>CM060103.1:4259861-4292096 GCA_030522485.1 Stenchaetothrips biformis | reverse complement strand
TGTTTCTAGGCTTTTCGTCGTGATTGTCTACAGTTTTAGCTCGATAAGAAGCAGTGACTCTTAAAGACTGTTCTCGAGTCACAAGATACAACGAGCCGAAACACAAAATCTTATTTTCGCATTGATTTATGTCAAAAAGCATAATTTATGACCAAGCATCGTGGTATCGCACAGGTTTTGCTCAAATTGTGACACTGACTGTAAAAAAACAATTCAAACCAAAAGACCCAAGTGCTTCAAACAGAAAGTCGCATTTTCTTTTTGAGATGGGCTGAAAAGCGCATATTTGGGCCTGGCCTGTTGAACCCGTAGAGTTTCGGCTTATTTCTAACAACTACTTACAAAGATGAATCTAGTGACAAGAAACCAGTGCGTAAAACACAAAATCGCATTTTCGCATCGAAATAAGCAGAAATTCGAGCTTAAAGGTCTCGCCCTTTGATTCCGCATAGTTTCAGCTCGATTGGTGCAACTGACTCCCAAAGATAACTTTAGAGCACAAGAAACAAGTTCCTCGACCACAAAAACGCATTTTTGCATAGAAAAGGGCTAAAAGGCCTGTTTTTGAGCTTGACCTGTTTGTTTCGCATCGTTCAGCTTGATTGGCGACAACGACTTTCAAAGATAATTCATGTCAAAAGAAACAAGCGCCTCAACCACAAAGACGCATTTTCGCATAGAAATAGGCTAAAAGCGTGTTGTTTTGGACTGGCCATTCGGTCCCGCAAGGTGGCAGCTCGATTGGTGACAGAAATAACAAAAGGTTATCCTTTATCACAAGAAACCAGTCCCTGAAACACGAAGTTGCATTTTCGCATCAAACTAAGCAAAAATTCAAGTTTAAAGGACTTGCCTGTAGATCCCGCATGGTTTTAGCTCCATTGATGAAACTGACTGACAAAGATAGTTCAGGGCATAAGAAATAGGTGCCTTAACCACAAAATCGCATTATTGGAAGGCAAAAGGCTTAAAAGCCTATTTTTTGGCCTCGCCTGTTGGTCCCGCATAGTTTCAGCTTGATTGGTGACACCGACTTATAAAGATGATTTATGTCACAAGATTCAAGTGCCTTTACCACAAAGACGCATTTTTGCCTAGAAATAAGCTGAAAAGCGTGCTTATCGGCCCGGCCAGTCGGTCCCGCAAGGTTTCAGCTTAATTGGTGACAAAGACCACAAAGGTAATCATTAATCACAAGACACAAGTGCATCAACACAAAATCGCATTTTCGATTAGATTCATGCCAAAAATCGTAATTTAAGACTAAGCATTGTGATAACGCACAGTTTTAGCTGGATTTGTGACACTGACTGTAAGAGACAATTTAATCTACAAGACACAAGTGCCTCAAACACAAAGTCGCATTTTCCTTCAGAAATGAGCTGAAAAGCGTCTTTTTAGGCCTGGCCTGTTAATCCTGCATCCTTTCGGCTTCATTTGTAACACCTACTTTCAAAGATAAATCTTGTCACTAGGAAACGGTGCCTCAAACACAAAGTAGCATTTTCGCATCGAAATGAGCAGAAATTAAAGGTTTAAGGCTTTTTCTGTTAAACCCGCATAGTTGCAGCTCGATTGGTGAAACTGACTCCCAAAGATAAGTTTAGAGCATAAGAACAAGTTCCTCAACCACAAAAACGCATTTTTGCATAGAAAATAGCTAAAAGGCCTGTTTTTGGGCTTGACCTGTTTGTCCCGCATAGTTCAGCTTGATTGGCGACAACGACTTGCAAAGATAATTCATGTCAAAAGAGACAAGCGCCTCAACCGCAAAGACGCATTTTCGCATAGAAATAAGCTAAAAAGCGTGTTTTTTTGGCCTGGCCTTTTGGTCCCGCATAGTGGTGGCTCGATTGGTGACAGAAACTACAAAAGGTCATCCATTATCACAAGAAACCAGTGCCTGAAACACGAAGTCGCATTTGCGCATCAAACACAAAGTCGCATTTTCCTTCAGAAATGAGCTGAAAAGCGTGTTTTTAGGCCTGGCCTGTTAATCCCGCATACTTTCGGCTTCATTTGTAACACCTACTTTCAAAGATAAATCTTGTCAGAAGGAAACGGTGCCTCAAACACAAAGTTGCATTTTCGCATCGAAATGAGCAGAAATTAAAGGTTTAAGGCTTTTTCTGTTAAACCCGCATAGTTGCAGATCGATTGGTGACAACGACTTGCAAAGATAATTCATGTCAAAAGAAACAAGAGCCTTAACCACAAAGACGCATTTTCGCATAGAAATGGGCTAAAAAGCGTGTTTTTTGGCCTGGCCTTTCGGTCCCACATAGTGGCAGCTCGATTGGTGACAGAGACTACAAAAGGTTATCCTTTATTATAAGAAACCAGTGCCTCAAACAAAAAACGCATTTTCGCATGAAAAAAGGAAAAGGCGTGTTTTTGGGCCTTGCATGTTCGTCCCGCATAGTTTAAGCTTGATTGCTCACGGAGACTACAAAAGATAATGTTTTATAACAAGACTCAAAAGCCTTCAAGACAAAGTCGCATCTTCAAATTTAAAAAAGCAGGAGTTAGTGTTTCTAGGCTTTTCGTCGTTATTGTCTACAGTTTTAGCTCGATAAGAAGCAGTGACTCTTAAAGAGTATTCTCGAGTCACAAGATATGACGAGCCGAAACACAAAATCTTATTTTCGCATTGATTTATGTCAAAAAGCATAATTTATGACCAAGCATCGTGGTATCGCACAGGTTTTGCTCAAATTGTGACACTGACTGTAAAAAACAATTCAAACCAAAAGACCCAAGTGCTTCAAACAGAAAGTCGCATTTTCTTTTTGAGATGGGCTGAAAAGCGCATTTTTGGGCCTGGCCTGTTGATCCCGTAGAGTTTCTGCTTATTTCTAACAACTACTTACAAAGATGAATCTAGTGACAAGAAACCAGTGCGTAAAACACAAAATCGCATTTTCGCATCGAAAGAAGCAGAAATTCCAGCTTAAAGGTCTCGCCCTTTGATCCCGCATAGTTTCAGCTCGATTGGTGAAACTGACTCCCAAAGATAAGTTTAGAGCATAAGAACAAGTTCCTCAACCACAAAAACGCATTTTTGCATAGAAAAGAGCTAAAAGGCCTGTTTTTGGGCTTGACCTGTTTGTCCCGCATAGTTCAGCTTGATTGGCGACAACGACTTGCAAAGATAATTCATGTCAAAAGAAACAAGCGCCTCAAACACAAAGACGCATTTTCGCATAGAAATAAGCGAAAAAGCGTGTATTTTTGGACTGGCCATTTGGTCCCGCATAGTGGCAGCTCGATAGGTGACAGAAACTACAAAAGGTCATCCATTATCACAAGAAACCAGTGCCTGAAACACGAAGTCGCATTTGCGCATCAAACTAAGCAAAAATTCAAGTTTAAAGGACTTGCCTGTAGATCCCGCATTGTTTTAGCTCCAGTGATCAAACTGACTCCCAAAGATAAGTTAAGAGCATAAAAACAAGTTCCTCAACCACAAAAACGCATTTTTGCATAGAAAGGGGCTAAAAGGCCTGTTTTTGGGCTTGACCTGTTGGTCCCGCATAGTTCAGCTTGATTGGCGACAACGACTTGCAAAGATAATTCATGTCAAAAGAAACAAGCGCCTCAAACACAAAGACGCATTTTCGCATAGAAATAAGCGAAAAAGCGTGTATTTTTGGACTGGCCATTTGGTCCCGCATAGTGGCAGCTCGATAGGTGACAGAAACTACAAAAGGTTATCCTGTATCACAAGAAACCAGTGCCTGAAACACGAAGTCGCATTTTCGCATCAAAATTCGCATTGATTTATGTCAAAAAGCATAATTTATGACCAAGCATCGTGGTATCGCACAGGTTTTGCTCAAATTGTGACACTGACTGTAAAAAACAATTCAAACCAAAAGACGCAAATGCTTCAAACAGAAAGTCGCATTTTCTTTTTGAGATGGGCTGAAAAGCGCATTTTTGGGCCTGGCCTGTTGAACCCGTAGAGTTTCGGCTTATTTCTAACAACTACTTACAAAGATGAATCTAGTGACAAGAAACCAGTGCGTAAAACACAAAATCGGGTGTATATGATTTGTCCGACCACATTTTGTCCGACCGGCCCGAATCCAGCCAGGCGCCCGGCAGTCTAATATTTTGTCCGACCGCGTTTTGTCCGACCACGTTTTGTCCGACCGCATTTTGTCCGACCGGCCCGAATCCGGCCGGCCCGCCGAAGGTCTGATTTTTTTTTGTCCGACCGCGTTTTGTCCGACCCAACGCGGGGGTTCCACGGTTGCATGCTAGGCATCCATTCACGATGTTTAGGAGGCGCTAGCGTTCGGGCACATCACTGTTGCTTGTCGTGAGTGCACAGGAAGGAGGGCCTGAGCCAAAGTAACCTAACCCAAACCAACCTAATCTGAGCCAACGCAACCTAACCTAACCTAACCAACCTAACCTAAACCAACCTAACCTAACCTAACCTAAACCAACCTAACCTAAACCAACCTAACCTAACCTAACCTAGCCTAACCCAGTGTTTTTCGGCCGTTTTTTGTGACTTTCTTCACTAACCTAACTCAATCACTAACCTAACCTAACTTCTTTTTAGCTGTTTTTCGTGTCGCTCGACGCCGGAACGGCATCCTTGACACTAACCTAGCCTAACCTAGCCTAACCTAGCCTAACCCAGTGTTTTTCGGCCGTTTTTTGTGACTTTCTTCACTAACCTAACTCAATCACTAACCTAACCTAACCTAACCTAGCCTAACCTAGCCTAACCCAGTGTTTTTCGGCCGTTTTTTGTGACTTTCTTCACTAACATAACTCAATCACTAACCTAACCTAACATCTTTTTAGCTGTTTTTCGTGTCGCTCGACGCCGGAACGGCATCCTTGACACTAACCTAGCCTAACCTAGCCTAACCTAGCCTAACCCAGTGTTTTTCGGCCGTTTTTTGTGACTTTCTTCACTAACCTAACTCAATCACTAACCTAACCTAACATCTTTTTAGCTGTTTTTCGTGTCGCTCGACGCCGGAACGGCATCCTTGACACTAACCTAGCCTAACCTAGCCTAACCCAGTGTTTTTCGGCCGTTTTTTGTGACTTTCTTCACTAACCTAACCTAACCTAACCTAAACCAAAACCTTCACTTAACCTTCACTTAATCGTGCAGGTGACACGTACAAAATTCTACATAAACATTTAGTGTGTGCCGCGACGTACATGTCCTTTAGCCACGCGTCCACGCGACCAAGACCATGCCTTGCTTGGCGTTCGTCGGGATGTGTAGCGTGCCTCTCGCGCGCGGACGTCGCCCAGGCCGTGATGTGCTTGTTCTGGAGGCCACCTCTCGGTGGTGCTGCATCTGCGGCGCGCGTCCACAGTAACGGCATACTTGGTGTCCGCCAGGATGTCGGGCCTGTGGAGTCTCACGCAAGGGCGCGTCGCCGAGGCCGTGATGTGCTTGTCGTCGAGGACACCTCTCGGCGGTGCAGCACGCGCGACCGAGGCCATGCCATGCCATGCCTGGCGTTTGCCAGGATGTGGAGCCTGCCTCTCGCGCGCGGACGTCGCCCAGGCGGTGATGTGCTTGTCCTCGGAACACCCCTTTGGCCGTGCAGCACGCGCGGCGCGCCGCGCGCGTCCACGCGACCAAGGCCATATGTCATGCTTATGGCGTTCGCCTGCGGGATGAGTCCGCTCATCGCTCAGTGGGGTCTGTCTCCCTCGCACTCATGGCGCGTTCCGTACGGAGCGAGGGGGTGTGAGAGAGATCCTGCATCTCGCGCGCGGACGTCGACTAGGCCGTGATGAGCTTGTTCTCGAGGACACCCCTCGGTGATGCAGCACGCGCGACCACGGCCGCGGCATGCTTGGCGTTCGCTAAGGTGTCGAGCTTGAGTTTCGCGCCCACCAAAGCCGACACCCTGACGAAAGCAGTTCGCCCCGCCGCGGCGTTACCATTGCAAATGCAGCAAGCACCATTTCGGTACGCCTGCCACGCATCCCCTTGGAACGCCTGCCGGGTAGGCAGCTGGGCGGCACCAGTGTGCGAGGGGCTGCCTATCCCCGCCGCGCCAGGCGTGCTCTCAGGTTGGGGTTGTTTCCTTGGAGCGTTTAGGCATTCCAACTCCTTCACTTAAAGTAAGCAATCCCGTGTTTTGGTGGTGCTTGATGTGTTAGGGGCTTCCTCATACTGGATGGCAGAAGGCATAAGATAGACATTTCAGTTAAGTAAACAACTGAGATATAATTCATCTGGAATGTAGCAGAGAAATAGTACCATGGTTTTGTAATGATTGATTAAACCTATTGTTCTTAATGTATGTGCTAAATTGAGGCCAGCATAAAAATAAGTGTTGTTATGACTCAAAAAATTTTTGAGGAGGAAGCCTAGAGTCCTGTATGTACAAACACACAGTCTGAGAAGTTTTTCATAATTGATTTGCAATATCTATCTGTGAGAAGCCATTCACTCACCAGGATGCGCTTTGAATTGCAGTCTATCATTCTTCTAAAAGGAAACAGAATTACACCTTAGAAATTGTGGTAGTTGGTGATGAGTGATGGTGAAGCGCAATGCAAACATTCAACACGATCAAGTTATGTGGCAACGCATTTGATCCCGGAATGGTAATGCTAAGCTGTCTGCCACACTTTTTATGATTTTACAACAGTGATGAAACAAGAGTACAATAGGAAAGAAATTGTGGTCGAGGTGTCCCTACATCTGCTCTGGTCCACACAATCACTCCGTTGACTCTCAAAGCCTCAAAGTTGAGCAGTTGAAAGCAACACTGGGGTCAGCAGCAACGCAAGCATCAAAATCTTGATTTGCCAAAGTTGGTTTGAAAGGAAGTTCTAGAAAGTAATGTGGATTAGTCCTCAAACTCTCTTTTCAGCTTTGCATCATATTGTCATTCCTCTCCTTTCTAAAAGAGCAGAAAGAAAATGGTACACAAAGGATGGGTTATGTTCACCACTATGCCCGTGACTTTAGTTCAAACATATTCATTACCAGCCTTCCGGATGGCACACCGTCGAAAGGTCTCACTATTTATTTACAGTCTAGTAGTTTAAATTGTGGGAAAGATTATTAGTTTTCCATGACTGCTTTGATTTCCTCGTTTTCAAACAGCCTCGTCTCTCGTCTGCTGCTCGTGGAGCGGGAAATTTCCCCACCCCGCGGAGTTCTCTCTCACGTATTTTCTTTCGATCAAAGTAACATTTCGAGTCAAAAACTCGACTGGAATACTCCGCGCTACTCTACAAAACCAGACTGTGAATCATCGCCGAGAAATAGGGTACTTGAGAGTGTGAGGACGAAAATTTGGGCTGTTACGTTGGCAGCGACGCGGGCGGCGCCGACCGGTAGAGGGAGAGGGGTAGAGTGGTGGGTGGCGCAATGGCGACCGATCAGTTGCATGTTTGAACAAGCAAGTCAACAATTTAACGGTTTTTTAATGGTGTGGATTGAAAATGTGGTTTCGCTATTTATTGCAAAGAGAACGTATCGATCGCAATGGTCAACTGCCAGCTGCTGCTCGTCACTACGGGTTAAAAGTATGCTTTGGTCGGCCTTCTTTGTCTCTGTTGGCCGTTATCAAATGGAGGTTTGTTTAGACAGTTTTTATCGCTTTCGCATGCGTTTACCTAGATTGTATGCTTTCTGAACTACCTGGACGTTTCCTTATCGAGTCGTGCAACTCGGATATGCACGCCCATGCACGCGCGCTACACGTATCATCGTGACTTTTGATTTGAATTATTGCTATTACGACTTAAGTTTTCGACGCAGTAGGGGCCGATTGTATATTGATGTGATGTGGTACGATTTTCTTGTTTGTCCTTGCCGTTTCTGTGCCCCCCCCTTAAATCCCTCGTACCATTCCAGGCCCCCTGTTGTATAGTAATTGTAGGAGGATATAGAATATTGCGGCCCTCCTAACCTCCCAAACCTATGTACTGTTTGGCCCTTTCTTCTTAAAAGCAGTTTAAAGCTGTTAATACTAATCAATTGATGCCAATGCTTCTCCTAATTCGAGTGGCACAGTTTGCATAGCTTGCTGTGCACTGCTTTCTTGCTGAATCTTGCCTTGATGTGTCCTTAAAATGCTGGGTGATTGATTGCAGGTAACGACATTGGAGTTAAGTCAGACTGCAGCGCTCATCAACAGATAAACATTCTCCCTAAACCAGAAGTGGAATGCCTCTTCCTCCTTCATCGTAGAAGAATACTCCTGGTGTCGATGTGAGGTATGTCCAGTCATTAACAAGTTAAATCCACTCGTGTATTTATGCCATGTTTTGAAGTTTACGTTTCATACTGTGGGACTGTTTTTTAATGTTTCAGGAGGACTGTTAGTTGAACATACTACTGCTGTGGGTGTCCCTGTTGACATCACTATGGGGGAGTGGTATTTGCCAACTGGTATCGCAGTGAGAATTTCCAATGTTTCTCCCCATGCTGTGCTGTTCCAATCGAAGGTTGGTACAATGTCATGCTACAATGTTTAGTAGACACTGCTTCAAATGTGTCAAGAAATTTTTATGAGGACCTTTTTCTTGTAGGTTTATTGAAGATGATCCAACAAAGTGGAGGTGGAGCAGCTGTGGCGAGCACTTTTTATGTTGCTGCCCTGAAACTTCATTGTATGTCCAGACAACAACTTGCAGAAGATTGTGATGGAGACAACGGCTTGCAGAAGAAAGTGGATCAACTCAACGCAAATGTGTTTCATTGAGTGTGTGTGTGTGTGTCTGTGAGTGTGCATGGTCTTTGCTGTTGTTGTCTGTGTGGTCTGCATGGTTTCCTTTGGTGGCTACCACCTACTTATCTGTCTGCTTTGGTTATTGTGTTTTTTTTTGTTGGGTTGCTTGTTTTGGCGGCTTTATTTTAGATGACATAGGTATGTTATTGGTTCATGTTTACTTGACCTGTTTTGGCATAGGACTTGTAAAGTTGATGGGTTTGTACTTTGAAAGGTTGCCTTGGTGGTGTTCTGCTGAAAGTAGCTCTGTATGGGGTTGTGAAACCTGCTTTTTGGTTTTGATACAGGTTCATATTATGCATGATTAATATTTCTCTTGTTTCTCTGCTGCTTTTTCTCTTGGTTTTTTCTCTCAGTTTGTGCTTGTCTCTTGTCACTGTCCACTTTTGTTTGCATGTGTTTTTCTAGGCTTTTCTGGGTCTGTGGGTTACAGTGGTGTTAAGTTAGCAGGGTTGCTCCCGGGCTCATTTCTCCTAGTGAGGAAGATGCTTATCTTATCACTTACGCAGTGCATCAGGTATTAGATTATTTTTTGCTTGGGGCTGTCCTTTGTTGAACTTTGTTTATTTCTCACAATAGTTTTTAGTTTGAAAGTGTAAATGTTTTGCTGGTCCTTGGCTTATATTTTTGTTGCAGTTGTAGCTCTGGGCTTAAAAGTGTTGCGTATGTCAGCTTAAGCCTGATTTTTTTTTTCTTCTTCTAAATTTGTTTTGCATCTTTTATGTCATTTTGATTGGTTGTAGCTTTGCAGTGCTTTGTTATCTGTGGTGTAGTCTTCTCACTGTGAAAGAAATGTGTAGTTTTTTGAAACAGGGAGTGGTGAGTGAGAAAAATGAATGTATCCTACTGTAAGCAGAGACATGTTGATAATGGGATTTGTTCAAAAATAATATATATTTTTTTTATCTAAATTAACATTTGAAGCTCCAGTTTCACTTCAGACCCCCTGTTTAGCCCTTTGTAGGGGCCTATTGATTCTGGGCAAGTGGATGGTACATAGGTTTTATTTTAAATGTATCCTGCTTTTTCTCGTGAGGAATCCCGTTATCTGAGTTACGATAAGGATGTTTGTTTTTCTCACTCAGTCCACCCAACTGCTCGGGAAAACTTCCGAGATGAATTTTTGGTCTGTGTTGGTAACGTACAAATTTCCCTCTTAGGCTGAGTAAAGCATGAAGATTTACTGGATTCATGACCCATGTTTTCTGGGGTGTAGTTTTAGTGGTCCAACCTTCATGAATGATGCAATCTTTTTAACGTAGTCATGTTTTGCATGATTCACTTTGGTTTTAGTGTGGCTTTACATGAGTTAGCTGCTTCAATTCAACTGTATTGAGTGTGCTGTGGTGCTTTTATTTGTAGTATAGTGCATTTCTGGCAATGTTTTAAATTCCATGTGCTTGTTGCCTGTTGTTTGTTCGATTTGCTACAAATGTATCAATTCTAAGCATCTCAGAGCATGGTGAATATTAATTTTCACCAGCATTGGTAATATTACTTGTGTGTATAAGTCTACTTGTCTTTACCACCTTGTGCTTGCCTTGCATGTCTTTTACGGTGGCTTTACTTGCTCTTTGGTTTACAGTGACTATTAGTAAATTGGGTTGCTCAAATAGGCTCATTTTTGCCGAGGAAGATGCCAATCTTAAAATCACTCCAGCAGTGCATCAATAGTTGTATTTGTTCGCTTTTGGCTGTCTTTGGATTATGAAATTTTTCAGACCGAAAGTGAACATTTGTTTCTTTTCCTCGGATTTATTTTTGCCGTAGCTGTAGCTTTGATTGTTGTTGGGATATATTATACTTAGTGGCTGTACCTTGCCTGTGTGCATGGGGTTCTGAAGCTCTTCGTAGCCCTGCTTGTCTACTGCAGATGAGGGTATTTCAGTCTATTGTTAATTTAGAGCATGCGACACAGGCCTTGGCTCATGTTAAGTGTGAACTGGTTGTTAGTGGCGTTTAATTTAGTTTTTATTTTGGGTTGGGCTGTGTGTTAGGTTGCTTGTGTTGCTTCAAGTAAAGGGCTGCTGTTCCTTCTAATGAGACCTTTCTTTCCTTAAATGGGTTTCGATATTCTTTCAAGTCTCACAATGAGCTGTTGCTGGTGGTCTCTCTCTCTCTCTCTCTCTCTCTCTCTCTCTCTCTCTCTCTCTCTCTCCCTCTTTTAAGTCTGCTTTGGCCTATTACTAACTTTCTTTATTTCTCACATTGCACGAATTATTTAATGCTTCAAGTTGAGCTTTGACCGAATCAGTTCGTATATTTTTGAGGGCTTCCTAGAGTCTAGTGATTTACTTTGATTTTCACTAGTTTTTGCTTTAGATATTGGCTCTTGGGATATGAATACTGTGCTGCGTTAAATTAGACCCTGTGTGTGGTACTTCTTTGCTTTCTGGCTTTATTTGTGCAGTGGGTCTTTGTTGATGGGAATGATAGCCCCGATATGAAATAATCTAATTTCTGTCTACTTAATTAGACCTGGTGGTATTGTGTGCCAGAGAGACCTAATCAAGTTGCTAGTTGAAAGGGACAAAGCACCACAAGCTGTGTGTTTGTAACTTGTGACATTTTCATATCCTGTATACTGATGGATTTGATGTGCTGCCTGCTTTCCACTCGTGTTTGCAAAGCTTTGCCATAACTTGGTAGTCTCGCTCAGCTTGCTTTGTCTGTAAGTTACCTTGTAACGATTCACCCAAAGAAATGGTTTCACTGGCGACTTTTGTTTGAGACTGAGAAAATGTTTCCCCTGCCGAGGAACTGTTACTACTTGTACTATGCAGTATATTTATCGAGAAACCTCATTTGGTTCTCAAGTACTTTCTATTTGAACCATGCTCTTGGTAGCCCACAATGATTTTTCTAGTAGTTTTGTCTACCATATCCTGCAGGCTTTATAGGTTCTCCATTCAAAATAATTTCAAGAGAGATTCCTTACTTTGCACCTGTTCACTAATTTAAAATAGTTGTTTTTCTGCCCTATTGTCATCTGAGAGCGATCCTGCCAGTTTTGCAACTATCCTCTCGTCTAAGTGGTTGAATTTATTTAAAGCATTTATTTCTAAGTTAATTGTTGCAGGATGTTCGTGCCATTGCTAGCTGTTCCCTTTGTTTGTGTGTACAACTTGTTCAATAAAATGTAGTCACATCATCATTGTTTCTGTAGTCTAAAAGTGTTTTCTTACCACCCAGCCACCAGAAAAAAACAAGACGTTAAAGCTCAATGTTTCCACAGTCCTACATGTAGCTCTGCTCTTCGGGCAACCAGTTTCATTAACAAGATAATTGAGTAAATTATTTTAATTGAGTGTTGTGAATGAGAAATAACTTGCTCCAAAGTTAGTAGTTGCTTGACTGATTTCGTTTCTTGCATTACATTGTTAATTTTTGGAAGTGGAGATACATCATGCATCATCTCTTTAGTGAATGACCCCTACAGTATTTCCAACATCCTTTTTCTGTCCTCAATGCTCACATTTATGCAGCTCTGAAAAATTAATTCTGGAATGCTAGTGATAGATAATAAATCCAAGAGCTATGAAATAGAGCAGAGGGGAATATACTCCATTTTGGAAAAGAAATCAAACAAAACACAATTGCAGAAGTTAACTACATTGATTTATTATAAGAACAAAAACCAAACTAGGTAGTACCATAAAGAGAGTTCAGAAAAGTACAAATCGGTTCAATTAAAAACAAATCACTTCTTTAAAAAGACTGGCCGTTAAACCACACTTTTTACACTTACACAAAAAAAAAAAAAACTATATAAAAGTGGCAATTGCACTCTAAAAAATAGTTCGGGTTCATTCAAACTACTTAAACTGGCTATGACCAGAACAGATTAGGTAACATTGGCAAACTTGTAGTATAATTATGTAAAAGAAAAGGAGAAGTAAGTAAAAGATTAATACATGACACTCTAAAAAATAGTTCCGGTTCATTCAAACTACTTAAACTGGCTATGACCAGAACAGATTAGGTAACATTGGCAAACTTGTAGTATAATTATGTAAAAGAAAAGGAGAAGTAAGTAAAAGATTAATACATGACACTCTAAAAAATAGTTCCGGTTCATTCAAACTACTTGAACTGGCTATGACCAGAACAGATTAGGTAACATTGGAAACTTGTAGTATAATTATGTAAAAGAAAACAAATCATTTTTAAAAACAGGTACAGTAGGTTGATTTTAAATCACATACTTTACACTTTCACAAATTGCCCTTCTAAGTCAAGGTAGAAACCCTTGTAATTGTAGCAAATGCACACTTAAAATAAAAACTAATCAAAGAACAGAAATGAGTAAATAACTTCACGGTTTGTGTGTCTACCGGCCTACTCGTTGACCTGCCTGATGAATGTACTGGTCATATGCACCTTGAATCCTTCTTGAGGCACGTCTCAAGAAAGTGGACACATCAATGTGATGTTGGTCCAAATCTTCACAGAGCCCAGCAATAGTTTGGTCATTCATGAGAGAGCTAGCCCTCCTTTTCCTGCTAGGATTCAACCCTTGCCGCAGGGTCTCCAAGTCTACCTGGGTTTCATCCTCCAGGTTGACAGCAGCTCCTGCAGGCAGAATTACTTTGAATTAACAGAAGAAATCGATATTTACAGAAGTTGCAGGCGTTTAGCTATAATTATAGCTCCTTGAATGTGGCAAACTGTACAACCTATGCTTTAAAATGACAACAAAGAAGGGTATAATAAAAACACTTACCTAACAGTTGATAGGCATTAGGGTGCTTTACCCTTGCTTCACGCCGCAAGTCCCTGTTATCACACTCAGAGCAGTTTGAAGTCCTATTTTCACAATCACGGACAGACAGTACCCGATACCTTGTCTGGTTGAGGATCCAAGTCCTTTTGTAATAATCAAGTAGTGGGGCCAGTTCATTCAGACCCCGAGCTGTGGCACGGTCTAGCACTGAATTAAAACCTTCCTTAATTTGGCCATGTGGTAGGAGAGGAATAGCACACAGAGACCGCACCATACTGTCAGCGTGGTCATCTGTCCTCAAAAGGACTGTCAGTCCCATTTCTTTTGCTTTGCCGCAAACATCCTAAGTGTTACACAAGAGATTAGATGTTGCGACAACTAAAACGAATCGAGATGAAGAGTCAGGACACTACCTTGATGTGATGAAAGTGACATCCGTGGCATTCTGAATGTGGGTAAACTTCAGCCCACGCGTTTTGCTCCATGAGCTCAAAGTCGCACATGATTTCTTGCGGTCTGAACTCCGGTACGAGATGACGCAATGCCCGCAGTGCTACAATGTAGCAGTCAGTATTCTTGGTCTGCATAAGCACTCGGCCCAGTCTTATGATCTGCAACAAATAAGGGTACTGATGAATTTTGTCGAAACTTTTGAGTATATCCCAAATTATGCCACACTTATACTTACATGGTGTCTTCTCAGAGTTACCAAATTCCATATTTGGTAGCACCCAAGATCACGAGGAACAATGAAGGTAGCATCAGAGAAAACAAGTTTTACGTTGCTCATGTACTGCAACATGCGCCTCGAAAATAGAAGGATGCACCTTGTACCATTATGACTTTGCCCCACGACCCCAGCAAAGATATTATCCACCCCATCAAGAGTTTGAGTCAGTCGCTCATTTGCTGGGTCCTGCAAAGTGACGCCCAGTTCACTCAGCGAATGGGGAATATTAGGAAATGCATGTTGCCTTGCAAGCTGCATTGAAGGGCGTAATTTGACAAAAGGCACATTGGCAGCAGCCTCGACAGGTGTTCTGAAAAGAAATAGAGAAACAATAAAAAAAATTTCTTTAACCATACATTAATCCAAATTGAAAAGCCAACCTTAGTCTGCGCCTCTCTTCATTGTATATCTCTTTGAAATTTGAAGAGTCATTTGTGCGGCACCGGTTGAGCACAGCGTGCCTCAATCTCCTTTCATGAATCAAAAATTTTGGTTTCCTGTGATTGTGCACTCTTGTGGTCACAAACGAACCATTATCTAAGTCAAGGATCGCCGAACCGTGACATCTTCTTTTGTAATACAAGTAGCATCTGAGATACAGATTTCTCTTCTTGACCTTGTTTCGATGGTAACTATGTCCATCAGTGGCGTGATAAATGCTGGAATCTTCACGCATCCCATCCTGGACAACTACACGAGGTGGCATCACGAGGAGGCAATAAAATAATTGGCAGAGTGCCACTTCGAAGTTTCGTCGATATTAAATCACAGTCGCGAAGCCTTACAAAGTCTTAGCCTTTAGCTATATAGTTACACAAATTTACAGCTGCTAAATTTAATTATTCTTTATTTTAGGTGCGAATAGTCACTACGTTGTGTCAATATGTATTAAAAATAAGCGTGGAGGGGAGGTGATGCCTTGCCCGACAGAAGCTGACAAATTCTTGCCAACGGCAGAAAATGAAATACAAGACAAGGATTACATAACCTACAAACGTCTCTTAAACATTATTTTTATTTTTAAATTTCATGAACGTGAAACAAAAAAGAAGGGCGGTTGGTAGAATATTTCTACATTCTTGTAAGAATTTTCGAAGATAAAACCAAACCTCTGTACGTTGGCAGAGCCGGTGTTCTTGTATTCCCCCTGTTGTTCCTAGTCAAATGCATGTTTATTTCATTTTAATTTGTTGTGTGATTTACTGAATTAATGCTGACAAAAATACGCAATTGAAAAAAGTCAGTTATGTTGCAAACGAGTATTTCATGAAAACGCATGATTTCATATTGTGAAAACCATCTTTCAAATATCTTTTGATTTCAGTTTTGATGTTGATGCTGTTGGTTTTAGCACAGGTCAATCGGTTCCGTCTTGCAAGGAAGTTCACATCAGAGGTTATCTGCGCCACCTGCGTGGCTTGTTGCTTCTTGCCTCTTCGTCGTCTCATTCTTCATTAGTTAGCATCAGTGAGTTCGGCTTGGTTTTTAGTCATGAATCTTTTCAGCTGCATCGAGTTGAGAGATCCAATCGTGAGATTGCAAGAGCCCAGAGCAAAGCCGCGAGTGGCCCAGAATGTAGAACTGGGATGATGAGGGGTACTTCAGGCTGGCATGCTCCGGTCGGCTCGGGTCGAGTCGGGTCTGGCCCTGGTCTAGATTCTTGGATCTCTGCTTCACTTCAGACTCTCGCGATTTGGTTCTCGTGTTTTGGATCCCCGAAGTGCTCAACTATTCATTATACCTTTTGCAAATTCGACGTCAAGCTAAATTTCCACGACTATTTCTATGAAATGAAAATAACGAACAATGGAGTGTTAACGTGTGACGTTTCCTTTGCAGAAAATGGCAAGCAACAACCAACAGTGGTTGCTTGAGCCACAGCTGAACCAAATTCAGCTGCAGCAGCAGCAGCTGCAGCAGCAGCAGCTGCAGCAGCAGCTGCAGCTTCATCAAGCAGCATCTCAAAATCAAGGTTACCAAGCAAGTCTATCTCAATCTTATCTGACTCTGCCTCAAGCTTATCCGGGTCCGCCTCCATATCAAGGCATCTATCAGTTCCCGTCATCCAGCATTCTTCGCCCACCTATGAACAACTCAGTTGCTACCTATACTGCTACGCCAAGGCCTATACAAGAAAAGGCAGAAGAGATTGCGGAAACACTCCGTAAAGAGATTTCTGAGAGTGTTGGGACTGCTCTAGAATCTTTAAAAGCAACTGCTGCATCAGCATGCAACGAGATAGTTGGAAATGTGTCCAAGTTGTGTGGTGAAGCTATGAACAACCTCAAGGAAAAAAACACAAACATGCAAAGTGTCGCTGCGCAACTACAGCTCAATATTGAGGAGCTCAGTAAATCCACACTTGAGAAGTTCAACGAAACGTTGCAAACCATGTGTAAAACTTCAGTTGAACAAGTTGAGAAATCATTGAACGATGTCGCTGTCAATGTTGAAGACAAAATTGAGAGGGCTGGCAGGGACTCTCTTCAAAAGGTGGAGGATAAAGCCTCTCAGTTAAGAAGTCTTGAAGTATCACTCCAGAAAATTGAGAGGGCTGGCAGGGACTTTCTTGAAAAGGCGAAGGATAGATCCGCTCAATTGGATAGCAGTCTTGAAGCATCGCTTCAGGAGAAGCAAGACATCTTCAAAGATCTTGCGTCAGCTTTGCAATTAAATATTGAACAAGTTGGTGAAGCATCCATAGGAAAATTGAATGTTGAAGCAGATTCTTTAATGTTAAAAATTAAGCTAGCAGCAGCTCCCACCAAGCCAGCTTTTCAGGTTTGTCGTTTGTTAATTGCTATACTCTCACGCTGTCTGTAGTGATGCTCAGTTTGATTCATTGTATTGCCCATAATTCTTTCATGCAGTTTGGCGGTGAAGCAGCTGGTTCCACATTTGGGTCCACATCGTATAAACCCACGTCTTTGTACCAAAAATGCGACTTGGATGCTGAACCAGGGTGCTCCAGCAAAACCATTCCTTCATTCACGAACAAACGGGTATGGCTTTCATTAATTGCTCCAGCTGCTGGCCTTAAAACATTTTGTGTGGCATGGTTATCATTGAGTTGGGATAAACATTATGCTCCGTGTTCTCTTACAGAATAAAAAATTCATACCTGAAGAAGATGAAGACCTCTTAACTGAAGAAAATAATAAATTTATGACTGAAAAGGAGCATTTGTCTGCTCCAATTCTCCTTCATGTAAGTGACGCAATTGAGAGCAATAGTTTTTTTTTTAAATATCTTATAAAAATTAAAATTCATGAATTGCTATTTATCTATTTAAGGATTCTGAATCTGATTCAGAAAATGATTTTAAAACCAGTTCCAAGATTGCTGATAAGGTATGGCTCATAAACTTTGGATGTTGGAATCTAATGGTTTATGTTTAATGTGTTACTAATAGTGTCTCTTTATATTGGCAGGAAATTGATTCAGGCTATAAGAGTAAAACTAAAAAGAAAGTCCAACTTTCTGACATCAAGGTAGATTACAAATAAAATATCCAAATATGATATACAATTGCATTGTATCTTTTTACCTTTTTTGTTTCAGAAACTCATAGATGATAATTGTCAGCCAGATTCCAAGTTAGTCCGCAAAGCTGGCACCCACAACTCACAGATCCCATCCAAGAAGAGACAGTGTATCATCAATAGTGACGATGAAATGGATGGTGGGCAAGAAGCTGTATGTAATTTCCAAAATGTTATTATATTTGTTGCATTTGTCTGCTAAAGTCAACTTTATGTATTGTTTTTTGTTTGTTTGTTTTTTTGTCAGGGAGAGAACTCAGAGAGAATTGATGAGCTGCTGGGACTTTCTCGCCGTGAACTAAACAAAATAAAGAAAGACGACATTATTGACATACTTGTAAAGAACGGTAAGCAGCCAAATCCATTTCTGATCTCAAGGGAATCAATTAAAAACTTTGGATCTCCCCGGCTGTTCTTCTTTCACATTTATTAAGTTGCAAGAAGTATTGTAGACACTTAACAAAACCGTTTGTTGCAGGCAGAAAGTAACAATAATTCTGAGCCACTACCAGAACCAGGTAATTATTTGTAGCTCTCACTTCTCTGATCTTAAAAACATAACGTATGATAATATTTGCAATTTCTTATACTTTCAGAGTGCCAGGTGTGCCTGGGATTCTTTCTGGACAAGCAAACCCTACCATGTGGTCACTCCTTTTGTGACATATGCATTAAAGAATGGCACAAAGTTAAAGTCTCGTGCCCCTTGTGCAGGGATGAGCCTGACCTTGTGATGTATTGATATTTTACTTACTTCTCCTTTTCTTTTACATAATTATACTACAAGTTTGCCAATGTTACCTAATCTGTTCTGGTCATAGCCAGTTTAAGTAGTTTGAATGAACCGGAACTATTTTTTAGAGTGTCATGTATTAATCTTTTACTTACTTCTCCTTTTCTTTTACATAATTATACTACAAGTTTGCCAATGTTACCTAATCTGTTCTGGTCATAGCCAGTTTAAGTAGTTTGAATGAACCCGAACTATTTTTTAGAGTGCAATTGCCACTTTTATATAGTTTTTTTTTTTTTTGTGTAAGTGTAAAAAGTGTGGTTTAACGGCCAGTCTTTTTAAAGAAGTGATTTGTTTTTAATTGAACCGATTTGTACTTTTCTGAACTCTCTTTATGGTACTACCTAGTTTGGTTTTTGTTCTTATAATAAATCAATGTAGTTAACTTCTGCAATTGTGTTTTGTTTGATTTCTTTTCCAAAATGGAGTATATTCCCCTCTGCTCTATTTCATAGCTCTTGGATTTATTATCTATCACTAGCATTCCAGAATTAATTTTTCAGAGCTGCATAAATGTGAGCATTGAGGACAGAAAAAGGATGTTGGAAATACTGTAGGGGTCATTCACTAAAGAGATGATGCATGATGTATCTCCACTTCCAAAAATTAACAATGTAATGCAAGAAACGAAATCAGTCAAGCAACTACTAACTTTGGAGCAAGTTATTTCTCATTCACAACACTCAATTAAAATAATTTACTCAATTATCTTGTTAATGAAACTGGTTGCCCGAAGAGCAGAGCTACATGTAGGACTGTGGAAACATTGAGCTTTAACGTCTTGTTTTTTTCTGGTGGCTGGGTGGTAAGAAAACACTTTTAGACTACAGAAACAATGATGATGTGACTACATTTTATTGAACAAGTTGTACACACAAACAAAGGGAACAGCTAGCAATGGCACGAACATCCTGCAACAATTAACTTAGAAATAAATGCTTTAAATAAATTCAACCACTTAGACGAGAGGATAGTTGCAAAACTGGCAGGATCGCTCTCAGATGACAATAGGGCAGAAAAACAACTATTTTAAATTAGTGAACAGGTGCAAAGTAAGGAATCTCTCTTGAAATTATTTTGAATGGAGAACCTATAAAGCCTGCAGGATATGGTAGACAAAACTACTAGAAAAATCATTGTGGGCTACCAAGAGCATGGTTCAAATAGAAAGTACTTGAGAACCAAATGAGGTTTCTCGATAAATATACTGCATAGTACAAGTAGTAACAGTTCCTCGGCAGGGGAAACATTTTCTCAGTCTCAAACAAAAGTCGCCAGTGAAACCATTTCTTTGGGTGAATCGTTACAAGGTAACTTACAGACAAAGCAAGCTGAGCGAGACTACCAAGTTATGGCAAAGCTTTGCAAACACGAGTGGAAAGCAGGCAGCACATCAAATCCATCAGTATACAGGATATGAAAATGTCACAAGTTACAAACACACAGCTTGTGGTGCTTTGTCCCTTTCAACTAGCAACTTGATTAGGTCTCTCTGGCACACAATACCACCAGGTCTAATTAAGTAGACAGAAATTAGATTATTTCATATCGGGGCTATCATTCCCATCAACAAAGACCCACTGCACAAATAAAGCCAGAAAGCAAAGAAGTACCACACACAGGGTCTAATTTAACGCAGCACAGTATTCATATCCCAAGAGCCAATATCTAAAGCAAAAACTAGTGAAAATCAAAGTAAATCACTAGACTCTAGGAAGCCCTCAAAAATATACGAACTGATTCGGTCAAAGCTCAACTTGAAGCATTAAATAATTCGTGCAATGTGAGAAATAAAGAAAGTTAGTAATAGGCCAAAGCAGACTTAAAAGAGGGAGAGAGAGAGAGAGAGAGAGAGAGAGAGAGAGAGAGAGAGAGAGAGAGAGAGACCACCAGCAACAGCTCATTGTGAGACTTGAAAGAATATCGAAACCCATTTAAGGAAAGAAAGGTCTCATTAGAAGGAACAGCAGCCCTTTACTTGAAGCAACACAAGCAACCTAACACACAGCCCAACCCAAATAAAAACTAAATTAAACGCCACTAACAACCAGTTCACACTTAACATGAGCCAAGGCCTGTGTCGCATGCTCTAAATTAACAATAGACTGAAATACCCTCATCTGCAGTAGACAAGCAGGGCTACGAAGAGCTTCAGAACCCCATGCACACAGGCAAGGTACAGCCACTAAGTATAATATATCCCAACAACAATCAAAGCTACAGCTACGGCAAAAATAAATCCGAGGAAAAGAAACAAATGTTCACTTTCGGTCTGAAAAATTTCATAATCCAAAGACAGCCAAAAGCGAACAAATACAACTATTGATGCACTGCTGGAGTGATTTTAAGATTGGCATCTTCCTCGGCAAAAATGAGCCTATTTGAGCAACCCAATTTACTAATAGTCACTGTAAACCAAAGAGCAAGTAAAGCCACCGTAAAAGACATGCAAGGCAAGCACAAGGTGGTAAAGACAAGTAGACTTATACACACAAGTAATATTACCAATGCTGGTGAAAATTAATTAATATTCACCATGCTCTGAGATGCTTAGAATTGATACATTTGTAGCAAATCGAACAAACAACAGGCAACAAGCACATGGAATTTAAAACATTGCCAGAAATGCACTATACTACAAATAAAAGCACCACAGCACACTCAATACAGTTGAATTGAAGCAGCTAACTCATGTAAAGCCACACTAAAACCAAAGTGAATCATGCAAAACATGACTACGTTAAAAAGATTGCATCATTCATGAAGGTTGGACCACTAAAACTACACCCCAGAAAACATGGGTCATGAATCCAGTAAATCTTCATGCTTTACTCAGCCTAAGAGGGAAATTTGTACGTTACCAACACAGACCAAAAATTCATCTCGGAAGTTTTCCCGAGCAGTTGGGTGGACTGAGTGAGAAAAACAAACATCCTTATCGTAACTCAGATAACGGGATTCCTCACGAGAAAAAGCAGGATACATTTAAAATAAAACCTATGTACCATCCACTTGCCCAGAATCAATAGGCCCCTACAAAGGGCTAAACAGGGGGTCTGAAGTGAAACTGGAGCTTCAAATGTTAATTTAGATAAAAAAAATATATATTATTTTTGAACAAATCCCATTATCAACATGTCTCTGCTTACAGTAGGATACATTCATTTTTCTCATTCACCACTCCCTGTTTCAAAAAACTACACATTTCTTTCACAGTGAGAAGACTACACCACAGATAACAAAGCACTGCAAAGCTACAACCAATCAAAATGACATAAAAGATGCAAAACAAATTTAGAAGAAGAAAAAAAAAATCAGGCTTAAGCTGACATACGCAACACTTTTAAGCCCAGAGCTACAACTGCAACAAAAATATAAGCCAAGGACCAGCAAAACATTTACACTTTCAAACTAAAAACTATTGTGAGAAATAAACAAAGTTCAACAAAGGACAGCCCCAAGCAAAAAATAATCTAATACCTGATGCACTGCGTAAGTGATAAGATAAGCATCTTCCTCACTAGGAGAAATGAGCCCGGGAGCAACCCTGCTAACTTAACACCACTGTAACCCACAGACCCAGAAAAGCCTAGAAAAACACATGCAAACAAAAGTGGACAGTGACAAGAGACAAGCACAAACTGAGAGAAAAAACCAAGAGAAAAAGCAGCAGAGAAACAAGAGAAATATTAATCATGCATAATATGAACCTGTATCAAAACCAAAAAGCAGGTTTC
This sequence comes from Stenchaetothrips biformis, assembly GCA_030522485.1. Classification (NCBI taxonomy): domain Eukaryota; kingdom Metazoa; phylum Arthropoda; class Insecta; order Thysanoptera; family Thripidae; genus Stenchaetothrips; species Stenchaetothrips biformis. Next base: position 4,269,833 of record CM060103.1, on the reverse strand, counting down.
ACAACCCCATACAGAGCTACTTTCAGCAGAACACCACCAAGGCAACCTTTCAAAGTACAAACCCATCAACTTTACAAGTCCTATGCCAAAACAGGTCAAGTAAACATGAACCAATAACATACCTATGTCATCTAAAATAAAGCCGCCAAAACAAGCAACCCAACAAAAAAAACACAATAACCAAAGCAGACAGATAAGTAGGTGGTAGCCACCAAAGGAAACCATGCAGACCACACAGACAACAACAGCAAAGACCATGCACTCACAGACACACACACACACACTCAATGAAACACATTTGCGTTGAGTTGATCCACTTTCTTCTGCAAGCCGTTGTCTCCATCACAATCTTCTGCAAGTTGTTGTCTGGACATACAATGAAGTTTCAGGGCAGCAACATAAAAAGTGCTCGCCACAGCTGCTCCACCTCCACTTTGTTGGATCATCTTCAATAAACCTACAAGAAAAAGGTCCTCATAAAAATTTCTTGACACATTTGAAGCAGTGTCTACTAAACATTGTAGCATGACATTGTACCAACCTTCGATTGGAACAGCACAGCATGGGGAGAAACATTGGAAATTCTCACTGCGATACCAGTTGGCAAATACCACTCCCCCATAGTGATGTCAACAGGGACACCCACAGCAGTAGTATGTTCAACTAACAGTCCTCCTGAAACATTAAAAAACAGTCCCACAGTATGAAACGTAAACTTCAAAACATGGCATAAATACACGAGTGGATTTAACTTGTTAATGACTGGACATACCTCACATCGACACCAGGAGTATTCTTCTACGATGAAGGAGGAAGAGGCATTCCACTTCTGGTTTAGGGAGAATGTTTATCTGTTGATGAGCGCTGCAGTCTGACTTAACTCCAATGTCGTTACCTGCAATCAATCACCCAGCATTTTAAGGACACTTCAAGGCAAGATTCAGCAAGAAAGCAGTGCACAGCAAGCTATGCAAACTGTGCCACTCGAATTAGGAGAAGCATTGGCATCAATTGATTAGTATTAACAGCTTTAAACTGCTTTTAAGAAGAAAGGGCCAAACAGTACATAGGTTTGGGAGGTTAGGAGGGCCGCAATATTCTATATCCTCCTACAATTACTATACAACAGGGGGCCTGGAATGGTACGAGGGATTTAAGGGGGGGGCACAGAAACGGCAAGGACAAACAAGAAAATCGTACCACATCACATCAATATACAATCGGCCCCTACTGCGTCGAAAACTTAAGTCGTAATAGCAATAATTCAAATCAAAAGTCACGATGATACGTGTAGCGCGCGTGCATGGGCGTGCATATCCGAGTTGCACGACTCGATAAGGAAACGTCCAGGTAGTTCAGAAAGCATACAATCTAGGTAAACGCATGCGAAAGCGATAAAAACTGTCTAAACAAACCTCCATTTGATAACGGCCAACAGAGACAAAGAAGGCCGACCAAAGCATACTTTTAACCCGTAGTGACGAGCAGCAGCTGGCAGTTGACCATTGCGATCGATACGTTCTCTTTGCAATAAATAGCGAAACCACATTTTCAATCCACACCATTAAGCAAAAAACCGTTAAATTGTTGACTTGCTTGTTCAAACATGCAACTGATCGGTCGCCATTGCGCCACCCACCACTCTACCCCTCTCCCTCTACCGGTCGGCGCCGCCCGCGTCGCTGCCAACGTAACAGCCCAAATTTTCGTCCTCACACTCTCAAGTACCCTATTTCTCGGCGATGATTCACAGTCTGGTTTTGTAGAGTAGCGCGGAGTATTCCAGTCGAGTTTTTGACTCGAAATGTTACTTTGATCGAAAGAAAATACGTGAGAGAGAACTCCGCGGGGTGGGGAAATTTCCCGCTCCACGAGCAGCAGACGAGAGACGAGGCTGTTTGAAAACGAGGAAATCAAAGCAGTCATGGAAAACTAATAATCTTTCCCACAATTTAAACTACTAGACTGTAAATAAATAGTGAGACCTTTCGACGGTGTGCCATCCGGAAGGCTGGTAATGAATATGTTTGAACTAAAGTCACGGGCATAGTGGTGAACATAACCCATCCTTTGTGTACCATTTTCTTTCTGCTCTTTTAGAAAGGAGAGGAATGACAATATGATGCAAAGCTGAAAAGAGAGTTTGAGGACTAATCCACATTACTTTCTAGAACTTCCTTTCAAACCAACTTTGGCAAATCAAGATTTTGATGCTTGCGTTGCTGCTGACCCCAGTGTTGCTTTCAACTGCTCAACTTTGAGGCTTTGAGAGTCAACGGAGTGATTGTGTGGACCAGAGCAGATGTAGGGACACCTCGACCACAATTTCTTTCCTATTGTAACTCTTGTTTCATCACTGTTGTAAAATCATAAAAAGTGTGGCAGACAGCTTAGCATTACCATTCCGGGATCAAATGCGTTGCCACATAACTTGATCGTGTTGAATGTTTGCATTGCGCTTCACCATCACTCATCACCAACTACCACAATTTCTAAGGTGTAATTCTGTTTCCTTTTAGAAGAATGATAGACTGGCAATTCAAAGCGCATCCTGGTGAGTGAATGGCTTCTCACAGATAGATATTGCAAATCAATTATGAAAAACTTCTCAGACTGTGTGTTTACATACAGGACTCTAGGCTTCCTCCTCAAAAATTTTTTGAGTCATAACAACACTTATTTTTATGCTGGCCTCAATTTAGCACATACATTAAGAACAATAGGTTTAATCAATCATTACAAAACCATGGTACTATTTCTCTGCTACATTCCAGATGAATTATATCTCAGTTGTTTACTTAACTGAAATGTCTATCTTATGCCTTCTGCCATCCAGTATGAGGAAGCCCCTAACACATCAAGCACCACCAAAACACGGGATTGCTTACTTTAAGTGAAGGAGTTGGAATGCCTAAACGCTCCAAGGAAACAACCCCAACCTGAGAGCACGCCTGGCGCGGCGGGATAGGCAGCCCCTCGCACACTGGTGCCGCCCAGCTGCCTACCCGGCAGGCGTTCCAAGGGGATGCGTGGCAGGCGTACCGAAATGGTGCTTGCTGCATTTGCAATGGTAACGCCGCGGCGGGGCGAACTGCTTTCGTCAGGGTGTCGGCTTTGGTGGGCGCGAAACTCAAGCTCGACACCTTAGCGAACGCCAAGCATGCCGCGGCCGTGGTCGCGCGTGCTGCATCACCGAGGGGTGTCCTCGAGAACAAGCTCATCACGGCCTAGTCGACGTCCGCGCGCGAGATGCAGGATCTCTCTCACACCCCCTCGCTCCGTACGGAACGCGCCATGAGTGCGAGGGAGACAGACCCCACTGAGCGATGAGCGGACTCATCCCGCAGGCGAACGCCATAAGCATGACATATGGCCTTGGTCGCGTGGACGCGCGCGGCGCGCCGCGCGTGCTGCACGGCCAAAGGGGTGTTCCGAGGACAAGCACATCACCGCCTGGGCGACGTCCGCGCGCGAGAGGCAGGCTCCACATCCTGGCAAACGCCAGGCATGGCATGGCATGGCCTCGGTCGCGCGTGCTGCACCGCCGAGAGGTGTCCTCGACGACAAGCACATCACGGCCTCGGCGACGCGCCCTTGCGTGAGACTCCACAGGCCCGACATCCTGGCGGACACCAAGTATGCCGTTTACTGTGACGCGCGCCGCAGATGCAGCACCACCGAGAGGTGGCCTCCAGAACAAGCACATCACGGCCTGGGCGACGTCCGCGCGCGAGAGGCACGCTACACATCCCGACGAACGCCAAGCAAGGCATGGTCTTGGTCGCGTGGACGCGTGGCTAAAGGACATGTACGTCGCGGCACAACACTAAATGTTTATGTAGAATTTTGTACGTGTCACCTGCACGATTAAGTGAAGGTTAAGTGAAGGTTTTGGTTTAGGTTAGGTTAGGTTAGGTTAGTGAAGAAAGTCACAAAAAACGGCCGAAAAACACTGGGTTAGGCTAGGTTAGGCTAGGTTAGTGTCAAGGATGCCGTTCCGGCGTCGAGCGACACGAAAAACAGCTAAAAAGAAGTTAGGTTAGGTTAGTGATTGCGTTAGGTTAGTGAAGAAATTCACAAAAAACGGCCGAAAAACACTGGGTTAGGCTAGGTTAGGCTAGGTTAGGCTAGGTTAGTGTCAAGGATGCCGTTCCGGCGTCGAGCGACACGAAAAACAGCTAAAAAGAAGTTAGGTTAGGTTAGTGATTGAGTTATGTTAGTGAAGAAAGTCACAAAAAACGGCCGAAAAACACTGGGTTAGGCTAGGTTAGGCTAGGTTAGGTTAGGTTAGGTTAGTGATTGAGTTAGGTTAGTGAAGAAAGTCACAAAAAACGGCCGAAAAACACTGGGTTAGGCTAGGTTAGGCTAGGTTAGGCTAGGTTAGTGTCAAGGATGCCGTTCCGGCGTCGAGCGACACGAAAAACAGCTAAAAAGAAGTTAGGTTAGGTTAGTGATTGAGTTAGGTTAGTGAAGAAAGTCACAAAAAACGGCCGAAAAACACTGGGTTAGGCTAGGTTAGGTTAGGTTAGGTTGGTTTAGGTTAGGTTAGGTTGGTTTAGGTTAGGTTAGGTTAGGTTGGTTTAGGTTAGGTTGGTTAGGTTAGGTTAGGTTGCGTTGGCTCAGATTAGGTTGGTTTGGGTTAGGTTACTTTGGCTCAGGCCCTCCTTCCTGTGCACTCACGACAAGCAACAGTGATGTGCCCGAACGCTAGCGCCTCCTAAACATCGTGAATGGATGCCTAGCATGCAACCGTGGAACCCCCGCGTTGGGTCGGACAAAACGCGGTCGGACAAAAAAAAATCAGACCTTCGGCGGGCCGGCCGGATTCGGGCCGGTCGGACAAAATGCGGTCGGACAAAACGTGGTCGGACAAAACGCGGTCGGACAAAATATTAGACTGCCGGGCGCCTGGCTGGATTCGGGCCGGTCGGACAAAATGTGGTCGGACAAACCATGAACTCCGACAAAATCGCATTTTCGCATCGAAAGAAGCAGAAATTCCAGCTTAAAGGTCTCGCCCTTTGATCCCGCATAGTTTCAGCTCGATTGGTGAAACTGACTCCCAAAGATAAGTTTAGAGCATAAGAACAAGTTCCTCAACCACAAAAACGCATTTTTGCATAGAAAAGAGCTAAAAGGCCTGTTTTTGGGCTTGACCTGTTTGTCCCGCATAGTTCAGCTTGATTGGCGACAACGACTTGCAAAGATAATTCATGTCAAAAGAGACAAGCGCCTCAACCACAAAGACGCATTTTCGCATAGAAATAAGCTAAAAAGCGTGTTTTTTTGGCCTGGCCTTTTGGTCCCGCATAGTGGTGGCTCGATTGGTGACAGAAACTACAAAAGGTCATCCATTATCACAAGAAACCAGTGCCAGAAACACGAAGTCGCATTTGCGCATCAAACTAAGCAAAAATTCAAGTTTAAAGGACTTGCCTGTAGATCCCGCATTGTTTTAGCTCCAGTGATCAAACTGACTCCCAAAGATAAGTTAAGAGCATAAAAACAAGTTCCTCAACCACAAAAACGCATTTTTGCATAGAAAGGGGCTAAAAGGCCTGTTTTTGGGCTTGACCTGTTGGTCCCGCATAGTTCAGCTTGATTGGCGACAACGACTTGCAAAGATAATTCATGTCAAAAGAAACAAGCGCCTCAAACACAAAGACGCATTTTCGCATAGAAATAAGCGAAAAAGCGTGTATTTTTGGACTGGCCATTTGGTCCCGCATAGTGGCAGCTCGATAGGTGACAGAAACTACAAAAGGTCATCCATTATCACAAGAAACCAGTGCCTGAAACACGAAGTCGCATTTGCGCATCAAACTAAGCAAAAATTCAAGTTTAAAGGACTTGCCTGTAGATCCCGCATTGTTTTAGCTCCAGTGATCAAACTGACTCCCAAAGATAAGTTAAGAGCATAAAAACAAGTTCCTCAACCACAAAAACGCATTTTTGCATAGAAAGGGGCTAAAAGGCCTGTTTTTGGGCTTGACCTGTTGGTCCCGCATAGTTCAGCTTGATTGGCGACAACGACTTGCAAAGATAATTCATGTCAAAAGAACAAGCGCCTCAAACACAAAGACGCATTTTCGCATAGAAATAAGCGAAAAAGCGTGTATTTTTGGACTGGCCATTTGGTCCCGCATAGTGGCAGCTCGATAGGTGACAGAAACTACAAAAGGTTATCCTGTATCACAAGAAACCAGTGCCTGAAACACGAAGTCGCATTTTCGCATCAAAATTCGCATTGATTTATGTCAAAAAGCATAATTTATGACCAAGCATCGTGGTATCGCACAGGTTTTGCTCAAATTGTGACACTGACTGTAAAAAACAATTCAAACCAAAAGACGCAAATGCTTCAAACAGAAAGTCGCATTTTCTTTTTGAGATGGGCTGAAAAGCGCATTTTTGGGCCTGGCCTGTTGAACCCGTAGAGTTTCGGCTTATTTCTAACAACTACTTACAAAGATGAATCTAGTGACAAGAAACCAGTGCGTAAAACACAAAATCGCATTTTCGCATCGAAAGAAGCAGAAATTCCAGCTTAAAGGTCTCGCCCTTTGATCCCGCATAGTTTCAGCTCGATTGGTGAAACTGACTCCCAAAGATAAGTTTAGAGCATAAGAACAAGTTCCTCAACCACAAAAACGCATTTTTGCATAGAAAAGAGCTAAAAGGCCTGTTTTTGGGCTTGACCTGTTTGTCCCGCATAGTTCAGCTTGATTGGCGACAACGACTTGCAAAGATAATTCATGTCAAAAGAGACAAGCGCCTCAACCACAAAGACGCATTTTCGCATAGAAATAAGCTAAAAAGCGTGTTTTTTTGGCCTGGCCTTTTGGTCCCGCATAGTGGTGGCTCGATTGGTGACAGAAACTACAAAAGGTCATCCATTATCACAAGAAACCAGTGCCAGAAACACGAAGTCGCATTTGCGCATCAAACTAAGCAAAAATTCAAGTTTAAAGGACTTGCCTGTAGATCCCGCATGGTTTTAGCTCCAGTGATCATACTGACTCCCAAAGATAAGTTAAGAGCATAAAAACAAGTTCCTCAACCACAAAAACGCATTTTTGCATAGAAAGGGGCTAAAAGGCCTGTTTTTGGGCTTGACCTGTTGGTCCCGCATAGTTCAGCTTGATTGGCGACAACGACTTGCAAAGATAATTCATGTCAAAAGAAACAAGCGCCTCAAACACAAAGACGCATTTTCGCATAGAAATAAGCGAAAAAGCGTGTATTTTTGGACTGGCCATTTGGTCCCGCATAGTGGCAGCTCGATAGGTGACAGAAACTACAAAAGGTCATCCATTATCACAAGAAACCAGTGCCTGAAACACGAAGTCGCATTTTCGCATCAAACTAAGCAAAAATTCAAGTTTAAAGGACTTGCTGTAGATCCCGCATTGTTTTAGCTCCAGTGATCAAACTGACTCCCAAAGATAAGTTAAGAGCATAAAAACAAGTTCCTCAACCACAAAAACGCATTTTTGCATAGAAAGGGGCTAAAGGGCTGTTTTTGGGCTTGACCTGTTGGTCCCGCATAGTTCAGCTTGATTGGCGACAACGACTTGCAAAGATAATTCATGTCAAAAGAAAACAAGCGCCTCAAACACAAAGACGCATTTTCGCATAGAAATAAGCGAAAAAGCGTGTATTTTTGGACTGGCCATTTGGTCCCGCATAGTGGCAGCTCGATAGGTGACAGAAACTACAAAAGGTTATCCTGTATCACAAGAAACCAGTGCCTGAAACACGAAGTCGCATTTTCGCATCAAAATTCGCATTGATTTATGTCACAAAGCATAATTTATGACCAAGCATCGTGGTATCGCACAGTTTTTGCTCAAATTGTGACACTGACTGTAAAAAACAATTCAAACCAAAAGACCCAAGTGCTTTAAACAGAAAGTCGCATTTTCTTTTTCAGATGGGCTAAAAAGCGCATTTTTGGGCCTGGCCTGTTGATCCTCGTAGAGTTTCAGCTTATTTCTAACAACTACTTACAAAGATGAATCTAGTGACAAGAAACCAGTGCGTAAAACACAAAATCGCATTTTTGCATCGAAATAAGCAGAAATTCCAGCTTAAAGGTCTCGCCCTTTGATCCCGCATAGTTTCAGCTCGATTGGTGAAACTGACTCCCAAAGATAAGTTTAGAGCATAAGAACAAGTTCCTCAACCACAAAAACGCATTTTTGCATAGAAAAGAGCTAAAAGGCCTGTTTTTGGGCTTGACCTGTTTGTCCCGCATAGTTCAGCTTGATTGGCGACAACGACTTGCAAAGATAATTCATGTCAAAAGAGACAAGCGCCTCAACCACAAAGACGCATTTTCGCATAGAAATAAGCTAAAAAGCGTGTTTTTTTGGCCTGGCCTTTTGGTCCCGCATAGTGGTGGCTCGATTGGTGACAGAAACTACAAAAGGTCATCCATTATCACAAGAAACCAGTGCCAGAAACACGAAGTCGCATTTGCGCATCAAACTAAGCAAAAATTCAAGTTTAAAGGACTTGCCTGTAGATCCCGCATGGTTTTAGCTCCAGTGATCATACTGACTCCCAAAGATAAGTTAAGAGCATAAAAACAAGTTCCTCAACCACAAAAACGCATTTTTGCATAGAAAGGGGCTAAAAGGCCTGTTTTTGGGCTTGACCTGTTGGTCCCGCATAGTTCAGCTTGATTGGCGACAACGACTTGCAAAGATAATTCATGTCAAAAGAAACAAGCGCCTCAAACACAAAGACGCATTTTCGCATAGAAATAAGCGAAAAAGCGTGTATTTTTGGACTGGCCATTTGGTCCCGCATAGTGGCAGCTCGATAGGTGACAGAAACTACAAAAGGTTATCCTGTATCACAAGAAACCAGTGCCTGAAACACGAAGTCGCATTTTCGCATCAAAATAAGCAAAACTTCAAGTTTAAAGGACTGGCCTGTTGATCCCGCATGGTTTTAGCTCCATTGATGAAACTGACTTACAAAGATAGTTCAGGGCATAAGAAACAAGTGCCTTAACCACAAAAACGCATTTTTGCAATGCAAAAGGCTTAAAAGCCTATTTTTTGGCCTCGCCTGTTGGTCCCGCATAGTTTCAGCTTGATTGGTGACACCGACTTATAAAGATTATTCATGTCACAAGATTCAAGTGCCTCTACCACAAAGACGCATTTTTGCCTGAAAATAAGCTGAAAAGCGTGCCTATCGGCCTGGCCAGTGAGTCCCGCAAGGTTTTAGCTTTATTGGTGACTAAGACCACAAAGGTAATCATTAATCACAAGACACAAGTGCATCAACACAAAATCGCATTTTCGCAATGATTCATGCTAAAAAGCATAATTTAAGACTAAGCATTGTGATAACGCACAGTTTTAGCTGGATTTGTGACACTGACTGTAAGAGACAATTTAATCTACAAGACACAAGTGCCTCAAACACAAAGTCGCATTTTCCTTCAGAAATGAGCTGAAAAGCGTGTTTTTAGGCCTGGCCTGTTAATCCCGCATCGTTTCGGCTTCATTTGTAACAAGTACTTTCAAAGATAAATCTTGTCACAAGGAAACGGTGCTTCAAACACAAAGTAGCATTTTCGCACCGAAATGTGCAGAAATTAAAGGGTTAAGGCTTTTTCTGTTAAAAACGCATAGTTGCAGCTCGATTCACCAATCGACTTGCAAGGACTTGCAAAGACTTGCAATGACTTGCAAAGATAATTCATGTCAAAAGAAACAGAGAACGCCTCAACCACGATAACGCATTTTTCGCATAGAAATAAGCTAAAAAGCGTGTCTTTTTGGACTGGCCTTTTGGTCCTGCAAAGTGGCAGCTCGATTGGTGACAGAAACTACAAAAGGTTATCCTTTGTCACAAGAAACCAGTGCCCAAAACACAAAGTCGCATTTTGGCATCAAAACAAGCAAAAATTCAAGTTTTAAGGACTGGCCTGTTGATCCCGCCTGGTTTTAGCTC
>CM060103.1:4223061-4258861 GCA_030522485.1 Stenchaetothrips biformis | reverse complement strand
GATTGGTGACAACGACTTGCAAAGATAATTCATGTCAAATGAAACAAGCGCCTCAACCACAAAGACGCATTTTCGCATAGAAATAAGCTAAAAAGCATGTTTTTTGGACTGGCCTTTTGGTCCCGCATAGTGGCAGCTCGATTGGTGACAGAGACTACAAATTATCCTTTATTACAAGAAACCAGTGCCTCCAACACAAAGTCGCATTTTCGCATGAAAAAAAAGGAAAAGGCGTGTTTTTGGCCTTGCCTGTTCGTCCCGCATAGTTTAAGCTTGATTGGTGACGGAGACTACAAAAGATAATGTTTCATAACAAGACTCAAAAGCCTTCAAAACAAAGTCGCATCTTCAAATTTAAAAAAGCAGGAGTTTGTGTTTCTAGGCTTTTCGTCGTGATTGTCTACAGTTTTAGCTCGATAAGAAGCAGTGACTCTTAAAGAGTATTCTCGAGTCACAAGATATGACGAGCCGAAACACAAAATCTTATTTTCGCATTGATTTATGTCAAAAAGCATAATTTATGACCAAGCATCGTGGTAACGCACAGGTTTTGCTCAAATTGTGACACTGACTGTAAAAAACAATTCAAACCAAAAGACCCAAGTGCTTCAAACAGAAAGTCGCATTTTCTTTTTTTAGATGGGCTGAAAAGCGCATTTTGGGCCTGGTCTGTTGATCTCGTAGAATTTCGGCTTATTTCTACCAACTACTTACAAAGATGAATCTAGTGACAAGAAACCAGTGCGTAAAACACAAAATCGCATTTTCGCATCGAAATAAGCAGAAATTCGAGCTTAAAGGTCTCGCCCTTTGATTCCGCATAGTTTCAGCTCGATTGGTGAAACTGACTCCCAAAGATAACTTTAGAGCACAAGAAACAAGTTCCTCGACCACAAAAACGCATTTTTGCATAGAAAAGGGCTAAAAGGCCTGTTTTTGAGCTTGACCTGTTTGTTTCGCATCGTTCAGCTTGATTGGCGACAACGACTTTCAAAGATAATTCATGTCAAAAGAAACAAGCGCCTCAACCACAAAGACGCATTTTCGCATAGAAATAGGCTAAAAAGCGTGTTTTTTTGGACTGGCCATTCGGTCCCGCAAAGTGGCAGCTCGATTGGTGACAGAAACTACAAAAGGTTATCCTTTGTCACAAGAAACCAGTGCCTGAAACACAAAGTCGCATTTTGGCATCAAAATAAGCAAAAATTCAAGTTTAAAGGACTTGCCTGTTGATCCCGCATGGTTTTAGCTCCATTGTTGAAACTGACTTACAAAGATAGTTCAGGGCATAAGAAACAAGTGCCTTAACCACAAAAACGCATTTTTGCAAGGCAAAAGGCTTAAAAGCCTACTTTTTGGCCTCGCCTGTTGGTCCCGCATAGTTTCAGCTTGATTGGTGACACCGACTTATAAAGATGATTTATGTCACAAGATTCAAGTGCCTCTACCACAAAGACGCATTTTTGCCTAGAAATAAGCTGAAAAGCGTGCTCATCGGCCTGGCCAGTCGGTCCCGCAAGGTTTTAGCTTAATTGGTGACAAAGACCACAAAGGTAATCATTAATCACAAGACACAAGTGCATCAACACAAAATCGCATTTTCGCATTGATTCATGCCAAAAATCTTAATTTAAGACTAAGCATTGTGATAACGCACAGTTTTAGCTGGATTTGTGACACTAACTGTAAGAGACAATTTAATCTACAAGACACAAGTGCCTCAAACACAAAGTCGCATTTTCCTTCAGAAATGAGCTGAAAAGCGTGTTTTTAGGCCTGGCCTGTTAATCCCGCATCCTTTCGGCTTCATTTGTAACACCTACTTTCAAAGATAAATCTTGTCACAAGGAAACGGTGCCTAAAACACAAAGTTGCATTTTCGCATCGAAATGAGCAGAAATTAAAGGTTTAAGGCTTTTCCTGTTAAACCCGCATAGTTGCAGCTCGATTGGTGACAACGACTTGCAAAGATAATTCATGTCAAATGAAACAAGCGCCTCAACCACAAAGACGCATTTTCGCATAGAAATAAGCTAAAAAGCATGTTTTTTGGACTGGCCTTTTGGTCCCGCATAGTGGCAGCTCGATTGGTGACAGAGACTACAAATTATCCTTTATTACAAGAAACCAGTGCCTCCAACACAAAGTCGCATTTTCGCATGAAAAAAAAGGAAAAGGCGTGTTTTTGGCCTTGCCTGTTCGTCCCGCATAGTTTAAGCTTGATTGGTGACGGAGACTACAAAAGATAATGTTTTATAACAAGACTCAAAAGCCTTCAAAACAAAGTCGCATCTTCAAATTTAAACAAGTTAGGGAAGTAATACAGTTTGTATTACCAGGTGGGACTCGTTCTTTACTGAAAGGGGTATCTATACATGGTGGATGGATGGAGCAATCACATATCAATGACAAATTGGTGTATTATGCGGTTTGGATGATGATTCATTAAATGATTTTTTATTTGAGAACAAATACTTAATATTTTTTATTTCATAAATGATTTAAAGATACAGAGATTTTTGACAGAGATACGGTATTAGAATGAACAGGTATTGGGTTCATATTTTGCTGAACAGAAATGAAAATGGTAGAAATAAAGAAAGTTACATGTGGGAAAAGATAAACTTTTTACTGAAATATGAAATATGTTAGGACCAATTTATGAAAATAGAAGTGCAAATATAGAGAGGAAATGAAGTGCATACAAACGTCATGTAAAGCTGGCATTAGAATGGAATAGAAATGAGATGATACGTATAGTAATTAGAGTGGTCAAATGTTACGAAATATTGGAAAGGAGAAATAGAACGATGAAAGATATGATTGAATGTTGGAAATGGTGAATGTCTTATTTAAATATGAAATATGTTAGTATCAATTTTTGAAAACAGAAGTGCAAAGACAGAGAGGAAATGGAAATGGATACAAAGTTGATGTGAAGCTGGTACTGAAAGGAAGGTACTCAAGAATTGCTTAAAATGAGGGGCATTCGAAAAATGAAACGTATGATTGAACATGGTAAGTGTCAAACTTGTTAATGAGATATGAAATACGTTATCATCAATTTTTGGAAATAGAAGTACAAAGAGAGAAAATGAAAGTGCAAAGAAAGTTCTGTTATAATATTGTGCAATAATACTTAGTATGTCTAAGAATTCAAATTGAGGAAAATTAAAAAATCCCATTGAAGATGGATGGAAGATCAGCATATGTAGAGCTGGAAAATGGAACATGTCAATATTAATTAGCGTGAAGACAAAGGGATAACGGAAGTGCACAATTTAAGTATTGAAGGTTAAATTCCAGATTTGGATTGGTGTGGTTTTAGTGCCATCTGTAGTCAATGAGGTCGTATGACCCTTTTCCATCTGCTCTGTTCCTTGATGTAATTTTTTTGACGACATAGTAGGGTGGTTTATCACTGTCTGCTCTCTTGTTGAGTCGCTGGATTGTTTCTTCTGAAGGCAGCGATACAGGTTTTGGGAGAGCCACTGTAATGTACTTCTTCTTTTTGTCATAGAAAGTTCCTATGGCCTTGTTGTTTGTTCCTGTAAATCCGTTTTCTTGAGTGATTTTTAGGGAGAGCAGGCGATATGATTTGTTGACCTTCAGGTCTCGGCTTGTTAACATCTGGGTGTTGTTGAGTTCCGTTAGTAAGTCATCCTCATTATCAATCTCATCAGAGTCCTTTGAGTACTTCTTCTTTTTTTTGAGAGGACCATCACTGTCAGATGAAGAAGAATCTGAACTGTTATTACATTGCTTTTGTTTTCGATGTTTCTTAATGGGTTTGTGATGAGCTTTGTCTGATGATTGATCAGAAGATGAATCTTGCTGGGGATGGGGATGAGTCTGGAAAATGTAAAGTAAATGGAGGTAATGAGTAAAAATTGATTTCAACTAGTGGAAAATTAGGTAGAGTAATGAAAAAATGTTACCTTCACTTTTATTTTTGGATGTTGTTGCTGTGTCTTCTCTAGTAACATATCCAGTTTTCTCTTTAAATTTATGATCTGGGCCGCAGCATCTGATGAATGTGATGAGTCTGAAGGATCCGTTGGAGTTGATGGTTTTTGTTTTTTAATCAGAGACTGTTGTTGCTTTTTGTGGTGTACTTTTGATGGTTTGTCACTTTCGTCGTTTGAAGACTGTGTAGAAGTGCACACTTGTTTCATTTTGTATTTTTTGGAATCCTCATGCTTCTTAGCAGATGATAGTAGATAACTTCTTTTTTTATCTTGGGCAGATGTGGAATCATCATCTGAGTCCATGACTTTTTTAGGAGGCTTGGCAGACTTTTCCCTGATTATGTTGTTTAGTGATGGACGTTTTGATGATCTTGGTGGTTCTTCGTCTGAAGATGTTGAAGAACGAGACAATCGTTTGTTTTTGTATTTTCTGGCATCGTTATGCTTCTTGGCGGATGATAATGAATAATCTTTCTTCTTATCGTGAAGAGGGATGTAGTCATCATCTGAGTCCATGAATGTGTTAATAGATTTGGTTATTGACGATGAAGCAGGAGCTTTCAGATTGTGTGTTGGCTTCTTTTTTGTGGTGATTGGTTGAGATTTTTCAGACATACATTCTTCAGACGAAAACTTTTCTTGTTTCATTTTCATCTCTGATAAATCAAAAGTATATGACTGTCTGATGTAGTCAGATATAGTGCCTTCCTGTGAGTTTTCATCTGAGTCAGTAATGTTGATGGTATCAACCTAGAAAAATAAAAAGAGAATTTTTTTAAGTATTTTTCATTCATGAAATAACAATAAAGAGAAAGTTAGTTTGTTGTACCTGAGATGGTCCTGGTTCATCAGATTGTGGCAACTGGTTCTGTTTGGTACGTTTTGCTAATGGAATATCACTATCTGAGTAACTATGTTGATCCTCCAGATATACTGGTGGAACAATTGGTTGTTGAGATTCATCCTGCAAAATATGAAGAAAATGTTGATGTAATAAATGTATGAAGAAAATATTAGGGAAATTTGAAGGATAAATACATACGTCAGTGGAAAGTGATCCATCATTCATCTTCTTATAATTTTTCTTTGCTCCTCGTGTCTTCATTGTAGGGCTGTAACAGATAAATAACTGTTAGAAAGGTTTAATTGATAAATTAGCATGAATTGTTTACAAAAATGAAACATGCCAATTGAATCCATATGGGGTGGTGGTAACTGAAATATGAGGCATGGGAAGTGTTGTGTGGCCACAATCCAATCAAGAGCAGTGTTGTAGTGTGTTGTGGATTGTCTGGCGTTGAGATGTACAAGATGATTCAATTTTAAAAGTGAAGAGAAGTGAGGATTTTCTTTCTAGCTATTAACATTGAAATCTCCAAGGATGATTGTAGTATTGGTCTTGATTCTGGAAACTGTGTGAAACCAATTCTTCCATAAGTTCATGTTACATTTGGGGTTTGCATATAGGAATATTACTGTAGTCTGGTTAAATTGTATCCATACAGTAGCAATAATGCCCTTATTTTCAGTCAATAAAAATGATCCGTTGTCTGATATTGCATCCAATAGATATTTTTTAACAAACAAAAGTGCTCCTCGTGGTTTGCGATGATGCAAATTATCGCTTCTCTGAATCAAACGAAAGTTAGGTATATGTAGTTTGTCGCCATTTTTTGTTCTTGTTTCTCCGAATGCAATGATGTCACATGATGTGAAATTCATGTCATTCTTAATACGGCTGAAATGTTTTGTTATTGATTGTACATTGTGGTACATAAATTGTAGGCAGTTGGATGATCTCAAAAAGTTGAATTTTGGAATCAGTTTCTTCTTTTTCCATCTTTTCATCTCTGTTGCCAGATATGAATTTTCCTCAATTGGTGCTGGAGGTTTGAAGTTACCAATGATGAAGAGTCCTTCAAGTGAAGTAGCTCGAGAACATGCGACATATAACTTTTCTCTTGCGATACCACCTTTAATATGTACTACAACCGATTTCAAACTTAGGCCTTGACTCTTGTGTATTGTGATAGCATGTGATAATGTTAGAGGAAATTGCTTTCTGTTTACTCTCAGAGAACAATTTTTTCTTGTTCTTACTGTCACAACAATTGGAAGAATAAGGGTCCAATTCTTGTTTATATTTCTATATCTCATTAATTGAGAATTGTTTCTTCTTGTTATTGCTCCTACTGATTTATCATCAAATTTAATCCACAATCTAAGAGGTTTTTTCTGTCCTTTATCATTTTTTCCATATTCTATTTTCTTGAGTGTTCCAGTTGCTCCATTACATAATCCGTCTTCAGTGTTTATATCATATGTAATCATATAAATTGCATCTTTCTTTAATGTTAAATCATGAGGAATTCCACAGGTGTCCTGTCTCCGACAGTTTTGTGCAGAGAACATAATCTGTTTTCTAGCTGTTGGTGTTCCATGACCTTTCAAAATATCTGATGCAATAGAAGATATTTCTCGTCCAGGGATATTTCTTAAAGCAATCTTATTATGCTGATCGACATCAGCATTTGTTGAATAAAGATGAATTGATTTCTCTGGTATATCATGTGGTTCTGAAGAAAATGTTCTTGATTTGAACAGTTTAATGTCATTATCAGTTAGTTTTCCTTGAGCTAAGTTGTTGAGTGCAATCTGAAATGGCATTTGATTTTGTCTCATAATCTTTGTTAGTCTAAAAACCTTGAATTTGTGCCATAAGTTACGTCCAAAGATTTCTTCATATGGATTATTTTTGTTAGGGAAAAATAGTGGTGTTCCAAGTACTGGTCGTAACTGGCAAAAATCACCAACAGTTATTACTGATACTCCTCCAAATGGTTTTTTGTTTCCTTTTATAGTTTGTAATCTTTTGTCAATCATATGGAACATCTGTTGTCCAACCATAGAAATTTCGTCTATAATTAGAAGCTTTACAGAATGTAATGCTGTTGCAAGAGTATTGCCCATATCAGCTGATAGTGGAGATAAAAAGTACTTTGATTTAATGGGAGGTTGAATGCATGGTGAAGTGTCTGACCTTTGACATTAAATGCTGCTTTTCCAGTTGGAGCACAGATTAATATTTTGATAGCATCTGGATTTGAATCTGGGCCTCTATTTAATAATCTAAATAGAGCTTGGAACAGTGTGGTTATTACTAATGATTTCCCGACACCTGCTCCTCCAGTCAGATAATGGAAAAATTGTTCTGATGATGTTTCAAAATGGTCAAGGACATGCATAATGTAGTCTCTTTGATCTTGATTCAATTTTTCGAATAGTTCTTGAAATTCAACCTCTGGTAATTTTGAAGGAGAAACAAACTTTAAGGAAGAAGAGTTTGAAGTCTCCTCATCAAATTCTCTTGAGACATCTGCAAAAGAGTGTGAATCATTTAATGAGTAGTTATCAAACTCAAATGTTTTCCGTTCATCTTCATTCATGTCAGGTGCATCATCTTGCATTGTACAAAGTTCTTCCAATGCAGTTGTTAGTCGTTTATCGTCAAATGCATTGAATAATTTCTTTGTTTTTCTTATTTGACTTTCAAACTTGGTGAAAGTCTCTTCCATATTTTGTTCCATGATATCAGTTACTTCATTTCTCCAGGGGAGATATAGCATTAAGTGCTCCCGAATGTAATTGTCAGCATCAGTCTCATAATGATAATTTCTAAAACGTATTATAGCTGGTTTTCTTCTTTTAAGTATAAAACCTTTACCATCTAAAAGTGGTAAAGCATTTTTCATATTATTTTTAGAATAATTATAATAAGCAGCATATTCTGCTAAAGTTAGATTATTCAGACTATGAGGTCTATTTGAATAATAATCAAGCAATCCAGTTTCAAAGATATCACTGCAGTCATCAGGAAGATTTTCTAATTGTGTTCTTGGTTTTACCATTCGAACTCTTTCATCTGGTGGAAATGTTGGTATGAAAATGCATTTTTCACTGGATTCTGACATATGTCATTGTAATATATTGTAACAGGCTTCTTGAACTGATAATTCACTGTTATTATAGAATGCATTAGTGATCTTCTTCAAAGATTGTTGCAAAGTATCATTTCCATCTCTTATCTCAGACAAAATCTTTCTCATGATGTCACTTAATCCTCTATCAGTTTTGTTGATATAATCAATTATATATGATGCAGCACCATATGCATCAATAACAAATTGCAGGTTTTGATTACTTCTCATTAGTCCAATTATTTTTTTTGGAAAATGGACTAATAAACATGTCTTTGGGATCTCTTTTGAGAAATACCTGTGTTCTATTCAATGTAGAACGGATAGCTAAAATATAATCTTTAAGATTGATGTGCATTCTTGACAAGAATTCATCAAATGTCAGTTTCAATGATGCTTCATCTTCTTTATTTTTTTCTATCTTTTTTAACACTTTTCTTAATCTTCTTTTGTCATAATCTGTATATCTTTCTGATAATGGTTTTAGAATTTGGGTTGTCTTCATAGGAAAGTATGGAATATCAAATCTGCATGTTTTTGTTGAATTTCCCTTCTTACATGTTTGTGAATGCTGATGTGTTTGTTGTTTCACAAGTTCTGGATCTAGAATATCTGATGAGCATGAAATTATTGAATCTATAAATGCAATAACATCTTTCTCAGAATCTTTGTTTTCAGAATTGTAAATTGGTGCATTCTCAAGCCATATTAGCATATGAACATGTGGTGATCTAGAAAATGAAGTCATATAAATCAATGTTAAATAGAATTAATGAAAATGACAAGCTGTTATTTAATCATGCTAATCATGTTTATCATGTTGGATAAGTCCCTGAACATATTGTTGTGAAATGAACTATAGAGAACATAACCATAGCACGGCTTACTAGCAGTCATTCCCTATCTTTCGCAACCACTGCCCTAAGGATCCTGGCCAGGACCTCTAACCCATATTCTTCCTTTCGTTCCTCTCCTTAATACCCTAGCCACACAATACCATTGGCCATGCACCCCCACTCTCTACTACTATTCTTCCTGATGTTCTTCTACTCCTGTAATATAAGCGCGCACAGCCAAGCAGCCGACACCATTCTGTACACGGTCAACCCCTTGATAATACAGAAGCCTTCCGTCTCTCTGAGACCTCGACTACTCCTTCTCCTCCAAGTCCCTTTACACGTTGCACACTATAACACTGGTGACAGCGGTTAATCGGGCTTTGAGGTTAAGGTTGGTCCGTGCCTCCCCGTAGGGAGGAAGGGAACGAGTGACTGAGAGCGCGAGAGTTTGAACTTAGCAGTTTTTGAGTGAGCGTGTGCTTGTGTGAGAACGTGAAGCTGGTGCAGACCCACCACAGTCGACGCCAGTGTATGAATCGTGTGTTTGAAAAAGCTGCTAACTCGGACTAACGAAAGTGGATAAGTGAGTGTGTGATTGAGCCGGACCTACCTTTTGAGGTTAAGGCACCCTGAGTGTGTGTGTGTGAGAAAGAGTGTTGGGAACTCGCCGCAAGGTTTGAGTGTGCCCAGCAGGAGTACAAGGGAGTGATTGAAATAGTTTAAGGCACCTGCTTCCTGAGTGAGTGACAGTTACCTGCAGTTTGCTGTGTGAAATTACTCACTCACAGAACGGGACAACCTGTAGATACGCAAGTAGTGTGACAGTCGCCTGCGTCGCTGAGCGAAATTGCCTACGCGAGTACTACAGCTAGAATTAGTCGGTTTGGTACGTGAGACTAGTGACGTTACCTGCATTTTGCTGTGTGAAAATACTTGCTCACCTACCGAATGAACTCAGCCCACACGAGTGCTTGATGACAGTCGCCTGCATTTGCTGAGCGAAATTGTTGAGAACACGTGCTGACTGATAAAGAAATAAGTAGCCTACTGCCCTTAACGCATGGTCGCCTGCGCACGTCAGCTGAGCGAGTTGCTGCAAGATCAGTAAAGCTGCTAATTTGGATCTTACCGCGCACTGATAGTTACCTGCGCATGTCAGCTGTGTGAATTCATGCTGCGGTGAGACTAATTAAGGCCTACTCTGCCACTGTGTCAAAGTGACCAGCTGGCATCGAGCTGTGCTAGTTTTAAGGAGTGTGAGAAAGTGAGTGAATCTAACTAGAAATTAGAGGCTTGAGATCAAGTCAATCCTTTATTAAAAACAAGTGTACTATGTCCCAAACCCCACACCCGACTGCGTCTGAAGTCCAAATCCAAGTCCATCGCGAAGCAGGGCCGTCGGAAACCTGCAACACAGTTAACATCGATTATTGCACAGTAATTACCTGGGATAACAAAGGTAACTTGGTCGAGACCAAAATCCCAGTACGCGCGTACGGTAACGCACCCCCGTCTATCGAACCCGCACGTCCGACACCTCGTATTCGCCCAGTGCAGCAAAGACACCGGTCTCCAAACACCGTCTTGTATAACCGCCGCTGGTGGGACTAACGCGCTAACTATGGCTGACGAGCAATTTCCCCGTGACGTGGAGGAAGTCGAAGTACCCCACGAGCACACTCTAAAAAAAGTTACGGAATTTTGTATCATTTTTGAGGCAGGATTTTGTATCATCTGCGTTGGTTACAAAAATTTGTATATGTGGTACAGAATTTTGTAACATACGTGCGGGTTACAGAAAAATGTATCATTTGCAGCTCGTTACAGAAATTTGTAACACGATGGTTACAAAATTATGTTTGTATCATTTCTGTTACATGAAATTGTATCTGGTGACTAAATTTTGTATCAGAGATCAAACAAAAATGTTTTAACGACAAAAATTGAACAGCAGTGCCTGTAGACAAGTTTATTAGTCAGTTTTCGTCTACTTAGACTTTCCCCGACTCTAAATCAAAGGTTCAGTCTCGTGTATGCTTCTTAGGCACGGCCTCCGCCCTTTACCACGCGCGCCTCACGTCACTGGCCTCCTGCGCCACTCAGTCCAGATTGTCCGCATAGCGCAGTTGGTAGCGTGGCGGGTCGATGAGTCAGAATCTGAGGTTCGATTCCCGCCTACTCAGAGTTTCTGAGAGAGTTGATTCTCCTAAGAGGCGAAAAGGACTTAGCATCACAACCTAGGGGACTCGGATCGACCTAAAAATTTTATTTTGAAGCTTGGTGTGGCAAGAATAACAACTATAACAGCTGTTACAAAATTCTGTAACTAAGTTACAAAGAAAAAAATTGTATCCATCATGATACAAATTTTTGTAACATACATTATTGAAAATGCTGCGTAACCATGTTACAAAATTCTGAACTGCTTTTTTTTAGAGTGCAACCTAACGAGCTGGATGCTCCTGTCCAACGCGGACGAGGCCGCGGGCGAGGACGCGGCAGAGGCCGTGGACGTGGCCGAGGCCGTGGCCGCGGAGGGCTCGGAGATGGCCAAGTCCCGGACCGCCCCCGCCGCGTCATTAGACCGTTACAACGCTACGGCTATGAGGACGACGATGAGGCCGACGACGAGGACCTCGGGCGCGACGAACTCAGACGACCGCGAGCTAGGAACCACGGCCTACAAGCCGGCGCGCCCGAGCGCAGTGACGACGAAATGGACTGGGACGAGGACGCTGGTAACAACCGTCGCCGCGACGACGAATATGATGACGAAGAAGAAGACGAACTCGAACAAATACCACGCCACCGTCGGCGCGCGTACCCGTATGAACGTGAAGATAGGCGCGAGCACCGCGATAACGCACAACAAGACCAGTTTTACAACTTCATGCGTGAAATGTTTAATAGACCCCCGCCAGCACCAGCGGCTGCTACAGCCACGTCCACTTCAAGTTACGTACCACCCTTTAATGGCACTACTGGCTACGATGTCTACAGGGCACAATTTCTAAGTATCGCAGAGCATAGAAATTGGTCAGAGCAGGATAGAGGGACTTTCCTATTGCAAGCGTTGCAAGGTGATGCCACTAAAGTGATCAGGACCCTAACTACGCAAAACAAACCGTTAACGTTTGTCAATCTTGACATAGAATTAGAAAACACTTTCCACATACGGAGAGAATTATGGGAAAGGACTCGAGTCTACGAGTCACTCAAACAAGAAGAAGGGCAAAATCTGAGGGATTACGCTCAGAGGGTAAAAGAAGCTGTGGTAGATTACATGCCAAACAGCAATCAAATAGACAGGGACCAAGCCGGCGTAAAGGCTTTCATTAAAGGGTTAACAGATAGGAAGGTAGCAGAAAGGATTTGCTATGCATCAGTAAATTCGGTAGAAGATGCACTTACACATGTCAACAGGGCGCTGTCTCTGACATCAGAGCCACCAAATAAGAAAGTCCGCAAGGTAGAAGTTGACCACTCAGAGGATCAGGCTGAAGTCAACTATGCAGAGCAGGAAGCGCCTCCTGGAACAAGTGCACAACCAGTTAGAGGCAGAGTTAGAGGCCGAGGCAGAGGCCGGGGTGGCCAAGACAGTAATGATTCAACTTGCCACTCTTGTGGTAAGCCAGGGCATTTTGCAGCTGATTGCAAAAACCATTTGACTTGCTATTACTGTGGGAAACAGGGTCACATTAAACCAGATTGTAGAACACGCATTGCTGATGAAGCCGAAGGCCGATACCAGCAGCATAGCTCAAATTACGAGCAAAGTCAGAACCAGGGTCCAAATAATCGGGGTAACCCCAGAGGCAGTTCCAACTATAGGGGTAGGGGACGAGGTAGTTATAGCAGAGGGCAATACAACAATAATGAGTCTAGAGGCCCCTACGTCAGATTCCCTGATGTACCACCAGATTTCTATCAGGCAGCCATGTCCTGGTACGCCAAAAGCAACCAACAACAACAGCCATTGCAAAATAATAACCATCAACAAAATAACAACCAAGGTAATAGTTCCCAAAACGACAACAAGGTAAATATGCCCTACGTTCCCAAGTCGGAAAACCAGTAAAGACTTCTATTGAACCGATGGAAATGGAAGTTCAAAATGCAACAGTACCATCGGAAATTGAAACTGGTAAACTTGAACCCACTGAATCTAACGAACCTAATCATCCTATTGAAATTCTAAGAATCCAGGTAACTCCACCAATAATTACTAAAGCATGTAAGCATCAGACTAATTTGGATAAAGAAAATGTTGACCCCAGCATTAAATTAAAATGTGCAGCCTGTCTACCCCATAAGAAAGGACCATTGGTTAACTGTACAGTAGCAGGCATCAGCAGAGAAGCTATCATTGATACTGGGGCAACCATAACTGTTTTTAAAAGAACTAGAGATTTACCAGTATCTAAATTACGTCTTAAAAGTGCAACGTCCCACAAGACATCACTGTATGGGCAAGAGTGGACCGACATTACATTTGGTAAACAAACCTATAGATTCCCAGTTTACGAAGCAGACATTACAGAAAATTTAATTGGCTATGATTTTATTGATACTTTTGAAGGTGTAGTCAACACCAAAACTAAAATGCTAGAACTTGAAAATAATGTCCAAGTACCATACAAAGTGGTTAACTCAGTGCACAAAGGAGATTTCGCAAGCGGAAATCTGTCCTACCCAATACGTGCTAATCAGAAAATCTTGCTGAAACCTTTCGTAGAGAGGCAGGTATCTACAAAGTTAGATACTGACCTGGTGGTTGATGAGTCAGAATTGTCTGACGCGTTGCTTGCCATGACGATCAGTGGGTATAGTCGTCCTCCGGAGTCTGAAAGGAAACTGTCCACTTCTGATCCTCCTCCGGAAACGACGTGCGCCACAATTCAGTCTCAGGCAAGAGCGAGGGGGGCTGATCATCGCCAGCTTGACAGCCAGGCCAGTCATATCCGGAATGATGGTCTAAAAACTGAAACAAAAACCATGGTTAAAAAAAGTGATAGTGAAAGTGGTGCGGCCAACGCACATGGAAATGAACAAACTTTGGGAATCCAACCACCCGAAAGAGCAGAAGGCAAGATGCACATAGGTTTGCTAACAAACAGTAAAAATAATCCTAATGTAAAAAGTAGAATCTCGGAAAGTATAGTCACACAGACAGGCGTTGTACCGTGTGTGACAGGTCCAGTAAATGTAACCTTGCTAAACCTTGGAGATAATTGTATTCAAATTCCCAAATATGCAATAATTGCCGAAGTCCTACTACTGCACCCACTACAGTACGATGGCCTTGATGATGACATAAACCCAAATTACGAGAAAGAGTTAGAAAGAGAGGAAGAGAGTGAGTATGAAATTGAAAACGAAATTAAAGAGTGCCCCTGTAGAACAATTAGAATCGCAAATGGAACAGAACAACTAAATTTAACTGAACATGAGATAGAAAAGTTCAATGATGCTGAGTATAAACTACCAGATAAAGACCCAATCCCAGAAAATAAACCATTACCTGCAGATCTAGATGCCATGATCAAAGCCACTGCGTTGTCGCCAGAAGAAAAAGTAGAAGTAGAAAAGCTCATCCGTAAACACCATGATGTATTCGCTCCAGATAACTTCACTTTTGGGCGTTGTCCATGGATGAAATTCAGGATAGACACAGGAGACCATCCACCAATCAAACAGAATGCGCGTCCAGTACCCCTGCATTACAGGAAAGAAGTTTATGAAACATTCATGAAATATCTAAAAATGGGAGCAATTAAACCTAGTCAATCAGCTTGGGCTTCACCCATACTATGTGTTCTCAAAAAGACAGGAGAAGTTAGAGTCTGTGTAGACTATAGAGCACTAAATGCAATCACCAGAGTGCCAGCAGCACCAATACCCAGAACCCAAGAAATTCTACAAAATTTAGGCGGACACAAAATGTACCACACCTTTGACTTAGCCCATGGCTACCACAATTTAGAAGTACACCCAGACGACCAACCCAAAACAGCAATAATACTACCAGAAGACTTGGGTCTTCCACACAGACAGTTCGAGTACACCCGATTAAGTTTTGGACTCTCAGCAGCTCCAGGAGCGTTCCAACAGGTAACAGACAGACTTGTAACACCAGCCTTGGAACCAAATGAAAATAACGATTTAGGACCAACAGTGTCAGTTTACCTTGATGATGTCTGCATCGCAGGAGACAATTTCCAGCAGATGATGCAACGATTAGAAGCATTCCTTAATAGTCAGGGCAGGAGGTTTTCTCCTCAAGGCCAAAAAGTGTGAGTTGTTTCGAAAGGAGATTTCATTCCTAGGACACATCTTGTCTGAAACAGGCATAAAAGTTGATACTAATAAAATAGATAAAATAATCCACTGGCCACAACCAGTTGACAGTACAGAGTTAAAATCATGGCTCGGTTTGGCAGCCTACTATGGTAAATACGTACCTCACATGGCCACCAAAGTGTATCCCTTGTATAGACTACTTAGGAAAGGAGTCCAGTTCGAATGGACACCCTGTCAGGAAGCTTTTGATTCCGTCAAAACAGCTCTAACTACAGCACCAGTCCTTGGATCACCAGATGTAGATAAAGGTCCTTTTACGTTGACTTGTGATGCCAGCCTCACTGGCTTGGGAGCAGTCCTAACACAAGAACAAGACGGCAATGAAGTAACAATAGCACACTGGTCGAAAACCTTAACACCAGCACAGAGGAATTACTGTGTTACTCATAGGGAACTTCTAGCATTGGTAGAATCAGTAAAAGCTTTCAATCATTATTTAGCGGGAGCACCCTTCATTGTAAAATCAGATCATGCAGCCTTGCAATGGCTTAAAAACTTTAAAAATCCAACAGGAATGTTAGCAAGGTGGCTAGAAAAACTGTCACCCTATAAATTCACAGTTGTGCATGAGAAAGGCACAAATATCAGCCATGCAGATGCACTGAGCAGACGCCCCAACAGGCCCTGCGACCCAGAGTGTAAAAAGTGTACTAAAATAGAAGCCAAAGATGCAGTAGCTTACCTTATTAGTTCCACCTTAGTTGAGGGCTTAACCATCCAAGAAGTTTTTACATCAGTACTTGAGGCAAAAAACAGTGGGCCGGTTGTCCATCCAATCAGTCTCAAAGGGAGATTCACTTCACCATTAGCCAGTCAGATCGAGGAATGGTTCCAAGTCAAAGACGAATTTCACTCCAACACAGACAAAACATTCCCAGGATTGTGCCGATACACTAGAAACAACAAAACAATCATTAGTCTCATAGTCAAAGAGAAAATGGAGCACAGACCACACATACACAGTGTAGAGATTGCACTCAACATTCTAAAAGCATGGCTCATTAAAGAAAACATCACCGAGTGGAATATACCAGAGTTTGACTATTACAAGAGCCCAGAAAATAATCTAGAGATAATTCCACTACTCTACAAAGTGTTCAAAAACACCAACATGACAATTAATATTTGTCACCATCACACTCAGCCAGATCCGACAAAAGCTAAGACTTGTGAGGAAAGTTGTCTTATTTGCCAGACAACAGCAGAAGTCAAAAGAATAACACAAATATTACACACAGCAGTCTTACCTGAAGGAGAAACACCAGAAGAAATGGCCAAGCTGCAAAAGGCAGATAAGGAGATAGCACCTATCTTAGCAGCGGTAGAGAATGGTAAGAGACCACAC
Organism: Stenchaetothrips biformis; assembly: GCA_030522485.1. Classification (NCBI taxonomy): domain Eukaryota; kingdom Metazoa; phylum Arthropoda; class Insecta; order Thysanoptera; family Thripidae; genus Stenchaetothrips; species Stenchaetothrips biformis. The sequence continues at coordinate 4,242,372 of CM060103.1, read as the reverse complement.
CTCCAGGAAATCATAGGGTTCGGACGCAACACCAGAACACTTTGGCATCAGTATAAATCACTGACACTCAAAAACGGAGTCCTATACAGAAGACACGAACACCCATCAGGTGACCCTAAGAAGGAAACATTACAATTAATACTACCAAGGGCTAGCATAAAAACAACAATTAAAGAATACCATCGTCAACTAGGAGAGGGTAATCACTTTGGAGAAACAATGACAGGAGACTACTTACGAAGGTTCTTCTGGTGGCCCAAAATGGCAGACGATATTGCAGCACATGTAGCCAATTGTGACACGTGTCAAAGATTCAAAAAGCCCAAACACACCACCAAAAATGCAGCACTCAAAATATTCAGAGAAGGCACTCTCCATGGCAGATGGCATGTAGATATTTGCGGCAAAGTACCTAAAACAACAGAAGGTTACGAGTACATATTAGTAGCAATAGAAGCATTCTCAGGATGGCCAGTAGTGGTCCCACTAATTAAAAATAATGCTAAAGAAATCGCAAATGCACTAATAACCCATGTCTTCTCAGTCTATGGAGCACCACGCTCAATTCTTACAGATCAAGGAAAGCCTTTCGAATCCCAATTATTTCAGGAAATTATGGACTTTTACCAGATAAAGAAATATCGAACTACAGCTTTCCACCCTTCAGCCAATGGAAAAGCGGAAAGATGGATAAGAACGTTAAAACAACAACTATCTATGCTGATCAGCAAAACTCAAAAGGAATGGGTGAAATATTTACCTTTCATAGCTCAGGCGTACAGGAACTTGCCAAATCCTGTCCACAAGTTTTCACCATACGAAATTATGTTTGGCACACCAATGAGAACTCCACTGACGTTGAACCAAGGAAGCCCACCATGGACGAAAGGAATGGAAGCCGTTCCACAACAAGTCAGAGAACGACTGGCAGAAATCCATGAATTGGTCAGAGAAATGCATGGCCAAGCTGCAACAAAGATGAAACAACGTTATGACAACACAGCACTGCTAGCACCATTCAAAGCAGGAGACCGAGTCTACTTGTACAGGCCCAAAAATGAAAAGGGAGTGTCTCCAAAGTTAACGACACCATGGGAAGGACCTTACACCGTGATAAATATCATAAATGACTGTAACGCCAGAATTCAAAAAGAAGCTCACCCTTACACAATGATGATAGTCCACATGGATCGACTGGCTGCGTATCCAGAGTCCGAAGAAGAAACCCAGTCAGCATGGCTGACATATGTCTAAAGACATCCAGGGCTGAGTCTAACAGTCAAGTGTCAGGGCGGCCACCGGGGACCCGTATCCTGGCTGCACCCACACCAAGAGACCCGGGAGCCGGAGAGTCCTCAAAGACCCCAACCTGGCTCGACAGTGGGGTCCTCTCATAGTCTTATGTCAGTCTAAGTCATGTCCGTCAGTCAGGGTGTCACACCGGAGGCGCGTCTAGCTCCCTCTGCGGAGCATCAAGAGACCTGGCGTCACCTGCTGGAGCGCATAGGACTGGCGTACGCCTTCCACAACAAGTCCGGGCTGACCAGCCTCTGCCTTATGATGCCCCAGCAGACCTTGCTGGTCTTCGCGGCGGCGACGACCGACCCCACTTACATTCCGACCCGGTAAGGGCACCAGGCCGGGAACGGAAGAGGCAACTTCCAGCCCAAAACCTCCACCCGGTCTGTGGCCAAGAAGAAAGGCTGCTGACAGGATCCCAAGCCTTCAACAACCTCCGGGACCGAAGCCCCGCCGGGTAAAAGTCCTTTGTAGACGTGATCAGACAAAGACCAACAGGGCCATGTCGAAAGTTAACCTCCAACTCTTGTAAACAAACTTCAATCGACTGCAAGCTCTAAGGCACTGCCTGCTCGAAATCGGCACCTCAAGCATTCGAAAATAGTCAAGTCCACATAACCTAAAAACAAAAGACAAGCATAAGTTGAACCGACTATACAAGCACCGCCATCTAGAGAACCGGAAACTACGCCCGCCATCTTGTATCAAAATCAAACTTAAATCAAGCCCAACTCAATTACTAATCGGAAATCGGAAAACATCTACGAAAATGGCCCCCAGAAAATGGATTGCTCACAAGGATATTGACGAAAAGGAATCTGCCCACAAAGTACAGCACGGAAAGGTAACAAAAACTTACCAGATCCCCAAAACTGACAGGCACAGAGAATGGACAAGGGAATCCCCACTGCAGCCACAGGACACACTCAAACTGGACACGGAAAGGATAATGCCACTGAAACAGAAAAATGAACAAAAGATTAACACAACTAAAATATCACCTTTGGCTAAACTATTTGAAAAAGAGGAAAAGAAAGAGGAGGAGAGAGACAGAAAATTCAGACAAAAACAACATCAAGAAACAGTCCGAAGACAAAGACTAGAAGCAGAACTGAAAAGAAAGCAGCTCGAAGAAAAAGAAAGAATTAGAAAAGAAAGAATTCAAGAACAAAGAGAAAAAGAAGCAAGAAAAAGGAAAGAGTATGCAGAGAAACTCAGAAAAGAAGAAGAAATGATAAGTTAGTTTGAAGACCCGGGCTACACAAACCCATGGGCAACAGATTCAGAGACAGACCCAGAACCGGAAATAGAAATGATAGACTTAGAAGAAAACGCAGACTCAGACATAGAGGAAATCTACGTAGCAACAGTGGAAGCAGTAGAGGAAAAACAGAATGAACAAGAATGCATAGAAAAAGCCTTAGAATGCATCAAGTCAAAAGAAAAAGAAATCATGCAAGAAATTATAGAAATGGAACAACAAATACAAGCCATAGAAAAACCAAACTCACCTCAAGAAGTACTCCAGGAAAAACGGCCAGAAGACTCGCCCAATAAGAATCAAAACATTTCGGCAGAAGTCACATCAGATCACAGACCGGCCACCGAAAGCTCAACGACACTGCAACAAGAAGAAAAGCAAAGTGAAACAGACCAGAAAGTAAAAACCGAAGCAGACAAACCATACAAAAGAGGAAAGTCCACAAAATTAAGGTGCAGCAAATGCCGTTCAAGAGGACACGCAAAAACCGCGTGTAAACTCACCAAAATCAGAGACGAAGAAAAAAAGTAAACAGCGGAAGAAGAATGTGGTCTCCTGAGCAAGGAAGCGAACAGCTTCAAAAGCAGCTCGGCATAGACCAGAAAGAAAAATAACGAAAACAAACCTAGAACAAAATAAAATTACTAGAACAACTGAGCAGGGGAGCGTCAGGATGGCCCCATCAATCAAACTAACTACAATAAATCAACAGAAAAGTGCACATCACCCAGGTTTCGGGATCCCAAGGAAAAGTAAAGGAAAAATGACACTCACCAAAAGGACCATCATGCCAGACATGTACAGGACAGGGAATAAATGTGAGGAAAGGACAAGTAACAATCAAGCTCCATGCAACTTTACTGTTAAGAAAAATCATCCAGACTTAACATTTAAATCATGCCACGGGACAAAATAATAAATGGAGTGAAATTCACAGCAATCATAATAATAATAGAGTGAAACACTCAGAAACTGACAGATCGAAATGGCGCATAACGCACAAACAAAACGGGGTAAAAGCAAGAGATCAAACTGGTATTAGTCACTATCGGAATCAGACAAATGCTCAAACCCACAGCAGGGACAAGAGTCGGTCAACAAAAAGTCGTCCCCTTCGGAACGAGGATCAAAAATGGGCATAATTCCCGCTTGACGGTCTTCTAGGTTCAAGGGGAAGCGGAAGAGCTTGATTCCCCTAGGGGGAATACAAGCGGCCCCCTCTTCAGACTCAGCATCATCGCCAAAAATGCCCTCCACGTTCAGGTTCAAGGCAAATTCTTCAGCCGCCGCAGCAGCAACCCGACGGGCATCACGAGCTGTGCGCTCAGCCTCCAACTACGAAAGGGATCAGGGAAGGAAGCGAATACTATAAGTCGCAGTGATAACCCAAAAGGGGTAAGGATAAGCCACTCACTCACCTCGGAAAGTGGAATGTCTACCAGGGGCAAGGGATCCATGGAACTCAAAGGACCACCAGTAGCGGGGCCCACACCCGCACCCAGCCACACGAAATTCTCCTCAAAAGAGGGAAGCAAAAATGGGTGAATGTCGCCCAGTTCCTCAAGAACCTCTACGTCAGGGACAAGGTCAGCTTCAACAAATTCAAACCCGTAAAACACATTCCCATCATCCAGATCCCAGTTCAGGAGAGGGTGGTTCGGGGGCATCATGTGGAAAACAACCTCAGGAAGGGGCATTTGCGGGAAACCAGGTCCGGGAAGTTCCTCCTTAGGAACAAATTTAAAAAAAAAAAAAAAAAAAAAAAAAAAAAAAAGGAAGGGTAAAGGAAAAACGGGAAATGGACCCAGGACAAGTCACAAGTTCTAACTACGGGACTTACAAAGACACGGTTCCCACAGAGGATGCATAGAAAGTCAGGCCAAGTTTGCATCAAAGCCGCCACGTCCCATTCCTGAATCTCGAATATCCCAGAGAGTGGCCACACCAACTGCACGAAAGGGGGCAGCAGCCCCGCCTCATGGGCATGGTAGCATGCTTGACAAAGCTAAAGGAAAACATGGAAACGCCACCTAAAACATGCACATGCATCGCACCAAGACGCCGAGCGAATACTCACATATCCGGAATGCCCCCAAAAGGAGTCGCAGAAGCACAGAGCGGCATAAGCCACAAACCGCAAGGTCAAGACGACGATGGGGTCCATAATTCACTGTCGAAACGCAACGATGTAGAACCACCAGAAGCCGGACCGCGAGTGAAGCCAACACCGCCGAGTCGCCGAGTCGAGAGGGACGCCGAGCTCAACAACGCAACACAATCAGCCAATCAGAGCGCACGAGCGCAACAGCTGACCCGAGCGACCAGTCACAGGCCAGCGCAACAGCACGGACCGCAGCGAGGAGACGCCGGCCGACTCGACAACAACGTCAACAACTCCACGGCCGTTAGCAACCAACAGCCAACGAGCCACCAGCAACCGGCCGGCAGCAGCGGGCAGCGCAACGCAAGTTCTCGCCGCGACACCAACGCCCCACGCAACAGCGGCAGAGCACGGTACTGCGCCGCGCTAAGAACCGGCGCGAGGGGTATCGCCAGGCGCGAAGCGCGCACCAATTCAAACGAGTGTAGTCCACAAACACTCTAGCCGCTTGGAATAGATGTCACAAACGATACATGTCATAACCCTGATTGTACAAAAACAAGTGAAGAAGTAAAATAATTGTCAGATGCATCGCATTCGTTCATTCAGAGGGAAGTGGGAGACTAAATTCAAAACAGCAAACTAACAAGTCTAATCCGCAGGCCACTGTCGACGCGGCTCAAATCAAACGAGTCAGAATGATGCTCATCATGTTCACCATCACCTTCTTGGCCGTCATCGCCGCACTTTTAGTGCACTACTTCATGAAACGGCGACGCCAATTCGCACCAATCATCTACCTAGAGGGCAACATAGCCGCCGGAAAATCAACCTTGGCAGCCAACCTGAAGAAGCTAGAACTATTCCCAGTAATGGACGAGCCTGTCAAAGACTGGCAAGATGTTGAAGGATTCAACTTGCTAGAGTCACTCTACGCGGATCGAAATACTTGGAGCTACCCTTTCCAAGTCTTAGCACTAGCTACGTTGGGACGCCGCCAGACTCACATGCTAGCCAATCACCCGGAAAGGCTAACTGTCCTAGAGCGCTCTCCACAATGCTCACTGAGAGTGTTCGCACAAGCTTTAGCCGAAATGAATGCCATTAGCCAACAACACATGGCTATACTACGGATCTTGCGCGACGCTGTCGCCCCGCCAACTCACAGACCGATCCACTACATCTATGTACGCACACCTCCGGCTGTAGCGTACCAACGTTTAAACCGTAGAAATCGCACTGAAGAAGCAGGTGTCACTGTTGAGTACCTCAGCCTACTGCATGAGTTAACTGACACCTGGCTGTTGCGAGAGGAGACCAATCCAGTTCATGTCCTGGATGGAACGCTCACCCCTGAGCAGTTACTGTCAGCCGCCCTGGACATTATCCAAAACCTGAAGGATGACGTCACACCTGTCCAGGAGTCCCCGTCCACACGCGAGTAGTCCCATGAGTTAAGTATTTGCACTAGCAAACAGCTAGTTAAGTTTCTTAGATTTCAAGGTGCCTTTAGAATAGGATTAGCTAGATAGTCAGGATGGCATCAGGCAAACCAACCAAACAGAGTAGGGGTTGGATATCTAAAGCGCAAAACTGTGTAGAGTGTTTTCTGTTTGTTTCAGTTGGAGTCTCGTCAAAACTAACTTAAACTTTGGTTGGCCTACAGGAGGAATACTCGACTTCATGCGGTGTTGCAATTCGTGACGACGACTGTAACATCCGCCTGGGGCAGACAAAGTCCACCTGGCATGACAGCATGCCGCGGGTCATACCACTCTTTATTTTTCTTTTTTTAACAACAAGTGGAACCGTGGGCTTAGGACTAGACACCCTAATGCCTGGCACCGTACGGTGTAATGGGGAAGCGCACCTTTGTAGCATCATTCACCACAACGTTCGGCAAACTACCAGACAAGAAATTGAAGACAACGCAAGAAAAGTCAAGAAAAACAAGAAATTATTGAGAAATTGGACATTTAATCAAAATCATGTAAAATGGCAAAATTCAAGTGAGAGAGAGTGGGAGGAAAGAAATTCAGTTCCTTCAAAAGAGAGAAAGAGAACAAAGTTAAAATTCAATTCAATTCAATTAATTCAATTCAATTAAAATTCAATTCATTAGAGATCAATGGTACTAAATTCAAAAAATTGAGTCGAGTTAAGTCCAAAACGATTGGAAGAAAATTTTAAGAAACTTCGTTTCTTTTGTTCAGGAGGGAGTGGTGTTGTGAAATGAACTATAGAGAACATAACCATAGCACGGCTTACTAGCAGTCATTCCCTATCTTTCGCAACCACTGCCCTAAGGATCCTGGCCAGGACCTCTAACCCATATTCTTCCTTTCGTTCCTCTCCTTAATACCCTAGCCACACAATACCATTGGCCATGCACCCCCACTCTCTACTACTATTCTTCCTGATGTTCTTCTACTCCTGTAATATAAGCGCGCGCAGCCAAGCAGCCGCTACCATTCTGTACACGGTCAACCCCTTGATAATACAGAAGCCTTCCGTCTCTCTGAGACCTCGACTACTCCTTCTCCTCCAAGTCCCTTTACACGTTGCACACTATAACAAAATATTAAAACATATCGTTTAATCACAAATTAAGTAAATCATAACACAAGGAAGGAAATTACAAAGCACTAAGAAGAAACCTTATAGAAATTAATGGTTTGACATAGTACAGGGTGCACAAACAAAACTATAAACCTGGAGTTTCGGTTCTTAAATCACAAAAAAAAATCAATTGAAGCTGAAGGTTTCCTAAGAATTGGTTGAAACCTTGGAAATTCATGGTGTCATATGGATATGGTATTATTTAGCACATAAATTATCTATAAAGTTCATTGTTCTAAATATTTACAACATAAGTAAATATTGTGACAAAGTTAACTAGGTAATTAGATGTAACTTTTGAGGCAAAGCTAGTTCTTAACAAATGAATAAATTAACAACATTTTAACAAACTATCTATTCTTCATCACTTTCTTCTTCATCTGTTGAAGGCAAAATATCTGGATCCGTCTCACAGCCATCATCTTCCTCAAGAACTTCTTCTCCATCTCCTTGAAGATGACGATAAAATCTGCGGCACTCTGGATCCACTAAATGAAGCATTGACATGAGATCATCCCTCTTCGATTGTTTGATCACCCTTGGTCCATCATAAGATAAGGGAGGACTAAGGTGAAGGCTTCCTTTCTTCTTCCTTTTCAAGTTGTGATGGAGGAAGGGGGCATCTGTGTCGAGAGTCTCCTTGTGAGCCAAGGTGCCAGCTAGGAGGTTCCGACTGTGTCTCAGCCAAAGTGTTTTTCCACACGAACGTTTCTCCATCAGTGTTTTTCTTCCTCTTCACGAGGGGGCTGTCTCTGCCTTTCATCAGACTTTTGAAATCCAGCTGCCGGCTTCTGTCCATGCGATGGACTGTGAAGTTTTTACTGGCGTTCTGTACCAGATTGAACCAGTCCCTTGGAAGATGGATGTTCTGTGCTGATCTCTTCTTTGCTTCGATAACAGAGTGATCTGTGTCACAGTCTAAATAGGTGTGACCAGACACCAGAAATTTTTGATCAATGAGCTGCAGAGTTGTTTTTCTCTGGAGGACAACCTGTAATACAGCGCAGATAATGCTGTTTTTATTTTGCCCACCACAGGTGTCTGACCACAAGGTGACTTGTTCAACATGATCTGGGAGATTCATAAGGTATTCACAAAGGGCTGATCCTACTTTATTGGCACCCCTCTCAGCCTACCCCTCATGCCACATGCTGTGGGTGCTTGCTCCACTTCCACAGTCATGTACAGTGAGATTATAGACCCAAAGTTGTCCCCTATAAAAAACAACAAAAGTCTGCAGATGAGGAGTGGGCAAGCATTGCTGTAGGTCGAATGCTATGACTCTCTTCTTACGATCTTTTGTCAGCTCTTTGATATCATTTATTTTCTGGGTTCGAGCTATCTCCGCCTTTCTATTAGGGATGTAAAGGCCGGTAATATTACCGGTAAAGAACGGTAAATTACGGTAAAATACGGTATTTTACCCAGACCCCGGTAAAATTGGTATTTTTCGGTAATTTTGAAATGTGGACTTAACTGCACATCCTTCGCTTTCAAACGATGATACAGGACATATTGACTGAAAACAGTGTTTCTGGAGAGCTCTTGGTGGCATTTTTCCCTCGTGCCGTCCAGTGCAAGACGCCATCGTTAAGCGCCACTTAAAAAGTAGCAAAAAGACTTTTAAAAAAGGCGGTGGGAATTTTTTTTTTTACATCTAAGCTGAGAAATTAAATACACGTTGGTGTGATTGGACTGGATATCATAAAGCCTTTAAGGAAAAAATAGTATTGTCATTGAAGGCTGGACTATCATAAAGGGCACTTGGAGAGAAGGTGCCGTTGTTTTACATCACGCAAACATTCTTTCTAGACCTTCTTTCATTCCAGAACAATGGGAAGAAGTGAGAAAATCCAACAGGCAGAATAAAAAATGTCCTGCAGACTCTTATAAATGTTTGCGCTGAAAGTTATTTGCCAGATAATTCTGAAAAAGGGAGGGTGTGTTAGTTTGAAAATACTAAATATCTTTAAAAGAACCCACTAACACAGCATTAAGTTGTTTTCGGTTTTAAAATACGTGGTTTTATGGTTGAGTCATGAACGATTAGCACGATTTCATTCACTGTCATTCAAACTGCGATAACCGCTGCCAAAATTTTGCAGTAAAAAATTATCACAATGTTTTGCAATCATGAATACCAAAAGTCTGCAATAAAAAACTTATTGCAAAATTTTGCAATACGAAGAAAGTGCAATAAAAACTTACAGCAAAAACAATTGTGATAAAAATTATCACAAAAATCTGTTTTATCGCAAAAAAAAATGGGGTGGTTATTGCAAAATAATGCAATGACAGAGTTCTTGCACTCCAGGGTGCGATAAATCGTAGGAATCACAAACTCAGATTTATCGCAAAAATTACTTTTACGCAAACGACTTTCCCTATCCAACTGTACCTCATGTACCCCCCTTTTACAACAGAGACATGAACTATTCCCAATAAGGTATGAAATCAATTTTACCCAATTTTACCGTATAATACGGTAAAATACCGTATTTTACGTAACTTTGAATCTTACCGGTATTTTTACATCCCTACTTTCTATGGTGAAGTTCTTGGTTGACTTTAGCTGCGGCCTTATCTTCACTTGTCTTAGCATACAAGACAGCCATCTGGATCAAATCACACCATTTTCAATGGTTTAATGCGCAATTGCATTTTAAGAAACTCTCGCTCATAGATCCATCTTGAAACAGGGTGGTCAAGGTACTTTTACTTGTATGCTTCGTACATTGCCTTGATAGTCAGATCACTTTGCAGAAAATTATCACTGTTCTTATTCCGTGCGTAGTGTGACTTGTATCTTGGGAAACTTTTGAGATGCTCTATGACATCTGAAAGTCAATCATCGGACACAGCTGTCTTGCTACTTTGCCCTCTTGCTTCCTTAGGTAGGACTTCACCTGGAGATAATAACTTTTTCTTGATAAGTCCCTCTATATATTTTGGAGTCACTTGAAAAATCTTCAGAAAACACCCTTGACAAACATCAACAAAGGATCCATTTTTGATGACATGGTACTTCATTGTAAACTGACGATTTTTTCTTCTTTCAGGGGACACAAGATTAAGCTTTTGAGTTGCTTTGGTAGTCACCTCAATCAGATTTGCAAGGTAGGTAGACCTGAGGTCCAATTTACCAGCACTCCAAAAATCTGCACACAACTCTTCACATTCTGCAGGTGTCAGTCTGGTTGCATACTTTTTCCTACAGCCTGTCAGTGGAGCTGCAACTTTTTTTGGCACTTCTTCACCCGATGAATTTGTATAAGCTTCCCCACAGTTCCTGGCTCTTTTCCTTTCAGCCCTTGAAGAAGAAGTCGTCTGTCGCACTCTCTGTTTTTTCCTCTTCTTTGGAGCTGGCGTTTCTTCATCATCATCATCTGCGTCGTTGTCTTCAGGCTGATCGGAATTGTCATCAGGACCTTCACCAGCACTGTCATCACAAAGCTGTGGGTTGTCAATTTCATTGTCATCCGGTTCATAGTTAGGGTCCTCATCAGACTTATCATCTTCTGCTGAGCTTTCGCCAGATTCTGCCTCGTGCTCCTTTTTTTGGGCTGGAAGTGTATCCCTGGCTGCGAACAAGTCCTTGACTACTTGTTCCACAGGGCGGGTAGGGATGTGAGATCTTTCATCGTTCCCCTCATCAACCTCTATGGATGTCAAAACGTGGCAGGGATAGTGTTAATTAAAAGAGACACGACTAGTATGCTGAGAAACCGTAGAGTGATTTATTCACTGAATGTACATTACCAGGTAGGCTCGGTTAGAGAAGAACAGTAATAACAATATGAATCAGGGCTACCAATAGACACATGGAATACGTTAAATACAAGGCTGTGAGTTACTTCCTACCAACTTATGCAACACGCCCCATAAATCACAGGCTTTACAATAGCAGTATCAGAAATACGAATTTACTAGAAAACATTACGCATATACTGAACAAAAGATAAAATTTGCAAATACGTATAAAAAAAATAGTTACACATAGTCAACAGTCCAAGAACACTAAAAGCTAAGAACACACAAGGAATATGTACAAATATTTACAAAACAGTTGGTCGAACAGTGACCAAACAAAGTCAGAGGTAAGAGAGCACCAGAAAAAGGCAACTTATTAATGTACAACACATACACAAGACTATCAGAGTTAATTAATCGCGAGGACTAGCATGTAATTACAAATCACAACTGAGAAATGCTAAAGTGCATAGAGGAAAAAAATACACATCACAATTTAATACTGATGTACCTTACTCACTGGGAACACATCAAGATCACATGAGTCCAAGCCTTCTCGCTTGCTTAGGGTGGTCGTCCTTCGAGAGGGCCTTGGTGAAGACATCAGCAGTGTTGTCTGCACTGCTGACGTATCGGATGGTGAGGGTCCCCTCCTCGATCAATTCCTTCATAAAGTGGTAGCGGAGGTCAATGTGCCTCAGCTTCCTGGAACGGGAATCTTGGGGTGCCGGACATCTCGCCCCAGCTAACTCGCCCCATGGTACAACTCGCCCCAAGGCTAACTCGCCCCGGTTTTGGGGCGAGTCCCGGATGCAAGTTTTTGCCAACTCGCCCCAATCCGCCAAATTTTCAAAATCTCACCCCATTTTTTAAAAAAATTTATTATAATGGCATTATTACCATGCCGACCCCCCCCCCGCGGCGCCCCGGCCGGCATTGTCGTCGGGGAAGGGGCAAGTGCGCGGGTAGCCATGGGTGAGGCCGGCACCAGCAAAGTACGGTACACGACGATGGCCCCGGACCACCAACACCTGCGAGGCGTGGCATCGGCGGCTGTCTTCTCTCATCGGGAAGCATCACCCGTCGTTCTTCGTGTTTCTGGGGCAGCTCTGCGAGGAGGTAGCGGAGATCGACATCCACATCACGAGGGCGGAGGGGGGCTACTCCCCCACCAAGCGCAAGAGCCGTCTGGAGCAAGCAGAGCAGCGCATCCACAGGATCGTCGACAGATACCACGAGTACAGTGACAACGACGACGTCGTCACGTACCTGAGGGCCATTGGCCACAATTTGTCCGGATACTTTTGATCAAATACAACAATTGGTGCAAATCCCTTAAAAATGAATTTTAATTGGGGCGAGTTAGCACTGGGGCGACTTGGGCTCGGGGCGAAATAGGCATGGGGCGACTTGGTACTGGGGCGAGTTAGCTGGGGCGAGCTGTCCTAGATCCGAATCTTGAGCTACTGTGGCAATGGTGCCCTGGTTGTCACAGTAAATAGTAACTGGGCGAGGTAATCCAGGCATAATTTCGGCCAGTAGATAGGTGATGTGCAGAGCTTCCTTGCCGATTTCAGTTAAGGCAACCAACTCGGCTTGGCAGGAGCTCAGGGCAACACTTCGCTGTTTCCGAGATTCCCAGCTGACAGCTCCTCCGGCCTGGAGGACAACGTAGCCAGTATAGGAGTGTCTGTCCACAGGACAGCCACCCCAATCGGAATCGCAGAAGAAGAACATCTCGCCCCCATGCCTGGAGTACTGGAGCTTGAAATTGATGGTGCCCTTCAAATATTTGAGGACTCGTTTCAGGGCGTTCCAGTGCTCATTGCTGTAGCATTGCTGAGTTGGCTGAGGACAGATACAGCGTGGGTAATGTCAGGGCGGATGCAACAGACAAATACTGGAGCCTCCCAAGTAAGGGGTCGTCCACATAGTACGTCACGCGCTTAGGGGGGGGGGGGAGGGGTCGAGCTATGTGACGTCACATTTTCGTAAAAAAAAGAAAAGAGTTTTAAACAACAAAGTTCACTTTAATACCAAAGTTCTTGCAAGATTGGATTAAAAAGATTTAATAAAAACATGTTCAAGCAGATCCAGTGGGGTTCATTCCATGCTGCATCCCTCTTCCTGCAAAAAGAATGAAGAATTTAAAAAAAAATGCATTACGAAAGTCAATTACACTTTCGACTGCTTAAAAGAAGTGTACTTACCTTGTGCTAATTATTAACTTGCAGCACTTTAAACATTCAACACTATAAACTTTTATTATCGGCGTAGCGCTTTCTTTTAAATTATATGGTTTTTTTTGCAAAAAGATCGAAAATGTGACGTCACAAAGGGGGGGGGGTCATCTATCGTGGTGACGGTGCGTGACATGGGGGGAGGGGGGGGTCAAAAAGTGCCCAAAATCGCGTGACGTAATATGTGGACGACCCCTAACTGCTGATACGGCTTGTCGTTGATTGGCTTGTCTGTCTTCCTGAGGCGTTGAGATGAACAAAGAGGGGCTGGGACGGGATGACAGTCTGCCATTCGGAACGCCATCAAAGTCTCCTTGATGTAGTCAGCTTGATCCAGTTGAATCGTTCCGGCTTCGGCATCTCGGATGACCCTCATGCCCAAGTAGGTCTTGACTGGTCCAAGATCCCAAATCTCGAACTTGGAGCGTAGGTAGGTCTTCACCGCATTGATGGCAGCAAGGTGACGACTGAAAATGAGAATATCATCAACATAGATGGCCACGATGACTTGCTGATCGCCCTTGTAGTAGATACATGGGTCATGTTCCGATTTCTTGAAGCCCGCCTCGAGTAAAGCCTTAGTGAGAGTCTTGTGCCAAGCATAGGCTGCCTGCTTAAGGCCATAAATGGCTTTGTTGAGCTTGCAGACTAGTCCAGGGTCAGTACGAAAACCTTCGGGTTGTTCAATGTAGATAACTTCATCAAGCTTTCCTTGAATGAAAGCTGCAGTTTCATCCACATGGTAAACTTCCCAATCGTGCTTGGCCGCGAAAGAGAACAATAGCCTGAGACTACTGTGACCAACAGTAGGTGAAAAAGTGTCTGAATAATCAGTACCATACCTCTGTTCAAATCCTTTCGCTACAAGCCTTGCCTTGTGCTTCGAACGTCCACACTCGGCTTCTCGCTTCTCCTTGAAGACCCACTTGGTGTGAATGGTCTTGGTGTATGGAGGCCTTGGCACGAGATCCCAAGTGTTGTTCCGCTTGTGGTTCTCGATTTCTTCATCCATTGCTTGGCGCCAGTACACAGCATCAGATCTCCTCGTAGCCTCAGTGAATGTTGTAGGATCTCCATCTGAAACTACATTAAAACTGTAGACCATGTCATCTTCAAACTTCCGCTTGGCTTTCCGTTCAGAACGCCTCGGTCCAACTGTAGGCTGGACGACTGGTTCAGGGGAAGTAACTGTTGCAGCAGGCTGGACGGTTTCTTCAAAAATGATGGTTAGATCAGGGGGATTGTCAGTTGTCAATTCCGGTTCTTCAGTCTCTTCAGGGAAAATCTCAAAACTGTCAGTCTTACTTGATTGATGAAGCATGGTCCCTGCCAGGAATGTAGCATCTCTAGACTTCACCACTGGACCTCTGAGATTTTCTGGATCGATGAAGCGGTAGCCCTTGGTCACCTCGGAGTATCCAATGAAGACCATCTTCTTGCTCTTGGGGTCCCACTTCTTGCATTTCTCCTTTGGGATGAGAACGTAGGCGAGACTGCCGAAAATCTTGAGGTGGTCCAGCTTTACAGGTTTGCCACTCCAACGCTCCTCTGGGATGTCTCCATTTAGAGCTGCAGTGGGACACCTGTTGCGAATGTAAATGGCACACATTAAGCTTTCACCCCAAAAACATTTTGGCAAACCTGACTCTATCAATAGGCATCTTGCCATGTCCACAGTTGTGCGATTAGCACGTTCGGCTTTCCCATTCTGCTGAGGGGTGTAGACACAAGTTGTTTGATGAACAATACCACATTCTTGCAGATACTTTTTAAAATCATCGTCTTCATATTCGCCCCCATTATCTGAACGGAGGGTCTTGATACGGTGTCCAGACTGGACTTCTGCCAAAGCTTTAGAGATTTTGAATTTCTCAAAAGTCTCACTCTTCTTTTTCAAAATGAAAGAGAATATCTTCCTACTATAATCGTCAATGAAGGTAAGCAGATATCTTCCACCACCAATGGTGGCAACTGGGGATGGTCCCATGATGTCAGAATGCACAAGTTCTAAAGGCTGGGAAGATGGTTGAGACTCACCGGATGGAAAGGGCTTCCGAGACATCTTGCACTCAAGGCATACCTCACAAGGTTTGTGATCCACTTTCACATCTTGAAGGCACTTCACCTTGTCCTGTAGCTTCTGCATTTGCTTGAAGTTGAGGTGGCCCATTCGCCTGTGCCAAACGTCCACCTCAGTTGCAGTGTAGGCGTGATGCATGTGGTCAACAATAAATAGTCCACCTTCACGACGTGCAGACAACCAGATCTCTTCTTCCTTGGTTACGATGCACCCCTTCTTGTTGAAGGAAACTTCCAAACCTTGATCCACCATGGCGGATACTGACAATAGGTTAGCTGAGAGTTCTGGAACATATAACACTTCACCAATATTCACCTTTCCATCTGATGAGTTTAACAATACCTCTCCTTGGCCCTGGCAGGGAACCAAATGGTTGTTGGCTACTCGGATGGTGTGGCCTGACTCGTGCATGGATTGGAACATAACCTTCTCTTTGCTTATGTGCTTGCTGGCACCAGAATCGACGTACCAGGCGTCCTTCCCAGCCACAGACAGCATGGCCTTTCCCTCGTCTGGGATTGGAACATTAACATCCACCTTGGGTTGTGGATCTGGCGGCTTGCACACTGGAACCTGGGTTGAGACAGTAGCAAACATGCATTTAATTTCCTCACCAGTACTGTCACAGACGGAGTCACCACCATGAACCACTGCTAGTTTTGCAGACTCAGTCTTCTTTTCTTGCTTTGGGTCAGATTCCTTCTTGTTCCCTTCCTTCGCCAGCCACTTCTTGTACTTGTGACATTCTGCCTTGACGTGGCCTGGCTTCTTGCAGAAATGGCACAGTTCACTCCTGGGTGCTGATAGATTCTTGAATTTCTGCTGCTTGGTGAATAGCGCAGTGGAAGTGTGCTGGGCCCATAACCTGTCAAAACGTGGCAGGGATAGTGTTAATTAAAAGAGACACGACTAGTATGCTGAGAAACCGTAGAGTGATTTATACAGTGAATGTACATTACCAGGTAGGCTCGGTTAGAGAAGAACAGTAATAACAATATGAATCAGGGCTACCAATAGACACATGGAATACGTTAAATACAAGGCTGTGAGTTACTTCCTACTAACTTATACAACAATGGACACGTTGAAACTGCGTTCACTTCCTGGAGTGCTTGCTGCAACAGGAAAAGAATTAAAATGAGTAAAAACATTTATTTTCTATTTTCTATAAATCAGTTGCAATGTAAATAAATTCTGCAATCTCAATGCATAAAGACAAAAACATTTCTCTACAGCAAGCACAATGCTCACTGAAAGTTAAACTTAAATGCTAAAATAGTTTTAATTGGTGACAAATATGTGACAAATTACCTTGATTAGTGTTGATTTTCACTGAACAAGAAGCTGTCTTTGCAGGAGATGAAATCAAAGCACCTGAAAGGAAGAAAGGACACTCACAGTAAAACAAGTAGAAGTAACTCATAGTATGGCACATATATTTTCAGGCTACTTACTGAAGACAAGGCTACTGTCTGGTTTGTTGGGTGGGATTAACTTTCGCCTCCTTTGACATGGTGGTCTGTTGATGCTGTCTTGCTCTAGCAACAGAAAGAGAACATAATATTTAAAACAAATGGAATTTAAATGACAATTAGTTTGAATTCCAAAGTTGGAATGTTTATATTTGAGTGCCATAAAATTATAAACTCACCTGGCACCTGGACCCTTTGAGAAACCCAATCTGAGTCAAGAATGCCCAGCTCTGAAGGTGTGAATGAAGCTACAGATTCCTGGTCAACATCTCTTTCTCCATGTCCTGCAAACACAACTCCACTTAGGACAAAGTTTTCTGTTTTCAACAGTTAATATCAGTTCATTCAAAACCACAAATGAAACACATCAGACCACACCCATCTTATTTTCACTCACTTAACAATAACAATTTGTTTGTTTCCTCGTAAAAGTCATTCCTTTAAGTAAGAAGAGCAAAAATATTTGTCCAATCGAGTCACACACTGAATGTCAAGAGCTGTGTCAACTCAGGTTTATGGGGCAGAGCAAAATAGGAGAAACAAACCAAAGTTTTGCCAACAAAATTTAGTTTCGAGCAGAGCTGCAAGCTCTGACTGTTAAACTCTTTGTCTCCTTGTTTTGCTTAGCTAAACCTAACTGAGTTGAAACTACAGCTTTTGACATCCATTGACAAGGCGCTCACCTAAGGAGACCAACAACTATTTTCATCACAAAGGAACTACCAAAACCAAATTAGCTCTAACAAAGTGAGTGGAAATAAGATGAGAGGATGGGGAAGCCATGCTTCAAATACATTTGAAGTTTAAAAACAAACAAAAATAGTTTGACTGTGATAGACTGGGCGTGTTGTTGAACAGTGGCACACAAGTACCTTGGGCATCATCTTGAACCGGTGAGCAAAGAGGCTTTCAGCCAGATTGGACTTGCTGCTTGGCTACAGGCTCAGCAGAGTGAAAAGCATCATCATCTTGAACTTCTGAGTGAGGACGCTTGAAGCCAGATCGAACTTTTTGCTGGGCTCCAGGCTCAGCAGAGTGAGAATGAACCCCTGAGCGAGGAGGCTTGAAGCTAGATTGAACACTCCGCTGAGGTTGTGGTTCAGCAGAGTGAGAAGCCTCGGCCAGTCCAGCTTGACCAGGAGGCACCGACGGCAGCCCCAGTGTCTTCATCATCCTTTTGGCCCGAAAAGACTCTGCCATCATGAACAGGAACTCAACACCTGGCAAAAACATAATTATGGTCAGACACTAACAATAATAGCATTGTGTTAAAGACAAAATTTGCAGCAGGGGTCAAACAAACAAAACGTTCTTTTTCAGATTGAGTTATGGCATCATCACTTCTCAGCAGATGGGACAATAATTGAACAATAATAAAAAGGACTGCTTTCAGTGGCTGCGTCTACACTGAGACAAGGTGGTGCCCAGAAACTGAGCGACTAAGTCGCCCGCCCCAGTTTTTAGGGCGACTTGAGTCGCCTAGTTTCTGGGCAACACAGTCGCCTAGTTTTAGGGCATCTTGGTCATGTAAATGCAGAGCTCACTTATCTATGCTGGCCCAAGACATTGCACACAAGTTTGCCTGCACATGGATAAACTCAATGGATTTCACATTTGGGTGGCGTCAGAGGTGCCCTGAATCTAGGCGCAATGGGTGCCCCGAATCTGGGCAGCAGTGGTTTACATTAGGTCGGACCAACCCCAAAGGTGCTCAGGTTGTGGGCGCCTTGGTCTAGCCCTAGGAAGCACTGTAAAAGGAAGCCAGAAACTGGGCACCTTTGGGGTTGGTCTGACCTAATGTAAACCACTGCTGCCCAGATTCGGGGCACCCATTGCGCCTAGATTCAGGGCACCTCTGACGCCACCCAAATGTGAAATCCATTGAGTTTTTCCATGTGCAGGCAAACTTGTGTGCGATGTCTTGGGCCAGCATAGATAAGTAAGCTCTGTATTTACATGACCAAGATGCCCTAAAACTAGGCGACTGTGTTGCCCAGAAACTAGGCGACTCAAGTCACCCTAAAAAGTGGGGCGGGCGACTTAGTCGCTCAGTTTCTGGGCACCACCTTGTCTCAGTGTAGGCCTGGGCGATTAATCGACTGATCGAAAATAATCGCGATTATTTTTTTAATCGTCCGATTATTTCAAACCCTCGATTAGTGGTTCGGTAATCGAAGTATTGAACGATTATTTATCGATGATCGATTATCGATTAATCATCGCTTTATCGGTTATCGTATCCGGCATCTGTTCAAATTCTGAGTGGAACGGGTGAAAATGTTTCCAGTTAAGGCAGAAAAGTCGTCTTAGACACTCAAGGTTGCTTAAATGATTTTCCTACCTTCTTACGGCATGCTATATTAAGCATGTCACAAGTATAAACCTTCTTTTGGCAATTTCCAAATAATCGGTTTCTTCCGATTAATCTATGTCTTTCGATTAATCGTGTGCGTTTTCGATTACCGATTACCAAACTGTTAATCGACACC
>CM060103.1:3918936-4222061 GCA_030522485.1 Stenchaetothrips biformis | reverse complement strand
CTCCGTCACGAATCAAGCTTAAACTATGCGGGACGAACAGGCAAGGCCCAAAAACACGCCCTTTCATTTTTTTTCATGCGAAAATGCGACTTTGTGTTTGAGGCACTGGTTTCTTGTAATAAAGGATAACCTTTTGTAGTCTCTGTCACCAATCGAGCTGCCACTATGCGGGACCAAAAGGCCAGTCCAAAAAACACGCTTTTTAGCTTATTTCTATGCGAAAATGCGTCTTTGTGGTTGAGGCGCTTGTTTCTTTTGACATGAATTATCTTTGCAAGTCGTTGTCACCAATCGAGCTGCAACTATGCGGGTTTAATAGAAAAAGCCCTAAACCTTTAATTTCTGCTCATTTCGATGCGAAAATGCAACTTTGTGTTTTAGGCACCGTTTCCTTGTGACAAGATTTATCTTTGAAAGTAGGTGTTACAAATGAAGCCGAAAGGATGCGGGATTAAAAGGCCAGGCCTAAAAATACGCTTTTCAGCTCATTTCTGAAGGAAAATGCGTTTTTGTGCTTAAGGCACTTGTTTCTTATGCCCTGAACTATCTTTGTAAGTCAGGCCAAAAAATAGACTTTTAAGCCTTTTGCCTTGCAAAAATGCGTTTTTGTGCTTAAGGCACTTGTTTCTTATGCCCTGAGCTATCTTTGTAAGTCAGTTTCATTAATAGAGCTAAAACCATGCGGGATCAACAGGCAGGTCCTTTAAACTTGAATTTTTGCTTATTTTGATGCGAAAATGCGACTTCGTTTTTCAGGCACTGGTTTCTTGTGATAAAGGATAACCTTTTGCAGTTTCTGTCACCAATCGAGCTGCCACTATGAGGGACCAAATGGCTAGTCCAAAAAACACGCTTTTTAGCTTATTTCTACGGAAAATGCGTCTTTGTGGTTGAGGCGCTTGTTTCTTTTGACATGAATTATCTTTGAAAGTCGTTGTCGCCAATCAAGCTGAACTATGCGGGACCAACGGGTCAAGCCCAAAAAACAGGCCTTTTAGCCCTTTTCTGTGCAAAAATGCGTTTTTGTGGTTGAGGAACTTGTTTCTTATGCTCTAAACTTATCTTTGGGAGTCAGTTTCACCAATGAAGCTGAAACTATGCAGGATCAAGGGGCGAGACCTTTTAGCTCGAATTTCTGCTTATTTCGATGCGAAAATGCGATTTTGTGTTTTACGCACTGGTTTCTCGTCACTAGATGCATCTTTGTAAGTAGTTGTTAGAAATAAGCCGAAACTCTACGGGATCAACAGGCCAGGCCCAAAAATGCGCTTTTCATTTCATTTAAAAAAGAAAATGCGACTTTCTTGTTTGAAGCACTGGGGTCTTTTGGTTTGAATTGTTTTTTACAGTCAGTGTCACAATTTGAGCAAAACCTGTGCGATACCACGAGGCTTGGTCATAAATGATGCTTTTTGACATAAATCAATGCGAAAATAAAATTTTTTGTTGCGGCTCGTCATATCTTGTGACTCGAGAATACTCTTTAAGAGTCACTGCTTCTTATCGAGCTTAAACTGTAGACAATCACGACGAAAAGCCTAGAAACACTAACTCCTGCTTTTTTAAATTTGAAGATGCGACTTTGTTTTTAAGGCTTTTGAGTCTTGTTATAAAACATTATCTTTTGTAGTCTCCGTCACGAATCAAGCTTAAACTATGCGGGACGAACAGGCAAGGCCCAAAAACACGCCCTTTCATTTTTTTTTCATGCGAAAATGCGACTTTGTGTTTGAGGCACTGGTTTCTTGTAATAAAGGATAACCTTTTGTAGTCTCTGTCACCAATCGAGCTGCCACTATGCGGGACCAAAAGGCCAGTCCAAAAAACACGCTTTTTAGCTTATTTCTATGCGAAAATGCGTCTTTGTGGTTGAGGCGCTTGTTTCTTTTGACATGAATTATCTTTGCAAGTCGTTGTCACCAATCGAGCTGCAACTATGCGGGTTTAAAAGAAAAAGCCCTAAACCTTTAATTTCTGCTCATTTCGATGCGAAAATGCAACTTTGTGTTTTAGGCACCGTTTCCTTGTGACAAGATTTATCTTTGAAAGTAGGTGTTACAAATGAAGCCGAAAGGATGCGGGATTAAAAGGCCAGGCCTAAAAATACGCTTTTCAGCTCATTTCTGAAGGAAAATGCGACTTTGTGTTTGAGGCACTTGTGTCTTGTAGATTAAATTGTCTCTTACAGTCAGTGTCACAAATCCAGCTAAAACTGTGCGTTATCACAATGCTTAGTCTTAAATTATGCTTTTTACCATGAATCAATGCGAAAATGCGATTTTGTGTTGATGCACTTTTGTCTTGTGATTAATGATTACCTTTGTGGTCTTTGTCACCAATTAAGCTAAAACCTTGCGGGACCGACTGGCCAGGCCGATAAGCAAGCTTTTCAGCTTATTTCTAGGCAAAAATGCGTCTTTCTGGTAGAGCGCGTGAATCTTGTGACAAAAATCATCTTTATAAGTCGGTGTCACCAATCAAGCTGAAACTATGCGGGACCAGAAGGCGAGGCCCAAAAATAAGCTTTTAAGCCTTTTGCCTTGCAAAAATGTGTTTTTGTGCTTTAGGCACTTGTTTCTTATGCCCTGAACTATCTTTGTAAGTCAGTTTCATCAATGGAGCTAAAACCATGCGGGATCAACAGGCAAGTCCTTTAAACTTGAATTTTTGGGTAATTATGTACTTCAGGGTCTCCACCGATCTGGAGCCTCTAAAGTATACCTAAAATCGTGAAAAAACCTGCACAATCCGAAAATGATCACCGTTTAGGGGGCCTGCCTGTGGTTTCTACCTATTTTAACAAAACAGTGTCTCACTTTAACCTCAAATTGCACATTTCAAATTCCTCCCACACCCGTATTGCGAAGTCAGTCGCTTCAACGTTGTTTGGAAACGTCCTCCCTTACCCCAATTAGTGTCCGCATGAATCTTCCAGTGGCTGTTATTTCCCGAAACGCGAATACTACAAAACTAATTTTGCGTCATCCGAAGCTGTCTGCGGTGGCAAGGGCACTGGCGAGCGGCCACCCTAGCTTACGAACAAGTGGGCTCTGGTGCGAGACTAGAGGCGAGATCCCGAAAGGAGCCGAAGGAGCCGAAGGGCCGAATGTGAATGTGAGTTCCGCTGTTGGACAAAAACGATAACAGCAGAAGGAGGGTGTGTGTAGCGCACATAAATACTAACATCGTGTTTCTTTGATTTAGATTGCTCATGACTTTTAAAGTCGAAGTGGACCATGCGGTATCTAGTTTATATACTCATTGTGTCCTTTGATCATATCACCGACGACGGTCCAGACGGTGGTGATAATGGACGTACATGACCCAATACATGTTGTTGGGTTTCGTTTTCTCGGCTTTAAAACTGTGAGTCACTGTGCACGTTTGCTTAGTTCTACGCTTGTTTTGCCTCCAATGCGTTCTGTTCCGTTGGCTGGGTTTGTTATTGCACAAATCTCTCTTTAGGTATATTGGTCCTAACCTCAACCGCTCTTGTTTCTTATATACGCTTCCCCACTTCGTTATGTTCCACGAACTCTCTTGAAATATCCTCTGGGGTCTTGCAGTGTGTGTGGAAACTTATGAAATGAATTGTTTTTGGGCGTATTAAGCAGTTTGAAAGCTCTGCCTCTCATTATTGTCATCAGAGATGTGTATGCTGGCAGACATAATTAATTAAGAGCGGTGAAACTTTCAGACCAAACCTGCGTTGTTACCTTTTACAGCGCAATTCTCCGTAAAGTTATCAGCAGTATCTTAATTGTTCATTGAGCGGTGAAAGTTATAAGTCAATTGTTAGGTTTCGTTGCTTCCCTGTGGGGTCCTAAAATGAATTGGTTTTGGGCGTAATGAGCAGTTTAAAAGCTCTGCCTCTCATTGCACAATCTTTCACACCAATGAATTTGCCCTTCTAGTGATAGGCAGTTGGTTTGTTATTGCACAAATCTCTCTTTAGGTATATTGGTCCTAACCTCAACCGCTCTTGTCTCTTATATATGCTTCCCCACTTCGTTATGTTCCACGAACTCTCTTGAAATATCCTCTGGGGTCTTGCAGTGTGTGTGGAAACTTATGAAATGAATTGTTTTTGGGCGTATTAAGCAGTTTGAAAGCTCTGCCTCTCATTATTGTCATCAGAGATGTGTATGCTGGCAGACATAATTAATTAAGAGCGGTGAAACTTTCAGACCAAACCTGCGTTCCTCTCATGGCACTATCTTTCAGACCAATTAATTTGCCCTTCTATTGATAGGCAGTCAAGTGTTTGGTTACTTTGCTCTTCATATCAGTCTGAGCTCGCAGTGAGCGGTGAAACTTTCAGACCAAACCTGCGTTGTTACCTTTTACAGCGCAATTCTCCGTAAAGTTATCAGCAGTATCTTAATTGTTCATTGAGCGGTGAACATTCACCCTTCTATTTGTGCGAAAGAAATATCTGTTCTGAACAGATTTTTTTTAATACTAAATACCTGCTGTTTTGGTGCATGATCTATCATCCTACATTGGAGGTACTTTGGTCTCAAAGTTTCAAATTTTTGGTGCCTTGGCAATGTTGTGTTTTTGCTCTTGTGTGTGTCTGTATTACAAATGAAAGAGCTCAATTACTGTTCATTTGTATTTTTCTCTTCTGATACACAGTACTTATAAAATAGCTCTGTTGCGTATAGAGTTTAAACCAGCGATGAATTTTATTTGCAATTGATTTGTAGTGAAGCAAGAAAGATCTGTATGGCTGTATGTATTTCTTTGTTGGCAGGTTTAGCATGATGTGTCATACATGCACAGCACCAGCCTTGCAGTGAATTTGTGTGAATCTGTGTGTCCGCTGCATTGCCTGGAGGAGTGGAAGTAGTAGAGAGCTGTTGTAGAGGAAACTGTTCATCTCCTTATTAGGTATGTTTATAGTGTATTTTTTTTTTAATGCAGTATGGTGTATGGTATTTGTTTCTGTTTGTTGGATGGCACAAAAATTAATGTGAATTCAGCTTCAAATCATGTCAGGAAGTTTCAACTTTCAATTGTTTATTGTGTCTGTACTTTGGTCTTGAAGTTTCAATTATGGAAAGTGTGTATATTCCAATTCGGAGGAAAGATCAATTTACATTTGAAAGTTTACGGCACTTTTTTAACCAAAAGTATATAACAATGATTAACTGGAAGGACTAAATTGGAAGGAAAAGTGATGAAACAATTCTCAGTGGGTTAAGATTCTGTTTTTGTGCTGGAAATGATGAGAAAGTGGTGCAGCCTTTCTTCTGGATTTGAGTAAAATCGTTTGAATGCAAATTCTGCCAGGTATCCCATTAGGTATTCTTTCTTCCTGCCGTACCTAAACAACAATGAAATGTGTTATTATATTGTAACAGATTAGGTTTATATATGAAGGTATTAGAAAAAAGTTGTGGGTATGGTTAAAACTGTATTGATTGGGAATTCCTTCTATTCTTGGAAATCAGGTACATTTTTTCAGAATGTATAATGAAAACCAATCTTAATGTTAGATTTTCTGTTATTGATAATTTTGGATAGCATACAAAAGTTTACTTTTTATAGTTCCGAAGAAGTTGTTACCTTGGCACATGGGTCCTTGCTTCTCTCCACATTCTCTCAATATTCTGGATGTGGGCCCCGTTTTTGGGATTTACGAAATTGATGTTGTGATTCACTGTAAAATGACTGTATCCTTGTTTTCCCAGGCTTTTGTAAGCAGCCCAACCATCAGACATTATGGTTGTTCCTGGGACAATGCAACGCTGTATGATTTCGGTGAGGGTTGGTGCGTCTCGGCGTTCCACTGGCTCCATGAAGAATCTGTTCCTGGTGGTCCCGCGTTCAACACCACCGAAGACCCACTGCACCTCACGAGAGTTGCCCTGTCTGTCTTTTTGTCTTCCAAATACCATTTCATCTACTTCAACAATTTTGCCAGGACCTCCCAGGCATCCAGTGCGCTTTGCATTCCAATCCAAGCATACCTGCCTGTAATGACCCACAAAGTAAATGGTTTTAGTCTTTGGGACTTGTTGTGTTCAGTTGTTGTGTTAAGTAGTTATATTTTTTTTATTTTTTAACTTGCCTGCAAAGGTTGCTCCATGTTGTAAATGTGGTTCTTGAGATCTGGATTTCATTCATCATAATTTGCTGTCTGGGTGGTTTTAATATGAGCCAAAATGTCAGAAAATTCGGCAGTTGTTTAGGACTCAAATGACTTTTAAAAAACAACGTGCCAGACCTGTGCCAGAGTGTCACATTATTATTTAGTATTTGCTTGGCAGTGAAGTACCATAGACAATTGCGTGCGAAACCTGTTAGCCTGTTTGAAGTTGCAGCGTGGGGCTTTGCCATGACGCCTCTGACATCTCCAAGTCTTGTTGTTGGCCAGTGTGCATGGTTGTCCACATTTTGGGCATGAAACGGCAGTCTGCATAAATGTAACTAAGTGTATAAGGATGAATGTGAGTTGTATCACAAATTAATCAGAAATTTGAAAAAGTTGAAGATTATATTTATTATTACTGTGATAATGTGGCTTGGAGTTGTACTTATCATACCATGAAGTTGTGCTTTTGTAGAAATTCATTGAGAGTATTTTCATCTTGAGTGATGTTGTTTATGCTTAAAATATTGTTTGTACATGTGGGGCAGATTTCCATCTTAGTAGTCATGCAGAATTAATTTGGTTTTTTTAAATGTGAGGGTTCAAGTGGAATTTGGAGAATATTTGGTGGGCACTGTTGCAGTGTACCCATGGAAACAATGAGCATTAATTGTTGTTTGAAATGTTATCTGTTGAGAAATGAGCATCTCATGAACATTTTAACATTGACATTTAGTCTGACCACACTTTTTGCACACACAGGTGCTTAAAGAATTTTTTGTCATTACAGAATTTTTGTTATCAATTCATAATAAAACTTCCCTTTTTCAATTGCTTAATTTCCCTCTCAGTGTGTTTAAAAAGGGACGAATAGTGGAATAAATAAACGTGAAATTTGAAAGAAACCTTTTTATTATGTCTTGTTATAATCTTCTTTTCTTACAAGTCATGTTTCACCAAAATAACAAGTCATAATATGATCTTAAATCATGATTCCATCAATAATGTTGATGATAACCAAGCATTTCAGCAGATTATATCTTTTGCGTGCTCTGTTAAAACCTTTTGACTGGAACATTTGACAACAAGTACTGTGAAATCACTACTTTTTCACTACTCTTTGTCATGGAAACTGACGTACAACAGTACAAGTTGAAATATTGAACTGTTAATAATGTGAGAGTAAAGGAGTACAAAAATTATGAATAACTGGTTGGGAAATTTTTAGTGTCTATTCTAAAATCAAACAGCCAAATTGGCACATTGATTAAACTGTGACAATTTATGGAAAGAAAAACATCATTTAAAGCATAGAATGTTGTGCCTGACCCTCTCGTGGAACTCCATTTAAATTTGAAAAACACTTTTGGTAAATCTCATATGCAAAATACCTGTTCCTTCTCTCAATGCCGTGTGTCTCGTGATTCCAATAATCATACAACTGCATTGTTTTCTGTATATGAAACTTGTTCAAGTTTCTCAAGTTGAAGAAGTCACATGCAATGGATATTGGCACTCCATTCTGATAACAAAAAGATCCCACAAGTAATCCATCTTTATAGCCTAATTTGAGACTCCAAAATGCTGTACTGTACTGATGCCTCATTGGACCCCAGAACATGAATGCAACAGCAGCTCAATCACCTCGGACATAATCACATGAACATCCGTTGACACGTTCGTCACAAAGGCAAAGCGACGCCTGCTTCAACAGTCAATCCGTTCGCTGCGTCGTAACAATGCCCTGTTGCATTACCCCTCCACGTCATTCCCTCGCGCCCGCAGGTGCGCAGGATGCGGCACGGACGGCACTGCGCACGCGCCGCGCTTCCTGCCCCGGCGGCGCGCATCCCCCTCCACTGCCATCCCTTCGCGACGCGCGATTGTTCGAAGTGGCCCCACCGCGTCCCTGTGACTTGTGAGGACGGCATACTGCGCTAAGGGTTAGTCATATGAATAGTAAAACAAGTGTTTACCCGCAGATAATACTCTGCCCCAAAAAAATGAAGGGGACACTATTTTAAAAATGGCCGCAAAATTCTAGTTTATATGTGAAACGTTGCAACTTTGTCAGATATTGCGTGTACGTGATCGGCATGGCGTGGCGTGACGACGCTCATCATTCAGCTTCTGGAAGAACGTAATCGTATGTTTTTTTTTAAAAAATACAGTCACCTGTGGTGGAACGTTTCTGATTTAGGCCCTTTCGCGTTAGACGACCGCCTGATAGGTAGGCCATCGATCCAGTCCGCCGTGCGCCCAGGTTGAAGCGGTTGCCTAACCCACCCCTGCCTAGCTGCTCTACCTAAATAATTATTTCTTGCACTCTTATTTTGAGGTACACTCTTTATTTTTACGATACTCATGACCCAATATGAAGATGAATTTAACGTCTCAAGATTGGCAGGGGTGGAATAGGCAACCGCTTCAGCTTCGGTGCGCGGCGGACTGCATGGATGGCCTACGTATCAGGCGGTCGTGTCACGCGAAATGGCCCACATCACAAACGTTTCTCGGAAGGTGAAGACCACCAAGAAGGTCGGGTTACGAAGGGCCCTGAGGTGAAACTTGTACAGTCGCGTTGCACGTTGTGCTGCGAGGGTGGTCGGCGTCTAAGTCGATGTCGACGCCCTGACCGCCAAAGGCGGCGGCGTGCACCGCGAAACAGAGGTGCGAGGCTCCCGTCCACTACACGTGGTCCAGACGCGATCGCCACGTAGGCCCCCGATTCCTCCGTCGTGAAGGCGGACCGAGGCGTCCTTGCGGTGTCCTCATGTTGATGACTTTGCCAGGAAGTCACCAGATCTCAGCGACAGGATTGGTCACTATTGTGCCAACTTTTAAAGCGTGTCCCCTTCATTTTCCGCCACCATACCAAGATTATGTGCGCCAGTATTTTGACATCACCTGTTTGTTGCAGGAGATGTTGCAGTCTAGGCCAAAGCGCAATTGCGCTGTAAAGAAACCAACCAACATTGTTGAGCCCTTTGGCAGTCCTGGTCTTTCAGGTCTCGTGTTACAAGATGCAAGTGCAGCATTTAATGTGATATTTGTAGCTGACTTGTTATTGGGCCTGGAACATGGCGCAAATCGCAATTTATGTGAAGAACTAGTGCCTAAGTTGCCACAGTTGATAGGAATGAATGCATTTAAAGAAGTGTACAACGCCCTTGACACTCTTTGGCATGACGCAATGAAAGGGCTGGAGGTTTATGAGGACGACAGTAAGGGATTTGGCTTACGGATTAAAAACGCAGGGTAAGAAGGAACCGCAACCTGCACCATGGCATTCACAGGGAGGGGTGTGGGAAGCCAATGACCTCATTTGATACTAAGTTTGAATTTCCAAATTTATTTTGCAGTGAATATGAAAAAAGAAGTGATATGACCAGAATGGGATTGGCAATTTGTGTGGACAAATTGGAATTACCACATTTTACATATTTCAACCAAATTCAGCTGAGTAATCCTCCAAGAAAATTTTATATTTGCGGGCCTCTGCGACTGTCTAACTATGTGCAAGAAGACCCTCACAGGAAAAAAATTTGCGGTGGTCTGGATGGCAACGACAATGACCTTTTTTTCGAATTTCTACACATGTCAAAGGGATATTCATGGAAGTTAGGTAAGTACAATAACAACATTACTCATGAGTATACAAATATGGAAATCTTATTTGACATGTTCGTTGTAGGTGATGCCATTGAGTGGAACTATGGGGGAATATTGGAGAAAAAAATGCTGTCGTGGAAAGGACTACCTTGCTGCATAAATTCAAAGTCAATTAAGGACAATCTTGAAGTTTTCCGCATGATTCTCAGCAATGACAACATCAAAACTTCTTTACCTAAGGTTCTGGTTTGTTCTGAGTGTGGGGATAAAAGAGTCGGCACATTTCACCTTAAGCTGCACATCAGGGCAAAACATCCTGTTCTGTTTGAATCATATAAAAAAACATTGTAAAAATTGAATCATTAAAGGCACAGTTAGAAAGGAAGACAGCACTGTGAAACAGACAGTGGCGCGTACCTTTCCCCCGATAAAGTAGGGATAATAACTTTTCCAGCATACTTAGCTTAATGCAAATTCAAAAAATGTGTTGACACTACAGCCCGTCTGCATGCCTTTGTGGAAACACCTGCTTTTCTCAAACCAAGATTCTCTGAATTGGATGCAACAATGAACTCATACTACATACAAGATGAGAAAAGAACCCTTCAAACTTCAAAGCTATCCAACCTCCATAAACTAAATATAATCAAGATCAGAAAATAACAATTTACTGTCCCATAAAAACAATATCAAGACCTTTCTTAAATTTGTTGCCCTTATACACTGCCGCTCAAAATTAGCGGCCCATTTTTTAAAGCGCGGCGCCGTTTCTATGTTTTTCGAGCTGGGATGCTGAAATTTAGAAGGCAGGTGCCCCTATTGTTCTTCTTGAGACCTGCAAAGTGTGCGATCCGTGCGCCCATCCTTGCGACCTGTGCCACCCCTTCACTGCATAGGGGTGTAAAAACCGAGATAAACATGTCAAAATTTTTGTCTTTTAATGATCGGAAACGGCAAATTTGCGGTGTACCGACTCAAATGAGTCTCCCCTTTACAACTGTGCAAGCGGAATCGCAATCGGACAATTCCACCTCTTTCCACAGTCACCCCCACCCCCTCGAGGGGTTGGTTTTCAAAAATGTTTGAAACCGACTGCAAACGATCCAGAAGCCTCTCCTGTACACGGAACAATTTTTCTTTTTCGATTTCGACCACCCCCGGCCGTACCACCCCCACGGAGGACCCACCCCATTTTGAATTTGTGCCGTTTCAGCCACAAGGGGGTCAAATTTGTGTCCCAAAATTCATGAGGACACACCTTGGGTGCGCACAAACCCATTCGGATCGAAAAATCCAGATCCGGAAATTTTCATTCACCGCTGTAGGGGTGACCACCCCCTCTCACCCCCTGCTCCCCCGAGAGGGGCAGGAAGGTCGTTCAAGGGTGGCCCCGGCCAAGAAGACACGGCTCAACCATTCCTGAAATTTTCGAGTCGATCCGGTGCACCGTTTACCCTCCAGGGCGAAAAAACCGTCGAAACCAGCAAAAACATCCCTCAAGTTCACCCTTCGTAAACGCCGAACTGAGGAGGGGTAGCGGCCAAACTCCAAGTGTCCCATCTCGGCACAACCCCTCTCTGCAACCCCCTTTTCTTTCACTCCGCTGCGGTAACGCCCGCGCCCATGCCAACGAGGCAAACGCGGTGATGCACTCGTGCGTCTTCCGCCACCACAGCCATGCGCCGGCGAGGCAGGCAACTCGTCGCACGGGCTGCGCAGGTGTGCCAACGTACTGGAGGCGTGCGCGCGCGCCAGGTCGCCGCTCTTCAACAGGGCCAGTCCAGCAGCACGGTGGGGATGACTCGTGCGCGTCCATGTGCATTTTTCCTGTATTGCTGGACTGGCCCTGTTGAAGAGCGGTGACCTGGCGCGCGCGCACGCCTTCAGTACGTTGGCGCACCTGCGCAGCCCGTGAGACGAGTTGCCTGCCTCGCCGGCGCATGGCTGTGGTGGCGGAAGACGCACGAGTGCATCACCGCGTTTGCCTCGTTGGCATGGGCGCGGGCGTTACCGCAGCGGAGTGAAAGAAAAGGGGGTTGCAGAGAGGGGTTGTGCCGAGATGGGACACTTGGAGTTTGGCCGCTACCCCTCCTCAGTTCGGCGTTCACGAAGGGTGAACTTGAGGGATGTTTTTGCTGGTTTCGACGGTTTTTTCGCCCTGGAGGGTAAACGGTGCACCGGATCGACTCGAAAATTTCAGGAATGGTTGAGCCGTGTCTTCTTGGCCGGGGCCACCCTTGAACGACCTTCCTGCCCCTCTCGGGGGAGCAGGGGGTGAGAGGGGGTGGTCACCCCTACAGCGGTGAATGAAAATTTCCGGATCTGGATTTTTCGATCCGAATGGGTTTGTGCGCACCCAAGGTGTGTCCTCATGAATTTTGGGACACAAATTTGACCCCCTTGTGGCTGAAACGGCACAAATTCAAAATGGGGTGGGTCCTCCGTGGGGGTGGTACGGCCGGGGGTGGTCGGAATCGAAAAAGAAAAATTGTTCCGTGTACAGGAGAGGCTTCTGGATCGTTTGCAGTCGGTTTCAAACATTTTTGAAAACCAACCCCTCGAGGGGGTGGGGGTGACTGTGGAAAGGGGTGGAATTGTCTGATTGCGATTCCGCTTGCACAGTTGTAAAGGGGAGACTCATTTGAGTCGGTACACCGCAAATTTGCCGTTTCCGATCATTAAAAGACAAAAATTTTGACATGTTTATCTCGGTTTTTACACCCCTATGCAGTGAAGGGGTGGCACAGGTCGCAAGGATGGGCGCACGGATCGCACACTTTGCAGGGCTCAAGAAGAACAATAGGGGCACCTGCCTTCTAAATTTCAGCATCCCAGCTCGAAAAACATAGAAACGGCGCCGCGCTTTAAAAAATGGGCCGCTAATTTTGAGCGGCAGTGTATAACAAAAAAAAATCATAAGCACCATCCCTTGCAACAGAACACATTGAAAGAAAACCAAACACCAAAAACAAAACATCCTTAAATGCTCTATTAATACTTTTTGACTAGAACACTTGACCACTTAAGTTCCAAGGTTGACAACATTATCCTTCTGACCACATCAAAATCTAGAACAGATATGATAAATAGGATTAATTTTTGTGTCAGACAAGTTTCCTTTCACCTCATCTCATAAAAATAATCTTTGCATATTGATGTGTGATACACAGATACACAGTTGACATAAATCTGAGATAGCAGCAGAGCTATTCGTAATTGACACTTGAAGACCAAAGTACAGAAAACAGCTATGCCCTAACAGCTTTGTAATAGCACTCATGGAACGAGACAAACCAGAGTCATCATTGGTGTTTGCTCCTTCTGCTGCTGCTCATTCTGCTGCCGCTGTTGTGGTTTCTGATGTGGCTCTTCTTTCTCCTCCCGTGTTACTTTCTGTATAAGCTGTGGTTTCTGTTAAGGTTGTGGTTTCAGATGAGGATGTTGTTTCTGCTTCCGCTGTGCTTCAGGCTGCCACTGTGCTCTCTGATGATGCTCATCTTGTTGCTGATTTGGCAGTTGAGAATCTGCAAACAATATATTGCAAAGCATGAGCTATATTTTAAAAAAGTTTGAATGTAAAAGGGTTTCAATTGGTGAACTTTGAACGGTAAGCAACTGAAAAAGAATGATCACAGGAAAAGTGGCAACTCTCATGATTCGACCAAGGGTAAAGATAAAAGACTTTCCAGACTAATTATAGAATAAACAGTGATGGACCTCTTTTATTTGTCATATAAAGAGAAACCGTAGGGTGCCTACCGCACCCATTGCCTTGAAAAGTCAAAAGTATGGAAGCCAACAAAAACCCCACAAAATTTCTGAACCCCACGCCCTTAACAATAGCACCAACAGGGATTTCTAACTTTCAGACCAAAGCGACCAGTGCAAGAGTCAACCGTTATTTAAAATTGAAAAAGAGACATAACACGATACCAAAGGTAAAGCTAAAAGTCTTTCCAAACTAATTATTAACTAATCTATGATGGAGATCTTTTATTTACAATACAAAGAGAAACCAGAAAATAAACAAACCATATCCGTGGCACTGACAATCTCCTCCACACCTCAACATGAGCTCAGCTACCTTCAGGATCAATGGCGAATAAGATTCACTGCTAGTTTAATTCACTGCTACTTTGGACTCCATGCACAACAGGTCTTGTCAAACCTACCAAGACAGACAAATCAATTACGCAAGCACCTATGTAATCACAACAATTTCGCCACATATGTGGGATACACAGTCAACATAAATCTGAGATAGCAGCAGAAACTCCTAATTGACACTTGAAGACCAAAGTGCGGAAAACAGCTATGCCGTAACAGCTTTGTAATAGCACTCATGGAACAAGACAAACCAGAGTCATCATTGGTGTTTGGTCCTTCTGCTGCTGCTCATTCTGCTGCCGCTGCTGTGGTTTCTGATGTGGCTCTTCTTTCTCCTCCAGTGTTACTTTCTGTATAAGCTGTGGTTTCCGTTAAGGTTGTGGTTTCAGCTGAGGATGTTGTTCCTGCTGCCGCTGTGCTCTCTGATGATGCTCATCTTGCTGCTGATTTGGCAATTGAGAATCTGCAAACAGTATATTGCAAAGCATGAGCTACATTTTAAAAAAGTTTGAATCTAAAAGGGATTCAATTGGTGAACTTTCAACAGCTAGCAACCAAAGTACGGAAAACAGCTATGCCCTAACGGCTTTGTAATAGCACTCATGGAACAAGACAAACCAGAGTCATCATTGGTGTTTGCTCCTTCTGCTGCTGCTCATTCTGCAGCCGCTGCTGTGGTTTCTGATGTGGCTCATGTTTGTCCTCCCGCGTTACTTTCTGTATAAGCTGTGGTTTCCGTTGAGGTTGTAGTTTCAGCTGAGGATGTCATTTCTCCTGCCACTGTGCTTTCTGACAAGGCTGATCTTGCTGTTGCTGTGCCAGTTGAGAATCTGCAAACAACATATTGCCAAGCATAAGCTGAAGCTACATTCAAAAAAATTTAAAAGGGGTTCAATTTATGAACTTTCAGCGGTAAGCAACTGGAAAGGAATGATCACAAGAAAAGTGGTAACTCTTGAGTACAATGGTCTATCCAAGAGGCCTGTTGTAATTTGCCGACATAAAGCGTTCCGACGCACGGACGAGTCCAATTCCTGATTAACAGCTGTTTGACGTATATTGAAGATCAAATATTCAGTCCCATGCCTAATTAAGAAGCATTTGGAATCAATGGCTTCACTTCGCACCTCCACTAACCTCCGACCTCGCAGCTCTCGCCACACAAGCTTTCAGGAAACACCTGTTTCGGTTTCATCACAGAGACATAAACGATGATTTACCAGACACACTGCAAGGATTGAACACAAATAGTGTTGCCTTCAAATATAGTGAATCTGAGCCACGAGAAAATCATGAAATAAAACCAGGAGACAATAGCAGACAGGTACCTCTAAGATTCTACAGACAACTCCACCAGGCGCTCAAAACTAGGGATATTTAAAATTCTTAAGCATTTTTCACCACCACAGTCCTCAGCACACAAGCAGTTCCCCTTAATTAAGGGCTAGTCCACAAAGCTGACTCTCTTTGTGGAGAGGGTCCGATACACTGACAGAAGTACTTCCAACAGCAGCTAATTCATTGGCGTTACCAGCAGAGGACTGTAACCAGCAGCCAGCGCCCGCACAATTTGCCATCCTACCGTTCCACGGTATTTCGCATATTACTCTCCCCCTCCCCCTAAGGTAGCTACTTGCGCCAACCGCCGCGCCATCCACTTCAAAGAAGGTACGTCCACAATTACTTCAGTTTCAATTTAATATTATTTCAAGTCTAGCTTATTACTTCAAATAATTTTTAAATGCTTGTTCTCCGTTCCCTGCCGAACATTTTTAACCAAACCGCAAGTTAATCATTCCTTCTTGCGGGTGTCCTAAAGATATTAGTTTACTAGACACAGTTTACAAGTGAAATTATGCATAGCTTTTTGTAAAAACTAACGTGTCATGTAAGGCACAAAAGGACCTAGCGGGGGAAAAACAGGCCGCTAAACGTTCGAATCGCTTCCGCCTGCAGTAACGCTGCCAGTGCACGTAAGTGTCTGTGTGTGTGCCATTCCATTGTTGTGAGACTTACCGCGACGCGCGGATGCAACAGGTATTGTTGCAGGACACGCGGTAAGCGTCGCATGCATTCAGTCGCGGTGAGCGTCGCGTACATTCACTCTCAGACTGTTATTGACTTTTTATCCTTTGGTACAGAGTTTTTTAAACAGCAATAAAACTTACTATTTCCTCAATATCTATGTAAGATTTTGATAGTTATATCGACTTAAAGTCAGTTTGCTATTGACAAAGAGTCAATACGCAATTGACTTCAAAAATAGTCCTTAATTGATGACAATTTAGTCTTTATAGTGAACGATATTGTACATGGTTACAAAGGTCATACTACATATTATTGCTGTTTAAAAAACCAAGTAAGCAAAGGATAAAATGTCAATAATTGAGAGAAAAAAGTCGATACGAGTCTGAGAGTGTTCAATTTCCCAAAAAATTAGTCGCCGGAGCGCCAAATAATTATCGAGTCCCTTCCCAGTGATTCCATTGTTGTATCACGAAGAAAGCGACGTCTGTTTGCCGTCCTTTCCCGGTGCCTTTGCCGTGCACCCTCTAACAAGTGCTGACACCTTACCTTCCTTGATCCAGTTTCCTGCCTGCCTTGAACATCACTTCAGTGACCATTCTTGCATCCCCAAACCTCCTCCAGTAGAGGTTCTGAAACATCCTTTGGATCAGTCGCGTGCTTGGGATCAACCCGAACCCCATCCTTGGATCACAGTTCACCTGGTACCCACAACCCCATTGTGGTAAGTCACACCCCTCCGTCCATTACACGTGGTCCCTTACAAGCCAGATAGTCGCCTTTTCTAGAAAACGCACCCCTTCTTTTACGCCCTTCTCTAGGGTGTATAAGTAACGCCATGAGAACGCCGACCGCGGATTCGGATGCGTCCGTTCAACATTTCCCGGTGCGTAAAAGAATAACATTAATGAAGTCACTCCTTCGGGTCCAAATGGGGCTAAATGTGTGAGGGCAGCGACCAGGCCGGCCGGAGCGCGCCAAGAGGAGCGCCTGGCAGGTAGGCACCCCATTCTACCCTGCGTCCCTCGTTACACCCTTTTCCATGGAAATTGGCGCTCCAAATGCCCTTCATACCAACAAGCACAAGAACAGTGTCAGTGGCGCCACCAGACGTCGTATGGAAATCGTTGAAACGAGGGAAGCAGGGTAGCATGCGCTGCCTACCTGCCAGGCGCTCCTCATAGCGCGCTCCGGCCGGCCTGCTCGCTGCTCTCACACATTCAGCCCAATTTGGAGCCGAAGGACTGTATTTAAAATCCTGATATCTTCTGCACTGGGAAATGTTGAGCGGACGCATCCAAATTCGCGGTCGGCGTTGTAATTGCGTTAATCGTTCACCCTACAGAAGGGTGTAAAATTAGGGGTTCATTTTACTGAAAAAGACGACATTGAGGCTTGTAAGTGACATTGACGCTGGGAAACGGTTTCAAAACAGTGCTGCACTGATGCTTCGCACTGCGTGGCATGCATGCCGAGTACTAATTTGATCTCTGTAGTAATGTAACAGAGCTATAAAAATAACTAGCATTTTTCCCACCTTAACTTCCTAAACCAGCTTACCTCAAAACTCTTCCCAATATGCTAAGTGTGGTATGAATGCATTTTATCCCTCCTCATCTTGTCAACAAATTTTGACAACTTTGAAAATTCACTGAAACCCCTTGGAAATAAAACCAAGGCATCCCCTTACATTTGAAGGCGGCACCTTTACCGTGTAATTTCTACTTTCAAGACAGGAAATAAATCGATAAATCCATTACTAATTGGGTCTTTGTGATAATGTAACAGAGCTTTTAAAGTAAGAAGCATTTTAAACACTAAGTGTGGCATAAATATTAACTTTAGCAAATTTTTCAATCGTTTTGTTTCCTCCATTCAGAGTTTATAGTGAACAGCCAAGTCAGATCACATCAATTTTCCATCTTTTTACTCGTTCTTTACCCCTTACTTACACTCTTCATGTAAGGGGTTGGAATGAACGAGTATTGTCTTAGGCACTGTCTGACATGAAATGCGCATAGTTCTCTGAAACTGTATTATCTTGGGACAAGTGTTAGATACCATTGGAAATCTGATAGTGGTGGCTTGAAGTCATGAATGAACCTTTTTTCATTTTATTGGATGTATTTTGAGAAAATTGAAAAAAAAAAACTCTTGATTGTGTAACAGGTGGTAAAAATACTGAAGAAACTAAGTCCTAGTGTGTTTTGAGTTCTCCTACAATGGAATAAATTTAGCACAATGGAAATATGTCATTGAAAAGCTGACAGCAGTAGTTTTGAAACTGAATAAAACACTTTTTATTTTATGACATGAAAACCAGAGCAGAGTGAAAAAATCTTGTGGATGGTCCAGAGACTAAGTAGTAGTATGAGTTAAGTTTGGGTAGAAAAGCAAAAATTTTGGACAAGTGTTATGTACCATTGGATAGGTTTGTTATAATTTTAGGTGTTTACACACAAAATTTGACGTCTTATGGTAAGAATTACTTTAATAGTAGAAAAGAATAATAATTTGGAAGTGCTGCCATCTCTTGAGAAAATAAAGGATCAAAATGGCGGATTTTTAAATTTGAGATTAGGTTTATATTGAAATTCACAAAGTTTGGTAAGTAAGAGAAGGCTTTGAAATGAACAATAGGGAGAAAGGAAGACAAGTGACCCTGTATACAGGGTCACTAGGGAAGACCCTTGTCCTAAGATAATACACTTTCAGAGAAAAAACTCTTAATATCTCCATTTATGACTTCATACAATTTGAAACAACCTCACTCGTAAAGAACGAGCCTTTTTTTAAATACCACACCGGTATTAATTGACTTCTTGTTTTTAAAAGTTCCAGTTGTAATTTCTTTGTTTGTCGTTTAATTGCTCACAGATAATGGCTACGGCAGCTTTGGAAAACTATGAATTTCCTTACAAAAATATGACACGAGATGAAGCAGGAAGAAGAATTTTCAGAAAGTTGGCAAGAAATGTGACGGACAATGACTTGCTGACACTTGATGAGTACTGGTTTTCATTCAAACACAATATG
Organism: Stenchaetothrips biformis; assembly: GCA_030522485.1. Lineage (NCBI taxonomy): Eukaryota > Metazoa > Arthropoda > Insecta > Thysanoptera > Thripidae > Stenchaetothrips > Stenchaetothrips biformis. The sequence continues at coordinate 4,203,184 of CM060103.1, read as the reverse complement.
CAATGCAACATGACAGATATGCCAAAGTTCCTCATCAAGGCCTTATGTAGACAAAACATGACTTCGAAGGACATCATAACCATGGCCGCCTTCTCGTATCTAAACAACATTGACCCATCACTATTCATAGACTTAATCAGCTTGACATTTGAAAATGCAGAGGAGGAATTTTATGATGTGCTTGGTGACTTCGATTCTAAATCAGAGGGTGACATTATAAGAAATGTTACAATTACACACAGCATCTCAAAGGGGTACAGGGTCAACCTGAACAATGTTCCACTTTGGCTTGTCGATTTCAGCAGAGACAAAGAAAATACCCCACCCCGCAAGTAACATTCTATACACTGTTTTTTGCGTAGTGAGATATTTTCATTATCTTGGACAAAATTGACCAACCAAATTGGCTCATTTCATCTTTACCCAGTATCCCAACAACAGACTGTATGTAACAGTACGTTTCTTCTCATGTCACCTTCAGCATTATTATCATCAAGGTCACCAAGACAAACACAGAAATCTTCCTTGACACTTTCATATTTCAGTTGAAATATTTGTGACGGAATGAACTTCTCATTGTTTCTGTAGCATGTATTTACAAATAGGATAGATGACCCTTCTTGATGTAAAGTTGTTGAACACTATTACTGGCTAGAGAGTGAAGAAGAGTTTTTTGATTTTGAGTACATCAATTTGACTGAAATTATGGAAGCCTCTGCTAATGCCACCGAGTTTACTTCTGACACTTTTCTAGTTTCGTAGCGAATGGAATACAGCTAAGGGGGAACAAAGAGCTTAGCAAAGAGAGTGTAAAGACTATAACTGCCATGCATAAAACAGCTATAAGACTGATAAAATACCGCAGTTATAAAAGGAAAATGTGTAAAAGGGTCTGTAAGGAACTAAAATTTTTAACTCTCATGGGTCTCTATATTTATAGAATCTCAGTGATGACAAAGAAAAATCAAAGTACCGCATGTAACGCTTATTGTAAAAGAAGAGAAAATGATTTAAGGAGAGAAAAGGGTAATGTTAAGTCCCCCCTTATCTATATGTCGAAAGTGTTCAATAACTCTCCACAGGAAATTAAATGTAATGAAGGGATTAAATTTAAGAAGGATTTAAAGAGTTGGCTGATACAGAGAGAACTGTATAGTATGAATGAATACTGGAAATGTGCTGATGAAAGGGGGTGATGTTGTTATTCTGGATGTTGTGTTTATTCTTTCTATTGTTCTTCTACTATCTTTTAAACTTGTCCCACTCTGTTTTCTAGCATTATGTTTTCTATTGACCTGGTCTAGATTGTATGTACAATGTATTTTGACCAAATAAAGTGACATAACATAATTAATCTATAAGTATACTAAAAAAAACTATTGTTACTGCTCCTCTCTGTCCTTGTCCATATACAATTCTTTTAAATTTTGTTATCATGTGACCACTGAAGGAATCATTAAATTCATGATGAAAAGACAAAACAACAAATAATCGTGCTTCAATATATTTATCCCACAAACCCCATTTGGTGTAGAAACATATATGTGTGCACACACAGGCACAACAATATGAATATCAAATACAGAAATTATCGGTTCCATGGGAAACCACTCAGGCCCACTGTTTGACACAAAATTTAACATTATTTGGTAGTTATGAAGTAATATTTCACTTTAGGCTCTTTATTGACCTTGTGATTAACCATTTTAAAGAACGCCATTGTTAGACCTGATGCAGAAGGTCATTTGTTTCAACAAAGTAGCAGATCATAAGACACGGCTTTCCAACCCACAATATTTTACAGATAACTAAGGGTCCCTATACTGTGGTAACCATATTTATTACTTTCTTTCTTTCATTTCACCAAAATTTTAAAATAGTAAAAATCACTTCAGACCTTTTCAAAATGTACTTTACACTTCACAGATGTTTCCATCTGACCATCCAAGGGAAGTCCGTCGCCTTGTGTGTGCAACACAAAAACATGAAGAATAAGAGACAGTTCAAGTAACTTGCAACGTACCATTAAACCAATATGTGTGGGTCACAAAGCAATTATGTGGCAACAAAAGAAAAGGTACGCCTGGCATCGTTAGAAATTTAAGCACGCCACTTGTCAAGGTACAAGAGTTCTCTTTCTGAACAATGCACACAGTGGTTCCAAAATGGCTTCTCTAATGCCAATATCCCATGTCTTTCCCAACAATTTCAGTCTGCGAGTATATGGAAGATTTACATCCGTAAAATGAGGAGGAAAACCAAGACTCTTTTCAATTTCAGTCAGGTTTTGTTTAATACGTGGACTCATTTTTCTGCCTAGTACTTGATGAAGATGTAGTAATAGTTCCAAGCAAATCAACTGCTGCAGTTCGACCTGGAACAAGTAGGCTTTGTAGGGGTACAAAATTTGTTCGAAAGTCCATATGCTTCAAGTTTCAAGTCGCTGTCTCTGTTATTGTTATACGCATGAATTTCTGAAAGTTTGTGGGGTTGTTGTCGGCCTTCATATCTTGTGCTTTTAAGGCAATGGTCAGCTGTAAGCTCTCTTAAAAATGCCACATTTTATGTAATGCAGACTATCTCTTGGATTTAGTTTACGACCTAAACTTGCAAATTCTTGAATAACTCGCAGAATGCTGGCAACATGCTAATTTAACTTTAGGACTTTTCAAGTGAATGGTTGCTGTAGTGACCCAAAAAATATTAAAGTTGGTTCCAGTACGCACCCCACAAATTGTTGAGGTGTTGTTCATGCATATTTGTCACCTTCATCTCTGACACAATTATGTATCACACTAAAGTGTCTGTAGGCAGCTGGAACTTACAGACCAGGGTTCGTATAGTGTTTTATGTTGGTGGGAAATGTATTTTATTTTAAACACATAGGTTGATGTAGCAGTTTGGTCTGATGTGTTAGGAAGCATGCTTGAAATTCAACCTTTATCAAAAGACAGCTTTAATTTAGTATCAATTATTTTTTTTGTTGCTTTTGTTCCTTTTTTATATCAGTCTGAGACAGCATTCTGCATTCTTTTTTTCATCCTTAGTAGTCAAATGTTTTAGTCAATAAGTTTTATCTTGATATGTGGTGTTTATTGGAGGAAATGCTGTTCGGAACAATATTCTTTACATAGATTTTGAATTGAGGTGAGATAGAATGCGCACCTGTAAGGGTTTGCGCAACGATTTTGAACACCAGGAGGAAAATTGCTCAAATGGAAGTGATGCCAACAGTGTATTGCATGCTCTCTCAAGAGGGATTGATAAATTTGTGACAGAATTTCTTGGGAAAAAAATGAAACATGCCTATTACTTACCAAATTGTAATCAGAGTAGCCTATTCTGTGTAAGGGGTTGGTGATGTATTATTTAATGGTGCAGTTAAATGCAAATGGGGTGCGTACTGGAACCAACTTTAATATTTTTTGGGTCACTACGGCAACCATTTCTTTGAAAAGTCCTAAAGTTAAGTTGGCATGATGCCAGTATTTTGCGAGTCTGCGATTCACTTTATTATTTAAGGAGTGTTTAATGTGGTGTTTGGTGTTGTTTCATTGTGTTGTGCATGTGGAAAAGCTAGTTTTTTCTTAGTTGATAATTTTGTCAGTTTGGTCTCAAAGTTTCAGAACTTTGTACCTGCCATTGCTTTGTACTTAGAGGTGTGTAATTTCTGTAGGGTTCTTGCCGCTGGAACACTTTTACTTTGAAATTATAGCTGTGTTCTTTTATTGACATTCTTAGTAATACTTTCCAAAGCAAGCGAGGCCACAGTAGTGAAAAGTCAGTTAGACTCTAGTATGGGATTTTGGAATGGTGCCTTGCTGCACCAACATAATTTCTGATGCTTTCTGAAGCAGTTGTAAACAAGACGTGCATGATTTCAATATAAACTATTTCATATCTTGTGCTTTCAAGGCAATGGTCAGCTGTAAGCTCTCTTAAAAATGACACATTTTATGTAATGCAGACTATCTATTGGATTTAGTTTACGCCCTAAACTTGCAAATTCTTGAATAACTCGCAGAATGCTGGCAACATGCTAATTTAACTTTAGGACTTTTCAAGTGAATGGTTGCTGTAGTGACCCAAAAAATATTAAAGTTGGTTCCAGTACGCACCCCACAAATTGTTGAGGTGTTGTTCATGCATATTTGTCACCTTCATCTCTGACACAATTATGTATCACACTAAAGTGTCTGTAGGCAGCTGGAACTTACAGACCAGGGTTCGTATAGTGTTTTATGTTGGTGGGAAATGTATTTTATTTTAAACACATAGGTTGATGTAGCAGTTTGGTCTGATGTGTTAGGAAGCATGCTTGAAATTCAACCTTTATCAAAAGACAGCTTTAATTTAGTATCAATTATTTTTTTTGTTGCTTTTGTTCCTTTTTTATATCAGTCTGAGACAGCATTCTGCATTCTTTTTTTCATCCTTAGTAGTCAAATGTTTTAGTCAATAAGTTTTATCTTGATATGTGGTGTTTATTGGAGGAAATGCTGTTCGGAACAATATTCTTTACATAGATTTTGAATTGAGGTGAGATAGAATGCGCACCTGTAAGGGTTTGCGCAACGATTTTGAACACCAGGAGGAAAATTGCTCAAATGGAAGTGATGCCAACAGTGTATTGCATGCTCTCTCAAGAGGGATTGATAAATTTGTGACAGAATTTCTTGGGAAAAAAAATGAAACATGCCTATTACTTACCAAATTGTAATCAGAGTAGCCTATTCTGTGTAAGGGGTTGGTGATGTATTATTTAATTTCAATATAAACTATTCAATCTGCTTTTTCTTAACATTTTATTTATTCTCAACCAAGAAATATAATTAATAGACAGCTTTCTGGACTAAATCACCAAGAATGAGATTTAAACATACAATGAATAGCAATAGCCTCTATCAATTTTTTATCAAAAATTATAGAAATGTGGAACAGTGTTTAAATCAATTTACAGAAATGTCAACAAGTATATTACAATACAATGTTTTGTGAAAACATACTATGAGTAGCACCAAATCTACTATAAAGGCAAGACAACATGCCGAGAGAGGAAGAGGACTCCCAGCTTCTTGAGAATTTTCACAGTAGACACAGCTCTCAGTTACAAAACAGGCAGATGCCATCAGTACTTTAAATTGTAAAATTTCCAAGTTATGAGAAGAAATAGTAGTATTTGCATAATTATTTAATTTAAATATACTAGTGAAGTATGTTGAAAAAACCTACCGCCATGAAGTAGTCTCATTGGACTCTAGCATGAGATTTAAACAGATGAAATTTGCTCCTCTCATTACATATGAACCCTGTTCATGTGTAATTTAAAATTTGTGCTTGAACCAATCACCATTTTTTTACATTTCACACACCAGGTTGATCTTGTTCCTTTGTCCTTAAATGGTGGATACAGTTTTTTAATGTCTTCAATTAATTGCTCAGCATTTTCTTTGTGGTTTTTTTTATGTGTATTTTAAGTCTGTTCACTTTGTATTCTGTATACTCTGCATCGCATGCTGGGCAAAAGACAGATGTTTCTCTTAAGGTGAGATTGGGTGCTGGTGATGAGATTGGTTTTGTTTTCTTTTTTTTATTTTGTGCTTGTGTCATCTTCCCTTTTCTATTTGTTTTCTTCATGGTTGGTTGTGGTGGTGGTGTGTCTGGTGGTGGGGTAGGTGCTGGGGTGCTTGGTGATAGAGGTGTCACAGCAGGTGGCGGTGTCTGAGTAGCTGCCGGTGGTGTAGGTGCATTTGATGGTGTTGTAGGTGCAGGTGTAGCAGCCTGTTGGGTGCATGGACGTGGTGGCGTGCTTGGTGGTGATGGTGGCGGTGAACTTGTTTGTGTCTCTTGCATCGTGTTGTAGCACTCAACAAATAAATCGTAGTTCTCATGAGGTGGTGGTGATGCTGGAAGTGGTTGTGGCGGTTTTTGTGGTTTAGGTGGTATATGTTTTTTGTTCTTCATTTTTCGACTTTTCAATGCTGTCTTTCTGCGCTTTCTCCTTGATTTCTGTGGTTTTTCACATTCTTCTGGTGATTCTTCTATTTCATATCCTTTCTCTATTGTGGTTTCCTCTTGAGGTGCCATGTTCTTAAATTGAGTGTAGTCTAAATCCAGGTACATGAGTTCTTTACATACAGGTTGGCCCATATTTTCTAAATGTTCATCACAGCATCTGGTGAAATCCTGCCATTGCAGCTGCCAATTTAAAGATCTATTCCGTGGACCCTTGACAATAATGTTTAGGTCATCACACAGAGATTGAGATAGTGGGAGGGTGCTATTAGTAAGTTGTATGTTGTATAGGTTTTTCAGCTCTTTTAGATGTTCTTCAGTTGGGTAAAGTGAAAATGCTGTCAGGATGCACTCTCTGTAGGCTTCTGGAATGTCTGGCAGTAGGTTCGCCAGCATTATGTAGCCTGCTGACAATTTCTGTTTTGCAGCTCCCTGCAGTTCATTGTCAAATAGAGCCTGGTTCACCTCAGTTGTAAGGCGTTTTATAATTATTTCAACGCAATTTGAACGGTAATTTCCGTTGCACTGCAGAAAGGAATTTCAAGAAATTATAGCCTAGCCAAAAGCAATTTTGTGCATGTAAAACCGACGAAAAAATGTATTCACTCACTGTTGATTGTAATGCATCGGTTATAATTTTTAAGTGGTCCATTGTAGCTGCTACGCCAGCTATTTTGTCAGTCATCTCCTTGAAATGAGCATCAGTTTCAAACATTTGTAGCCATTCATCCATTAGTACTTGCAGCGTGTTATTCTGAAGTGGTTCTTTAGCAGCTTTTGTTATAAAATACTGGAATTTGAAAAATATAAAAACATAATGAGTCAATCATAAATAGAACGTCACAAATGGAAGTAGAAAAAAAGAACTCACTATCAACACATTTTTAACAGCTTTTGAACTCTTCTGCCACTTTTTTTCATGAGAGGACTGTTTCAGCCTTTCAATGAATTGAATACCTGTCTGAATGGACAAGTCTTTCAACTCAAAAAGATTATCAATGCATTACCTTTTGAGTTAAAATGTGTAGTGAAAGCGTTTTTCTGGTGATCTTTGTAGGATAATAATTCAGGAAGTGCAACTTTACCTGAGTTATGATTAATTCATGTTTTGTTGTCGTGACAGTAATATCAAATTCAAGTTGAGGATAAAATGTAAATCATCTTCAATAATGAATAAGAAAACATTTGAATTTTGTACAAACAAAGACCATACGACAGCTGTCAATTTTTGAGCCTCGCTGTATTGTTTGTTGTCACACAAAATATTCAATCGTTTTGTCAAATTCTGATAATCGTCTTTGAGAAATTGAAGTGCTGAAAAATAAAGGGCAGTCTATTTAAAACAATGTTTATATAATATACATAAAACAATATTTGAAGTAGTGTACATTTACCTGCATCATTGTCTACCAGATGGCCTGCCAAAATTTTTTTCAGGACCTCATGGTTCCATTGAATCACAATGTTCTCTTCCTGCAAAAGGAATTAAAGGAAATTTGGTTGAGATTTCATTTGTGTCTTGTTGCGCATTTTTTTTCCTAATGTTATGTTTGTGTTTGTTGCAGGTTGAGAACATGGGGGCAGTTAGCACTTGTAACAAGCATTTCATTGACATATCATCCATATTTGGCAGGTCAGTCTTTTTGTCGGTCTAAACTTTTTTTAGTAAGAAAGTAGTCAGTTTCAAAAAGCAAGCACTTTTCCAATCTGAGCGGACAAATGTTGTAGTCAAAATGTTTTAACTAGACACATAAGGTATTTTCTGAGGATAATGGTGTTGGAATAAATATTCTCTAGATAAGATAACTAATTTGTGTGCTGTGTAGTGAAGTGCTCTATTGAAAATGTTTGTCATGAACACAAGCTTGTGGGGTTATGTACCTGTAGACTTTGGTTTCAACCTTTATAACATGGTTGAACCTGTAAGGTTATTAATAATTTTCATTCTGTGTCATTGTTTTCACTTAAAGTTATATTACATGGTGTGTCAACTAATGAAGTGAACATGTAAACAAATTGTGAGGAGAATGTGGTTTAAGCAGGTTGGGGAGACACAGTTAAATTTGACATGTGTTTGTGTTTTTTTTTTGAGTAAAATGTCAATGAGGAAGTTCATGTTCGGAATAGATTATATGAAACAGATGTACTTTACCATAATTGTTTGGGCAGTACGCAAGAGAGGATTTGAAGATTTCTCTGTTTACATCAACAGCAGACTGTCTGTCATTACCTTGCAAACTTGGGTGGTTTATTGTAGTATGAGAAATTCACGAATTGAGTCTAGCAGACGACGCCAGAAGGCCCTTATAACTAGAGATATTTTAATATCCTGGGCATTTTCTCCCAGATTAGTGCACCACTCCTGCTTCTTTTTGGTTGAGCCGAGTTTTGTAAGGATGCTATTCTTAATTTTACACATTTAGAAGCAGAGAGTCTGATACATGAGGTGGGAAGGCTATCGCCACTGCAGCTATGTGTGTTAACCTAACTGGCACATCGTTCTACTTGTTTGCTACTTTAAATATCGCTGTGATCGTTAAAGTTGACAGATTTTAGACAGCTATTATAATTCGCATCCTCTTTCATAATTTGAAGGCGCCACAAGGTGTGCAGAGGTCTGAAATTTTGAGGGGTTACTAACTACCACAATACCTTTGATTGCACAGAGATTGATCTAAATCGTAGACCATAATCAATTGCTGTTCAGTTCATATTTACTGTAGTTTGGTCTGAAAGATTGAATTGTCTATATTGTGCCCTTCTCTGTTGCGAAGTGGTCTCAAGTTTTGTGGGATTACTATCTGCCATAATTTCTCGGACTGCTTAGAGTAAGAGCCTAATTAGAGGCCATAAACAGTTGCTGTTACCTGGTACCTACTGATACGCAAAAATGCAGTACTGTTTTCCTTGTATTAAGAGGAATTACAAATTCCATACCCCGCGCACTGCAAACCAATCTGCATACACAACTGCAGACACGACTGCAGACGCTCGTGGTATGCAGTTCTGTCTGCAGTTGAATTACCTGTATTTTTATTTTCCTTCATTTTCCCGGCTCGTCTCCCTTGTATGCAGTTCGGTATGCAGTTAATAACCTTATTTTATTTTCCTCTATTTATTTTCCTCTATTTATTTAATTTCCATTATTTTAATTATTCTTGCGTATGCGACAACCTTGTGCCATTGCGGTTCAGTGGAGCACTGTTCCTGTCCGTAGTGGGCTAGTTTCAGACGCAGCAGGCCATGGTGCGAGGCTAGGTGACGTCTGCAATTTTTCATACTAGTTCTCGCCGCTGCCACTGGAGCGCTGCAGCGAGCTGTCCTCCGGCGGGGCCGCATGAAAACCAAATCTGTCATTCCCAGAGGTGCTATTGTAATTGTGCATGAGTGTGTGTACCCTGAAGTCTGTTATTATCACAAGTGATAAGCCCTTTCTTCCTTAATGACATTGCAGTGACACTCATCCGTTATTAGTTGTAAATAAAGTTGTGAACAATTTGAATAGATTCAGTTTTTAGTCGAGTATCAAGGGCTGCCTCTTAACAAAACGATCGAATATGTTTGTCCTTTTTCACGAGATCCTTATCCACAAGTACACAGCTAGTCTGCAAGGACCGAGCTGCCGCACACACGTCGTTCACATTGCGGTAGCGCACGAGGGGTTGCCTACCCTCCGGGCTGACCCCAGCGAGCCCGGAACGACACGAGGTAAGAGAAGCACCGAAGTATGTACAAGGAAATGTGAGGAACCAGATCGCGTGTGAACTTCCACTCCGCGGTGCACATTCGTTTTCTCCAGTCACAGCAATGTGACAATAGCCAAGACCGAGCCACCGGCAGCCGCACCGTTCCAGCAGGGTGGGTGGCCTCAGGACAGGCGTAAAAAATAAAAACAGCGAATCAGTACAGAAATAAATATAATTTTATCAAACAGACAGTTGGGTTTATTAACAACTCGTCACATCATGAGGTAAATATATCAATCAGACACAATCTTTATTCGCTTAAAAAAGTGGCAAATACTGTTCAGAAGCAAAGAGAATCAAGTGTCGGCAATCTTTCATTAATTTAAGTGACAAACTTCTTATGACGCAAACGCAACAGGCAGAGTGATCCGCGCCCACTACAAACATGCCCTGGCAAACTGCGCCGTACTGCGGAGGGAAGTCCCAACGCCTAACGCTACGCACACGTCGCACGCGGAAGTAAGTACCACGGCCCTGCGAGGAAGTCGTTTTCCACCCAGAAACGTCAATCGTAACGGCTCAAGGCGACCCTATCAGTTCCGAAGGACAAGTCGCGTCCACTGCGAGTCGGGGCCAGGCAGAACGGAACCTCGTCGACGCAGGGGGCCCTCTCTGTGTCCGCGAGGTCAGGTTCAGCTGGTACCAAATCGCAGCAGAATGGAGGCTGTTACGTATCGGTTACCTTAACAGAGACTAATGGGGGAGGGGGGGGGAGGAGGTCGTCTGGGCCGCCCAGGCCTGAAAACAAGTACCTTAGATAACCAGAAACACAGCCTGACGGGGTGGACGTTAGCCGCCCCCGCCGCTCAACACCCCTGCTCCAGGACCCAGGCAGCAGCCGGCATTAGCGGCGCGCCAGAGGCCCTGCTCGCAGGGTGGAGCCTAAACATACAAGGCACACAGAGACACAACCTGACGGGGTGGACGTTAGCCGCCCCCGCCGCTCAACACCCCTGCTCCAGGACCCAGGCAGCAGCCGGCATTAGCGGCGCGCCAGAGGCCCTGCCCGCAGGGTGGAGCCTAAACATACAAGGCACACAGAGACACAACCTGACGGGGTGGACGTTAGCCGCCCCCGCCGCTCAACACCCCTGCTCCAGGACCCAGGCAGCAGCCGGCATTAGCGGCGCGCCAGAGGCCCTGCTCGCAGGGTGGAGCCTAAACATACAAGGCACACAGAGACACAACCTGACGGGGTGGACGTTAGCCGCCCCCGCCGCTCAACACCCCTGCTCCAGGACCCAGGCAGCAGCCGGCATTAGCGGCGCGCCAGAGGCCCTGCTCGCAGGGTGGAGCCTAAACATACAAGGCACACAGAGACACAACCTGACGGGGTGGACGTTAGCCGCCCCCGCCGCTCAACACCCCTGCTCCAGGACCCAGGCAGCAGCCGGCATTAGCGGCGCGCCAGAGGCCCTGCCCGCAGGGTGGAGCCCAGTAAACGCAGCACAGCGACGGCAGATTTGGGCAGCCCAGCACTTTGGCGTTGAATGTGGAGGGGAGGGGGGATTATCAGCTAAAAAGCCATGTGCGGCTACTTATTCGAAGAAAGTGCTCCTAGGGTTTATCTCCTCAACTTCGTTTGGACCACCCTGCCTCTGACAGTAAGCATGTTTCGTCTAAACTAAGTTTACTACAATGAAAGCTCTATGGTATCTCATTAATTTAAAAAAAATTGAGCAAATAGAAGACAGTATCTGCCACATTAAACATTAAAAAGGAATCATTCTATCTTGACTTGCATGTGATCCATTGAACGCTGAAGCTTGCTGCAGTAGAAAGGAGCCTGGCTTGCTGGGTTGCTGGCCGCTTGGATGATGAGAATCTGCACCAACAAAAATAAGTGTTAAATATTTTGGATTCTAAGAGGCACATTGGCCTTTCAGAGATAAATGAAAAAAAAATAAAAATACACACACCTTCACAGCGGAGTTGACTTTTATGGAAGTGAAGAGGGTGACAGATCCAAAAGGCGCAGGCAAAATATGACAAGAGTTGAAACCAGACAGTAATCGTAGAGGCAATCAAAGTTAGGAAAGAATCAGTGCCACTAAATAAGGATTCCCCAAGGTGCGTCCATTGCCCTCCACTTGAATCGCAATTGACTCAAGTGGCCTACACAACTCAATATGAACACAGCTTGGCACAAAGTACCCGGTGGGCAAACTGAGGGTCGCAGCTACTCGGTGGGAAAATCTGTCGAAGCATGGGAGTCGACCTCCATGTTGCATAGAGAGCGTCATCCTGATTTGCTATAGCCAGTATGCTATAGTCTGTTGTCATAAACTAACAGTGCCTACTAACAGCTTCCCTACCCCTCGACCACAAAACAAGGTCAAGGTAAAAGAAGAACAACCCCAACAGTTGCTCTGGGCATTCCATTCCCAATCATTATTCAATAAAAAAAAAAAAAAAAGGGTGACTCCTTTGCCAATAACTGCCTGGAAATAAAACCCAAGATAAGATTGGATTTAAAAAATACCTGAATCTACCAACAACACTGCTCCTTCAGTCTCATTTCAAACTAATTCCCCTCTGGCCTGACAGCTCATCACAAACCACCCCGAAACATTTGCCTCCATGATTATCAGACTGTAAAAGGATATCGCCACACTCTGCCTGCCTCTCCCACGGAGCTCCTTCCAAGTTCTTGAGGCCAGCAGGAAGATGAAGAGAAGAACTTGCAGTCTCGTTCCAGTGAAGAAGTCGTCCAGTTTGAAGGGATCCAGTCGCACACACCAGCAGAGCCCTGAAAAATAAATAATATTTGAGTTTCAAACGGAATCCAGTCTTTCTCTTGAATGCCACCATAGTCCTCAGTAACTTACCCTCACTCGATTGCAGATAAAGTTGTTGATGCCTCACATATTCCTTGGTTGCCTTTAAATCTGTCTGCTGTCTCAAACCAGCCATCACAATGGTAGAGGGCAGAAGTGGTTCATTCATGCAGGTGCATTGTGAGCAGTAGTAATACTGAAAATCAGGAGGAGACAGTGAAAATAATTTAAGTGGTGCTAAGCCTGAAGACCACACATTTGTGAAAAACAATCACCTTTCATAGCCAGAGTGAGGGCACGTGCAATCTGAGAGAAATGTGATGAAATCTCTGTCCGGCAGACCAGCAAAGCAGAGGGCACACATTGATGATGTCTTGATCTCATTCATCCACAATGGCAAAACGAAGAGAATACTTTAAAAGAATATCTACTTCATTTGTGTTCCTTTTCCTTTCCCTCACACTAAATTGAAAGCGCATGATTTGGTAACTGCATATGACTTCATCCATTTTCATCATTGGCAGCACATGTGTGTTGCTAGTCGCAGGCAGTGTGATAGCAAGACGGAAGGCAGAAGGAATCCTTAAAACGAGAAGGAAAAGAAAACAGGTGAAAACAAAACTGTGTAACCACAAGCCCGTCAAGTCATTTCTTAGAGAGAAAAAAAAAAATAAAACCCACCTTCAATGCAGGGATGTCTACTAGAATCTTACAAGTAGCCAAACGCCAATGACAACAGCCCAGCAGCACAAATCAGAGTTAATACGAGATAGGAATGAAGTAGGCACAGTCATGTTCCAACAAACAACTTGTCGATATGCCCTCAAAACATTATGATCTCTAGAAGAGAATTAAAACCAGTTCAGTAATAAATAATTTTTTTTCAATATCTTCAATGTAACCAATCCCTCAATTTACATACCTTCAGACAAATGTAGATGACGCCTCTGCTTCACATCTGCAATGCTGACCATCGATTCTGTCTGTTTCCTTTAATTGGCCACTAAACCACTCCGTTGCAGACTAAGTCCATAGGTGCATTCAAATTTTAAATTGATTTGAAACTGAAAGCAAAACAAAGGGTGAGTTAAATTAAACCAAGTTGTGGTCACCTTGGAGCGCACTGGTCAATTAAATACCATTTTCTCATCCGCTTATCTTTCTTAGGCGTAGAAAATATTGGTAACTAGCTCCACGAAGCCATCAGCAAGCAAGTGATAAGAAATCTGACTGGCATAACTTAGATCAGAACCTCTGAGGGACATAAAAAAAGAGGATGCCGGAATAAAAATAAAAGAATTGCATTTGAACTGAGATGAGAATGGGAATCTCTGATGGTTGCTGAAGAAATAAACACACCTTCCCTAGCAGAGTGGACTTTTACGGAAGTGAAGAGGGTGACAGATCCAAAAGGCGCAGGCAAAATATGACAAGAGTTGAAACCAGACAGTAATCGTAGAGGCAATCAAAGTTAGGATAGAATCAGTGCCACTAAATGAGTCATTCCCCAAGGTGCGTCCATTGCCCTCCACTTGAATCTCAATTGACTCAAGTGGCCTACACACTTGAATCTCAATTGACTCAAGTGGCCTACACACTTGAATCTCAATTGACTCAAGTGGCCTACACAACTCAATATGAACACAGCTTGGCACAAACTACCCGGTGAGCAAACTGAGGGTCTCAGCTACTCGGTGGGAAAATCTGTCGAAGCATGGGAGTCGACCTCCATGTTGCATAGAGAGCGTCATCCTGATTTGCTATAGCCAGTATGCTATAGTCTGTTGTCATAAACTAACAGTGCCTACTAACAGCTTCCCTACCCCTCGACCACAAAACAAGGTCAAGGTAAAAGAAGAACAACCCCAACAGTTGCTCTGGGCATTCCATTCCCAATCATTATTCAATAAAAAAAAAAAAAAAGGGTGACTCCTTTGCCAATAACTGCCTGGAAATAAAACCCAAGATAAGATTGGATTTAAAAAATACCTGAATCTACCAACAACACTGCTCCTTCAGTCTCATTTCAAACTAATTCCCCTCTGGCCTGACAGCTCATCACAAACCACCCCGAAACATTTGCCTCCATGATTATCAGACTGTAAAAGGATATCGCCACACTCTGCCTGCCTCTCCCACGGAGCTCCTTCCAAGTTCTTGAGGCCAGCAGGAAGATGAAGAGAAGAACTTGCAGTCTCGTTCCAGTGAAGAAGTCGTCCAGTTTGAAGGGATCCAGTCGCACACACCAGCAGAGCCCTGAAAAATAAATAATATTTGAGTTTCAAACGGAATCCAGTCTTTCTCTTGAATGCCACCGTAGTCCTCAGTAACTTACCCTCACTCGATTGCAGATAAAATTGTTGATGCCTCACATATTCCTTGGTTGCCTTCATATCTCTCCGCTTTCTTTAACCAGTCACTAAATCACAAGTCCATTGATGCCGTTAAATTGTGAATCGTAATAAAACTGAAAATGAAACAGTGACTGTTAAAATAAACCAGGAAGTGTTCAGTTGGAAGCTTCAAATGCCTTCAAAACAGTATCAATCTCTCTGCACCCCCTTTCTTTGAAACAGAAACAATAAACTTCCTTCTAAATTTATTTTCAGAGAGAAAATAAAAACTCTAACAGCACTGGGAAACCAGCATGCTAATCACATTAATGTTGTTTACAAATCGATTGTATTTGAATCTAAAACAACTATGACAACCTTCCTTGTCCGACACTGACTAAAAATTAAACCCTATGTTGGTGGCCAAATTAACTTTTACATGGGCACCAAATAAGTGAAAAGAGTGACCCATGAGACCCAATGACAACAGGCTGTTTCAAAGTACATCCATGCTTCATTTTGAAAAGAACATTCCTTAAAACAAAGTTGAATTCATACCTTGAATGTATACTTTGAAGCGCTCCATCAGTGTCGAAACCAATTCATCGAAGAAAACCACCAGCATTCAGACGGATACAATTCAGAATAGAGTTCCATCCGTCAGGATTCCTTAAATAAAACAAAAATCGTATGTAACAACATAGGGCGCTTTCCACTGGTAAAAGTCCAATTCAAAATGTCAAGACAACAGTTTTATTGTACCTGTGAGTAGTCTCCACAAAAATGCGCAGTCATGTAGAGATCCGATGAAATAAGGTTCACGTTGATAAGATAAGCCACAGGTTGTCGTTCCATTTAGTACAGCAGCTGCAATGACAACAAACAACTGTAGAATAACAGTGAATCAATGTAAAAAGCTCCCCAGATGGAGAGGTCTTTCTTTCAAAATAAGAATCAACAACACATTCTGAATTTGAGAAACAATAAGTTACAACTTGAAAATTCTGACAGAATAGAATCAATTGGTGAAATTTAACATATTTCTGAGTGGCGGGGCAACTAGATCAAATGGAATGTCAAGGATGACTCTCCAGTCAAAACCGTTTCACTGTAATGACAGGAAAGATGCTACGGTTGTCCGCATGTTTTCAAGTGCACCACCAACTTGGAGGTTAGACGTCACACAAACATTAGAATCGAAAACATGTGACCGTGTCGCTGTTGCCAGGATTAATGCTACTTACCAATAGAAAGAGCACAAAGGTCCAGCATTGCCCGTCTTCAGGATGATCGAAATTGAAGCACGCAGACACACCTGGGCTGGCAGGCACGAACTTGTCCAACGGAAAGGAACGGTTAACGGTGGACCGTCAACCGTCAAGAACTGCTGTCCACAAATAATTGCGCGCCCGGATCTCAGTCGTATCGAAAGTCACATCCCCGGCGGCGTTGTCCGTTCGAATTGGAGATTTCTCACCTCACCATTAATTATTTTTTTTTTGTTCGTGTAGCTTGTTTGAAACGGCCCGACCGTTATTCGTCTGGACGACTCACGGTAGAGGGCGCCTCTGTCGTGTACTGTACGCACGCCGAACTGCGAATAACGAACTGTCGCCGTCTGCTGCTCCTGCTCCCTGCTCACAGCCACGAAATAAGTTTCAAGGGAACAAATTTTGACAAGTATGCATTTGAGGGTGAGATTTCAATGTTTTTGTCTTTTCGGCATGAATTCGTTTCGGTGCTCTGCCTTTTCGCGAGTCGTTTCGATGAAGGCCAGCCTCTGTTTTTGTTTTGTTCGTATTAGTTTGGACTATCTAACCTGTGGCTATAGCACTTTGTTTTCAAGTTTTTTGGTCCTTTGTCTTCATCCAGGACCACGAACGTTATTTTGAGGTATCCATTTATCGACCCCCGAAGCGGCAGAGCATACCAGTCAACGATGCAAACGTCTGTCACACGTATCTTAAGTCAGAAATCAAAGTTGAAAATCATGTAAGTCTGCACAGAGCTTTTCAATAGTCATCATCGTTTCAAACGTTTCTAACTGATTACTTTCTGGTTTTTTTCATTCAGAACCTTGATTTATTTAAAGGGGAGCCCATGGCACGATTACATCACAATTTATTTTCACTGAGACAAGTGGTCAGTTGAGCATTTCTGGTGTGTTCCATTCCAGTCATTTGCATCAAGGTTGTGGACTCTAAAATGCTGTGGTCAGTCTCATTCTGGTGAAATGGTGAAAACTCTCTGTGAAATCAGGCCACAAACGTTTCTATTGAGACATTTTAAAATTAACTTTGGTTCCAGTGACATCAGAGTATGTTGTGGGTCCATATGTGGCTGAATACATGTAAAATTCTAATTTTCTTCGTGTCGAATCAGTCTCTTTAAATGGTTCCCCATAATTTTAAGTCACCGATCAAGTTTTGAAACTAGACGAGTCCAAGTTTTGTGTGTCCAAGTGTTTTCCTGCCAAATTCAAATCGTCTTTTCTCATTGAGACATTTGGACTCCTTTTGACCATTCCAAAATTGTTTGTGTCTCGACCACCACGTCCAAAGGTGGCATTCCTTTTTCTCTTAATGTACTGTAAAGTTGAGAGCTCTCCGATGGCAATTTACATTGCTTTGATAGAATTATCACCCGTCCGTGAAGACATCTTGTTCAGAGGTGCCTACAACTTTGATGAAAATTGTTGACTTTTGTTTATTATGTTTTCAGGAACCATACTTATTTGAAGAGAAACCCACTGCTTGTGTGGACAAACTATGGAATTCTCAGATGAGCCTCAATGAATCACAAAGTTCATTTGAAAAGACTTTGGTAAGTTTCAACCCTCTTCTTCTTTTAATCTTTTTTTTAATAGTAGAAAGAAACATGTATTGTCAGTTTGTTACGGATAGATTTGTTGCTGCATACACTTAGAATGTGGTTGCCAAAGTGAGTCATGTCATGTTAGTCGCCTCAAATGGTTGGCCAAAATTTGCAGTCATCGCTCCTCTTTTAAAAGCTAGTTTCATATTATGTGGAGACATTCATGACGGAAACAAAATTTCTTTTGTGTGTTCAACACCAGGTCACTGGACACTATTTCTCTGAATAGACTGCAAGGTCCAGTGGTTCCCAATGGAAACTTTCACTCAGTTTATAAATTTATCTTCCAATCTGCATAACTACTAATGCACATGTGCAGAAGAAAAGTGTATATTCATGTAAACTGATGGTTTTTGTTCATCCTTGTTTCAGGACTCACATGCCTTTGAAGAGAAGCCAGCCACTCCTGTAGACAATCCACTGAATTTGGATATGAGCATCAATGCAGCAGAAGAGACAGGGGTAAGATTGAACCTCTCAATCTTTGAAACAGAGTAGAGTAGCATACATTTTTGTCATGTCTCCTAAATTGGTGCAACTGGTTGACGTAAATGTGACTTATGGCTCCATTTAAAAGCCCCAAAGTTCATTATTTTCTGTGTCAGGGAGTGTCCCTGGCGATTTTTAATTGTTGAATATTAAGTGGAGACATGTAGAGATTATTTTACGGAAACAAAATTTGTTCTGTGAGTTCAAACCAGGGTCTTTTGAAGAATAATGTTATGTCCAGTGATTTAAGATGGCAACTTCCACTCAGTGTCATATCCAACAAGGCTTCCCGTGTAAAAGTGCAGTTGACACATGTTAATTGTTGGTTTTGTCTCCTCCCCGTTTCAGGGCCCACATTCAGTGGAAGAGAAGCCCAAGGACAAGCCACTGAATCCTGAGATGAGCATCACTGCCTCGCAATTTATATTTGAAGACACCGTGGCAAGTTTCAACTTCTCTTTCCAGTGCACAGTACTTCTTTTGCCAGTGCATTTTTGATAGTTGCTGTACCGTTTCTCATGTCATTGTTACTCACTTTAAATAGTTGGCAAAGTTTAGTTGTCTTTGTGCCTTTGTCGAACCTCCAGAGTTGATTTGTTTACTTATGGTATGTGCTAACACTTGGACGGCAACAAAATTAGGTCTGTTTGTTGACCGCCAGCTACAATGTTTTCTGAAGGCTAGTTTAATGTGGTTTAGAAAATTGACTCTCACCCAACATGACTTCTTGTGCAAATTTTTGAGTCCATGTTTTTCTACGTAAAAAGAGTAACAACCATATCATTTTGTGTATCCAGGAGTGTCCCTTGCAAATTTGAATCGTTCAATTATAATGAGACGTCTCGATGGAATGTAAAATACTTTACCACCAGCTCATCTGGCCCAATTTATCTGAATGTGTTGCAAGCTGTTAATTATTTGAGACAAATTTTCTGGTCACCAATTTATTTCTAGTTTTAGTATTATAGGATTCTATTTCTTCCCACTTTTTATTTAGTCTTCCATTTCAGGTACCTGTCAGCCTTCCCCTGAAGCACAGCCCCAAGAAACAAAAGGTAAGCGATAACATTTTTAAATCAGAGCCATAGAGTTTTTTTTTGTTTTGTTTTTTTTTTTTTTAAATTGAGTCAAGATGCCCATTTTAATTGTGGTTCTCTTTCTTCATCAGGATCCTCTTGCGATATCTCCTGTGAAAGGAAGGCCGGACACTTCAGATCACCCAGTAAGAATCACATATCTGCATGAATTGCAAATCATTTCGTCACAAACAATAGTTGCATCTTAAATTAAATTGCTTTCTCTGCCTACAGACAGACCAGCTGCTGGCTCGTGCTGCTGAAGCATTAAGTAGGCGTCTCAAACCCAACTGGATATGTCTCTTGGAAGGACGAGGAATTCACACCATGCAGCTCTCCAGAAGTTTTGAAAAGAGTGTTCAGCGCAGGATCTTTTTCACCACTTGTGGAGAGGTCCATCTAAGTGTGCACTGTGTCCCCATTCCCATCTCCAATTTTGCTCCCTCTCTGAGGATGGTAAAACTTTGCAATCGGCATGACGTTTCTGCTTTCGTTGATGCAATGGAAAGAATTGTTAATATTGTCTGGGAGCTGGAAATATGTACAGGGGTGACCCATGAGAAGTACAAACCCCTTTGGGGGTCGAGCATAAGAGGGAAAATAGACGAAAACCCTTACCAGGAAGCCAGATACTCTCTCACCCTGCGTTCCTTGCAATGCTCCAGATTAGTCAGGCCCAGAAAGAGAATGT
Organism: Stenchaetothrips biformis; assembly: GCA_030522485.1. NCBI lineage: Eukaryota > Metazoa > Arthropoda > Insecta > Thysanoptera > Thripidae > Stenchaetothrips > Stenchaetothrips biformis. Next base: position 4,183,183 of record CM060103.1, on the reverse strand, counting down.
GCCATTTATGTGGCAGGCTCCTTGATACTCTGCGCTTAAAGGCAAGGAGCAGGGCTAAAAAGTTAAAGTCCCATCCCATCCCCTGAAATTTTGCCTGTAAGTCAGCTGCTAATAAAATTGGCAGGCCAGCAATGACTCTTAAAGCAGATAGGTTCCGAATGTCAGCATAGTTTTGTCTTTGCACTCTTTCCGTCAAGTGGTTCAGGCTGCTTCTCCTCTCCACTAAAGCTTTCTACGACACAAATTATCAATATTGGGTTCTCGTTCCAAATTTTCACTATCCCAAGGATTAAAGTGAAAGTTTATGTCCCAACCATCCCAAATATTATTCCAGTCCCCTTGTTCAGAAGGATGAAATGTGTAGGAAAGCATGGCTGTCGTTGCATCCCAATTTGCTGTAAAGTGGAAATGTCAGCAAAGATGACTTAGTGTTTACCATAAACCTGTTCTCACTTATATTTACCATCATCGCATTGAAGGCTCAGGTTGATATTACTGTCATTTTTACGTTATGACAGGGGTGAAAAATGAACCAAATTTAACAAATCCCCTTTTGCTTCAGCCAAAAAAAAATAATTATGTCTCTACACTAAAAAAAAAAAAAAATGATGTCAGAGGGTTTGATTTTGTATATAAAATTTGCTTTTAATTAGAAGAACTGACACCAGCAGTTTGAACTCTGAACTCTCATTATCTCTTCACCAATAAATGTTTACGTCAAAAATTTAGTCACTGCGTAGACCTTCATTACTCAACGACAGATGGCAGTACAGGGTTCACATTTCTGATCTGAGTTCTTCTACCTGTATGCTATCTTGAAACACAAATACAAATGTGATGTGTGTCCTTCAATCGGATTTAGATTCCTTTTCTAATTTTGGGCAGGGTTTCGCTTCTGGATTAGTGATCAGTTATTGTTGAACATTTGTAATTTGTTTGCAGGCAAACCATTGTCGAACAGTGGGCTTTTGTATTTCTTCACAAGTGTATCCTGGGTTTGCTTTCACCCATGACACCAATATTTAAAAGGCATTCCAATTGTTATATTTCATGCAGCAATTTGGAGATGGGCACAAAACCTGATGTGATAACATGCCCTTTAAATAAATCAATATTGGCCAGAATTCCAAGTTACTTCACAGTGTCATTTTATTTACCCATCCCTAGGCTGAATACTTTGAAGCTGGTTCGTCACAATCCATCTCTGACCTCCACAATGTGAGTGACTTTTCAAATGAACCCAAGATAGAAAATACCTGTTTCTCAGGAGCTGCTTTCGAGTCGTGGTTTCAAGAGGGGTCAAGGCATTGATGTGCTTACAGAATTGGAAATAAAAAAAAAGGTCAACTTCTTCGCTGTTCTATGTATCCATGTATCCAACAAACATTCTTGGTCGCAATGATCATTGTGGCCATGTCGATGCATAACACAAGATCACATGGTCTTAAAGCACTATTGCATTATCGTTGAAAACAATATTTTTACAATCAGTTCATCAATGAAACAAGTCATTGAATTCTTTGCAGTCAAATACTGCGTTGACTGTATCTTCACAACAAACAAGTAACTGACAGAAGTATTACTTACATTTCTGAAGGCTTCTTGCAACTGGACTAAAAGTTAACATTTTTGAAACTAACAAGACCCTGGATGAGATGTGAAAGGGAAACGACTCCAGTTTCTACCATACCCCTTGCCCTTTTAGTTTATAATTATCGTTCTTGCCGCACTTTTAAGAAGTTTATTTGTGCAATTTTTTGGTCCGCGTGTACATTGGCTCAGTAACGATTATTGACAAAACTAAATGAAGGTTGAAAAGTGTACTTTTCTGAGTCTGTTCTCTCAGTCACCACATTGGAAAGAAGATCCTGTGTGGTCTCTTTTATAAAACTAATCTGAAAAGTACTCAATAAATTCTTAATGCAGGGACAAACACATTCTGCACATAATGAGTTAATCCTAACATAAAAAGTCTAGTAACACTACATCAATCACTGGAGCTTGGCTAGTTTCCTTCTTCGCGCACCCCGCCCTTTCAGCCCTGGCTGTTTACCAACCGTAAACGAGAAACTGAAAAATATAACATTGTTTTGGGGTAGGCCGCTTGCAACAGCCTGTTTTTCTTTTAAATACACTTGAGCCTGTGTGGGGTTCATATTTTTCACGGACATTGGCTTGTCTCGGTTTAATTCTTCTAACATCAGTTCATTCGGTGCGATTTTTGTCCTTATTCTGGCAGCACTGCGTGCGGGCTTATTCCCCAGCCACAATCCAGAGGTTTGCAGTGTTCATTTCTGTGGCGTCTTGACGTAACGCTAATTGATCGAACTTGTGTTTTGAGGGTTTTTGGTGTGTGGTGTTTGGTGTATCGGAAGATGGAAGGCAATGAAGATGAGGATGATGGTAGAGCCAGGAGCCTACCTTGCGAAAGGGATGAGACTCGAGTGTATTACTTTGGTGGACAGCATGGGGATGGCTACTTGTACCACCGTAGTGCGAGGCGGCCGGCGGATGGAGGTTTCTTCTTCCAGTGTCGAACCCGCAACTGCCGCGGACGCCTCCGCACTAACGAGAACATGGGGAACAGTTTCGTCGTCTCCCATCACTCTGCGATGTGCGAGGTCCAGCCCTTCTTCGTGGAGGCCCACTTGCAGGAACGGCGGATCCGGGAAGCAGCGGCTGCCCTACCTGCAGCGTTTGTGCGGCAGTTTGTGCTCCAGGCATTGGCAGAGTAAGTAAAAATCTATACCTTAGTTGGAAAGTTGAAATACGCCCTTTCGCTTCACCCGGTGTGAGCATGAGAAGCGGGATTTGTACCCCCCTCTCCCCCTTCCCTTCCTTGTCGTAAACATCGGCCGGTTCGGTGTCAAGTGTCAGTGGCGTCGCGCTGGTATGGGGACGAAATAATGTCCTCCCCTTTTCGCCCTTCTAAAACAATGGCGGGTTAAATGTTCACCGTCGGCTGACCGATTCCGAAGAGTCGTTTCGTTACCCTTTCTTTCTGTCTCGCACCTGTGTGGGGCACCCCACGGAGACAGCGAGGGACTTGGTGTATACCAAACCTGGGAGCTCCGCGGCGGCCACGGCTACTTGGCGACGTACTTGGTGACGGGCAGCCCCAGGACATGTCGTCGGCCCCTGCCAAGGACGCCCCAATGTTTGTCGGCATCCTGGACGCACCGGTGGTCCTGCGTCCACAATTGAGGGGTCCCGGTTGACCCGGGACCACAGGGGACGCGATGTCCCAGTCAAAAGTCCCGGACACCCATAGGGATTTCGTGATTCGTTGCCTCCTTGTTAAAGGAAAAAACTTGGTCGGATCTTTCAATTGTGGGAAGCAAATTCAAACCATGTCGGACTTGAACGTGACGTCGGGCCCTGTTCCATGCTCAGAGAGGCGGTCTCTGACACGGCGGTGGCCGCGGAGATGGTCTCGAACGCGACGCACAGTGCCTGCCCGTCATCGAGTTCGATGGATATCAATCAGTTTACTTATCGATATATCCTAATTTGGCTTGGCATTTACTGAATTTACAGATTGCCAGAAGGCGTCGCGGACCTGTTGCCCACTCAGCCCCTTCTGCGCCGCATCAGAGAGGCAAGGCGGCATGACCAGCCGCCACTCCCCCACACAGTGACGCAGATGGGCGAGACCCTCCAGAGTCCCAGATACAGGCACCTCGGCTACTCGTCTGATGACGATGAGCATGCCGAGGCCCTGTACCAAGGGTTGATTGGGCCACCCGGAAGGAGGGCTGCCCTCTTTGTGTTTGTTAGCATAATGCAATGGGTCAGTACTGTAACAGACCAGTACTTTGTGGACGGGACATTCAAAATTGTCCCTTACTTGGAGGTACATAATACATATTAGTTGGTCTGATTTAAACAAGGTTTCAAACAAAACAGCCGCTCTGTTAAAACATTGTAATTTTTTTCAGGCGTGTCAGCAAATGCTGTGTGTCACGGCAAACTACTGTGACACTGTAAGTGGTGTAAAGCGGTTTTTAGTTTCTTGCTTCATAAGAAATGGGTGAAGGCTGCGTACTGTGTTGCAGTGACACCGTAAAAAATATTTTGTGGGACGGACGCTGTTTCACGTAGTGCGCACCTTCATGGACGACCACATTCAATCGAGTGGCTTAAAAAACTGCAATTGGGAGCTGTTGTACGTTGTACCAGGTTTCACTCCGCATCGGACTTCAGTACTGATTCTTTATTCTCCCCTGCAGGTCATTCCTATAGCGTACTGCCTCATGGAGAGCCAGCTTGGTGTGGCTTATGAGGCAGTGTTTCAAAAGTTAAGAGAGCTTGGCTGGGAGCCACGGCACGTCACCGTCGACTTTGAACACGGAATGCGGAATGCATTAAGTGATGTTTTCGGCAGGCACGTCAGGATAAGCGGGTGCGTCCAGCACTATGTCGTCTGCCTGTACGACGCCGTAATTCGGTACCGACTGGTGGACCTTGTAAGGGAAAACAGGGACGCCGTGAAGGTGGTGCGCTGGCTGTCAGGTAAAACTTGCTTGATTAATTTCCATCTCGACTTTGACACTCTATCGTGGTTCCAGTATCCACATATCCAGTACCTGTAGGGAGCTCGGCATCGGCCGCGAGGATCGGGTGTTTTAATTCCCCTTTCTGGTCTTCTTATGTCGTTCTTGTTCCCAGGACTACCTCGTGTTCCGAGCCACAGATTTCCGGATGCATGGCGTGCCATAAGGCTTCGGGCACGACAAGGCCATGTAAACAACGCTATGCATGATTTTTTGGCGTATGTACACAGAGAGTGGCTGACGCAGGTGGGGCCAGCCGTTCTCTCAAACCATGGTAATTACCATGTTACCAACAACTCTGTAGAAGTGCACCATAATTCTTTTGCGGAGATGGCACAAACTGTTCATCCCAACGCATGGGACTTGGTTGGTAAGTTGTAACATCACTTTCCATGTTACGTTTTGTTGCGGATTCGCAGACCAAGCCTTTTCATTTCAATCACAATAATTTAAAGATGGATAAATTTTGGTTGCAACGGACAAGTTTGTTGACTTTGGGACAAGAATTGAAACAAATATGTTCATGAACCTGTAATTGGTTGCCATGATACACATTTGTGCTCTTGCAACAGAAATGTACCTTGGGACGAAAAAAATTATAAGAACTTAAGAAAGCAAACGGAAAGTTTCTATGAGAAATATACGGTGCGGATGAGCTCCACACCTCATCCACCTCGTACACTCTTTTTAAAACCGTCTTTTTTACTTCCGGTTTTGTTCTTCCTCTTCCGGGCCACAGTTCCTTCGGAACACCCAATCGGGCGGATATTTTCCTTTTAAACACGTATTGGCATCGAAATCGATGTTAGCAGTCTTGACTCCGACTCAAAATATTGGGTCGTCACAATGTTGCAGGTATTGTCAGGCAACAGTATCATTCCGCAGCAAGGATCATAAGGCAGGTGGAACGCGGGAGGCCAATCGTTCGCCTGCGTGCCTTGAAGTACCTTAACCTGGCTAATAGAGCTAGGGAAGCTGAGCTTTTCCTTGCCGGTAAGGAAAAACAAATATTTTCATTTCAGTCACTGAAACGCCCTCTTCATTCGAAACGCAATGGTTTGGAAATCCAGTTAATATTTTTTACTGTGTTGCAGCTGGAGGGGACATAAGGCAGTTCCTGGACAGGGTGTCCTACTTCACCGCCACCACGCACGAACGCATGTTGGGACGGAATGATGGAGAGGATGTGCCCGATCTCCGACCACCAACCCCACCGGATGACGACCATCAGCCGCCACCACCTGGGCCCAGGCGAGGAGGACATCAACCACCTGGAGGTAACGGTGCACGCCCCCCCACGCCCCCGACGCCACCACACGGTGCTCCACCCGGGCTTGGTGGGCCACAGCGTGGCCGACACCAACCGCCTCTGCAACCCGGTGGGCCACGGCCTGGAGGACATCAACCCCGTGGAGGTTACGGTGCACGCCCCCCCACGCCCCCGACGCCACCACACGGTGCTCCACCCGGGCCTGGTGGGCCACAGCGTGGCCGACACCAACCGCCTCTGCTACCCGGTGGGCCCGAGCGTGGAGGTTACGGAGCACGGGCCCCCACGCCCCCAAGGCCACCACACGGTGCTCTACCCGGGCCTGGTGGGCCACAGCGTGGCCGACAACAGCCGCCTCTGCCAACCGGTGGGCCCGAGCGTGGAGGACATCAACCCCGTGGAGGTTACGGTGCACGCCCCCCCACGCCCCCGACGCCACCACACGGTGCTCCACCCGGGCCTGGTGGGCCACAGCGTGGCCGACACCAACCGCCTCTGCTACCCGGTGGGCCCGAGCGTGGAGGTTACGGAGCACGGGCCCCCACGCCCCCAAGGCCACCTCACGGTGCTCTACCCGGGCCTGGCGGGCCACAGCGTGGCCGACAACAGCCGCCTCTGCCAACCGGTGGGCCCGAGCGTGGAGGACATCGACCCCGTGGAGGTTACGGTGCACGGGCCCCCACACCCCCAAGGCCACCACACGGTGCTCTACCCGGGCCTGGTGGGCCACAGCGTGGCCGACAACAGCCGCCCCTGCCAGCCGGTGGGCCCGAGCGTGGACGCGCTGCAAGACGTGCGCCCTCTGGGGACCAGATCGAGAGTGTCTATCGAGAGTGTCTCATGGCCCTTCATCCCGAGTTACTCCCAACGACCACAGACCGAGGCCCAGTCCAGCCAGGTAGAGCACCCGAGCCACAGGTACAGCTTGGGCCAGCAACAGCAGCGTGCCGGGACCAGCCACCTCTGCCACGCGGCGGGCCACAGAGTTCAGATGCTGTGGGACGTGGGCTGGTCCAGCCACCTCCTTCGCCCGAGCACCAGCCAACCTTTCGGGATCGCCTCATGGCCTTGAATACCCAGTATCGCCCAACGACCACAGACCAAGGCCCAGCTCAGCCAGGTAGAGCACCCGAGCCACAGGTACAGCTTGGGCCAGCAACAGCATCGCTCAGGGACCAGCCTGCAGTCCCTCGTGCACCACTGGGTGGTAGGCGGGGGGTTCTGAGTGGGCCAGGCCTTTTAGCAAAGAGTTTGGACCAAAATCGCACTCCGATGCAACGCCCCATACGGCATGCCCCACGCAACATCAATCTGGGCCTCGCCGACGCCCTAGGCATGTCCTCACCACCCCACGGACAGGGCCATGCTGCGTCCATCACCGATGTTTCCCCTTCGGAGCCAAGAGCGGCAAGACGCGGCGTGTCGCAGCCTCAGCCCGCTGCAGGTACAGCGCTTGGTCATGACAATCACCCGGATCATCAACTGGAAGCGCTGGAGCCCTTCTGCCTGGTTCCTTCTCTGGACGGCGAGGACGCAGACGCGGAAATGGTGAGGCTTGTGAATGTCTAGCGATCTGTTTGCAGCGGTTTGAAGCCACCTCTTTCTGGCGAGAAGAAAACCGGCGGCGGCGTCTGCATGGCACATTCAGATGGTTGTGACAGCGCTGGTGTTACCAACACTGTAAAAAAATTCTGAAATTTCAGTACAATTTGTTCTGACTTTACTGTCTGAATCGGTAATTCAGATAGTTGCTTTGAATTTTCAGACAGGAAGTCTGAAATTTAAGATCACACCAGTTAGTCGAATTTTCAGCAGAGTGTCTGAAAACTCTGATTAAGTTTGGTCATGCTTTCAAGTGTAAGACACGATGTGGTCGACACTTGCAAGTGGAGGACATTATGATGTACGCCTGCAAGTGTGTACTTGTCCCACACTTATATTGACATTGTGACCAACTACGGAAGTTCCGGACCTTTTGGTTTCCCAATTTTCTTTAAAATTTCCGTACCCAAGAACTGAATATTTTCATAGTGCACGTTACCACCTGTGAGTTCGAAAGCAGGAGTTTTTGTATCTTCTTGTGTCGCGGCCGTTTAGCAGCGGTGCCGAGATTCGACGCTGCCAAACCGTTGTCGTCAGCCTGTTAAGGTTGGCGTGAATTCTGCGCGATGACGAAGCACTCGTTGCAACGCACTCGTTGCATTCACCCTCCTATGGGAGGGCGTATGGGGCGTATGCAGACCAAGGACCGCGGGACGTCTAATTTTAATTATTGATCTGCTTCTAGCAAGCGGCTCTTCTGAACGACGCGGCAACAACAGACCCCTCTCTGGTCCCATCGTCGTCTGGACTGCAGGTGCAGAGAAAGACCGGACGTAGGGAAACCAGCGACGACGAGGGCTGCACGGACCCGCCCATACTCCCAGTGGTGACGCTGGCCCCAGGTGCCAGTACCCTTATGGCAGCCAGACGCATGCAAATGCGACAAGCCCGTATGCGGCGGGCTGCCCAGGTGAGACACGATGATCGGTGGCGTCTAGCCTACACGGCAAAAATGGTACCTGGCTTTCCCAGGAACTCACTGGAAATCACCTATGTCTTTACTATCGGCTACCTGGGAAAATCAGGAACCGTTTTTGCTGTGGATTCGATTCACATTGTAACGGACGCATCTTCACATTCCTGGAATACCAGTACGATGAATTATTATGTCTTCAGAGTTCGAACACTGCTTTCGTTCGTCTGTCGCTGTCGCTCTTATGGGACTTTCCATGGGAGAGACGGGGCTAAGCTCTGTTTGGAATAATACTAATGGGTTGCCACCAGGTGCCACTCTGACTAGGTTCGTTAATTTGTTCAAAAATAAATTAAGGCATTCTATCTTTAGGCTATCGCCGGCGCCGGCCAGGATGCGGCTGCGGTAAGGGTCATGCCACCCCCGCAGCCTACTCCACCTGCCAGCCAGGATGCTGCTGCACCCCTGCAGCCTACACCACCTGCTGTTGGGTCACCGTTGACCACGTGCAGGTAATGTCAGAATTTATTCTACTAACGTAATAATTTACATAGTAAATGTAAGTGATTAATGTTGGACGTGGCCTCACACTATTTTCCATACGCTAAATTTATCGTATAAAGTTTAACGCGAAATCGCACAAATCAATCTGAAATTTCGACAAAAGCACGCATGCGCGAAATTGTGTGAAGCCATGTACAAAAATTTCACAAAGAAATTCACAAAGAACCTTCTCCCTTTTTCTCTTTTGACAGCGCTGGCCATGAAGGGCCATATAGCCCGTCGGGTGCACCACTACCCCCAGAGAACTACAGTCCATCAGAATGGAGTCCGTGTGAGTCCTGGAGTGGAAGTGCTCCTTCTCCATCACCAACATCTTCCGCCTCTGCACCTTCACCATCGGCCACATCTCCCAGCTCCGCACCGTCCATAGCGCCTGTCTCCCCCATCTCGTCAGCCTGTTTCATCCCGGATCCCACGCCAAGTGTCACTCCTCAATCCTCGCCTCAATCCCTCCAATCTCCACCTGACTTCCAGACCCGTTTCTCGTCACCAGTGTACACCCCACCCCCTGAAGAAAATCCTTCTCTTCTACCACTGCACTCTTCTCATCCAGCCTTTCAAAATACTCCTTTCACTCCGCTCATTCAAGACCAAACTACACCAGCAGAACCTTCAGCGCACCAAGACATCTCGTCCCCGGTTCAGTTACCACGCCGTCACAGCACAATCACTCCGTCACGACGTTCCCCACCTGAAAGTCCAGTGCGGTCACCAGGCCTGCAGAGCAGGTGGAGTCCACCACGACGTGCCCCACTTGAGAGTCCAGTGCGGTCACCACGCCGTCACAGCACAATCACTCCGTCACGACGTTCCCCACCTGAAAGTCCAGTGCGGTCACCAGGCCTGCAGAGCAGATGGAGTCCACCACGACGTGCCCCACTTGAGAGTCCAGTGCGGTCACCACGCCGTCACAGCACAATCACTCCGTCACGACGTTCCCCACCTGAAAGTCCAGTGCGGTCACCAGGCCTGCAGAGCAGATGGAGTCCACCACGACGTGCCCCACTTGAGAGTCCAGTGCGGTCACCACGCCGTCACAGCACAATCACTCCGTCACGACGTTCCCCACCTGAAAGTCCAGTGCGGTCACCAGGCCTGCAGAGCAGATGGAGTCCACCACGACGTGCTCCACTTGAGAGTCCAGTGCGGTCACCACGCCGTCACAGCACAATCACTCCGTCACGACGTTCCCCACCTGAAAGTCCAGTGCGGTCACCAGGCCTGCGGAGCAGATGGAGTCCACCACGTTCCCCACCTGCGACTGCAGTGATGCCACCACGCCATCAGAGACATGCGGCAACACCATCTCCAAGGCGCCTGGAGCTCGGCACGCCAACCCCACCGCCTGCGGACTCACCTCCGTTGCTTCCACTTACTCCGCCAACTCCTCCGCGTGGCCGGCGAGGAAGAGGAGTCGCAAGAGGTAAGTACGCCATTTCACTCCACTTTTTAACGGGCATACTTAGTCAGACTTTGTATTTCGCAATTTTTGGCCACGTTCTGGTCTCAAGACGCGTTGTGGCACTAAGGCGAGACAGTGTTTTACATAAGATTTTCATGCTTGTTTGCAGGTGCTCGTCAACCGGAGGGCCAAGTGCCGGCGCGGCGAGGACGCGGCCGACCGCCAACTCATGGTCGGTACGCGAGAGGCCGAGTTCGAGGAAGAGGGCGGCCGAGGGGGCGACCACCGGGACGGGGACAAGGTCGACGTTTCGTGCAGCGGGACCAGGACGAGGATGATCCTGTCCAAATTGGTGGGTATTCACTTAATTTTAGAATGTACTTTTATTGCAAATCGACGCGTCGGGCAGGCAAGCACTCAACAAAAACGGTTCCTGTTCCTCTCAAAGGAAGGCCATTGCCGCTTTTTTTAACGAGTCCCTGAAACAAAAAAAAAGGAATCTTTTTTGTCGTCAGAGAAGTCAACAGTGTACTCGTTCACTCTCTTCAGGGTGTACTCAATTGAGTACACTTTCAGGCGTGCACGCTTTCAATGAGTGCACGCTCCTGGAAGTGTACTCGTGAGTACACGCCGAAGATAGTGTACTGAATACACTGCTTTGTTTGCTGAGTGGAAGTGTTGCCGGGCGTGTCCAGCTCCACACCTGGCGGTGCGTGACACTCCTAAAAAACGACTCCAGAGCAGCCATTATTAGGTCGACGTCAATGTGGACCTACTTTGGAAGAAAATCACTCTGATGTGGACATAATTTCAATTTACTTTCTTTCCTGGGGATGTTGGTTCACGCTTCGACGCTGAGGCAACGGAGTGCCCGATATTTCTAGCCGAAGTACACAGAGTGTCACACACAGCTGACATATGCCATTTTGTTCCACTAGTTGGTGTACTGGTGTAAACATTGCTTGATACTTGAAAACTGCAGTGTACACAGGACTTACTTCTTACCGATTGTTATCTCACAATTTTGTGCAGACGTATCATCTGATGAGGACCATGAGGCACGCGTTCCTGCACATGTGCGCCAGCCAGTAGTGCCACAGCAAATTGAAATAAGTAAGTGGTGTTAATTTGTTCAAGCGATCAGTTTTTATTTTTAGTTAAATGACTGTGCACTGTTATTCAGCGAATGTGACGTCATATTCATTAGAATGTGAATTTTGTCACATTCGTTTCAATATGATGTCACAATCGTTTCAATTTTGATGCACGTTCAAACGAATGTGCATCCTTATTACACGGCCGTGTCACGTTCCAACGAATACGAATGTACCATCGCATTCATACGAACGTGACAAAACTTACATTCTTACGAATATGACCTCACAATCGTTAAATAACAGTGTAAATATGAAATATTTGCACTTCAAAATGCTGTTATCTCCGTGCATGATTAATAACGTTGTAGGTGGCAGTGTAGCCATAAAATTGGCTAAATGTACTTAATCCAATCATAATGGTGTACGGCGGGCTGTACCTCATCCAGCCTCCGGGGCAAGTTCTTGCCACTGTAGTTGACATATGCTGCCTAGTAGACAGGATGAGATCCAGCCCACCGCCCAACGGTGTGTTAGGGTTACTCTTTTCCCACTTTTCGGGCAACTCTGGTGAGCGGGTGCAGTCTAAAGGACATAAAACCAGGCGTGGCCTGGTAACTTGTGCAGCCGTTAAATGAGCTGTTTCATCAAATAATGTTAGTGCTTTGCTTTCCAGGTGACTCTGACGAATCGCTCCCAGATATACGCGGCCTTCAGGTCCCGGCCCGAGCTGCTGTCGTCCCGCTGATCCCACCGGTCACCGCCGTTTTGCCACCTGCAGTTGATCCTGAACGTAAGCAATCCTGACTGCCAAGTAACATCGCAGACTCCCTATACTTACCGCACGCTGTAACAACCGGACAGACCCTTAAAGGGAGCACTGTGCACACGCACACCCATACAGACACCCACAATCTCTCTCTCTCTCTCTCTCTCTCTCTCTCTCTCTCTCTCTCTCTCTCTCTCTCTCTCTCTCATTGTCTTGTGCCGCGATCTCCCGGCCGGCAGCGCAGCGCTTGCGCTGCCTGGACCCTACGGGCTGACTGTGGCGGTGCAGGGGTGATGCCTATCCGCCCTATCGTCTAGCTTGGAGCCCCGTGCGACTGCGACGCGTCGGTGTAAGAGGCCCGCGCTTGCCCTGCTCCCTTGTCGCCGTTACCGCCAGTGGGCGCGTCGCGCGCTTTCCCACGCCCTGACGCCTGCGGTGCGGGGGGTAGGCCAGCCCGCGGCACGCGCGAGCTCGACGGGACGGCCTGCCTGCCAGGCGCTCGCTCGCACGCGCGGCAGTGCACGCCTGCACAGGAACGCGCGTGTGCACACTCCCCACCAACACGCACACACACTATCACCCTCGCTCTCTTCGCTCTTTCACACTCGTCCACTCACACATGCAATCACAGACACAGAGCCGCCACAGAGAGCCTTGAGGATAGGCAACCGCCACCCATGCGTGCGCAACGGGGCACCTTCAAACCTGCGTGCGCGCCGCACATGAACACGCACTCACGCCGAAAACATGACGATCTTTCTTTGTTTTTTTTTTTCAGTGCAGGCGAGACGCGACATTATCAGGGGGCAGGATCAGGAATACAACATTTCCCTGATGACGGACAGGGAGCGTGCCGCACGACAGCGGGAGCGCGAAGAAGACGAGGCCGAGCTGGCGCGTCTTCGTCGCGAGGCTCGAGCAGCACTGCCTCCAGAGGTTCCGGGTGAGGCAGGACTAGCCATCCGCTTCAGAATGCCGGACGGTCGGCTCCTGGCGCGGCGATTCGCAAGGAACGCGAGCTTGGCGGTCATTCATCAGTTTCTGCTGTCCGAGGGAGTTAATGATGCACAGTTGCATCAACCCTCTACTGGCACCCAGGGTGTCTGCCTGCCCCCACCAGAGAGTGACGTTACCGTTGAAGGTGCGGTGGGATCCCTGCCCAGCACATTGATGGTTATTCTTGTCGAAGGTAAGGACTCAGCGTTCCAATATTTCAGTCACTCTCCAGAACACAGCTTCCAGCGCAGCTCAGGCATAAACGTGACGTTCGATCTACTTGTGTGTTCCAGCTCCTGATGACCAGTGCATCATATGCTATGAGCCATGGTGCAGGGCGGCCTTCCGAGGAGTCTTAGAGTGCGGTCATACGTTCTGCTTTAGATGTATTGAAACGTGGCGTATGGAATGTGTCAGAAGCCACCAGAACATCAACTGCCCGCTCTGTCGGGTGCGGATCCGGCGGCCCATTAAGAAAAAGCCCAACAACCCCTTTTAGCCTACTTAAAGCAGTGTTTTTGAAATAAAATAAAACACTTGGTCTTTGCTCAACACATTACATATAAATGACTATCTCTGTGAGAACCAAATTTTCGGTTAAGAATTTGCATTGTGAAAGCTTTTTCTTTTTGATGTCACAATGTTATATTGTATTAAGAAATGCGAAAGGCACCAATAAGTACTTCCAATTGTCTCCTGGTGTATTTTTGAAAGAGTAATTTATTCGTGTTCTCTTCGAAATATTTCTTCATTTGTGTCTATAAATATTGTGTGTTTAGTGTTTTCCAGCTTGTAAGCTACAAGAATCTTGTTCTTTAAGTCCACATTTTGTGACATTGTGAGTGAGGAATTTTGTCAATTACAATAGTCATCAGTTCTCTTTAATGTCATTGCACATTTTGGGTTCATGTAATTTAATGTATGCATCCTGTATTGGAGATGACTGTTTTTGTGTGAAACGTTGAAAAGTTCAACTTTCTGTTTGTTGTTAAGATTAATTATTTGTAAGTGCTGTGAATGCAAGATGTTCTTCACTTAAATCTGAACTAAATGGGTAATTTGTGATGATCAGGGTCTGACATATCTATCTGTTTAACTCTTGTATTAAAGAGCCATTGTCATGTCTCTTGTTTATCGCCCTGTCAATATGTCATAAAACTAGACATGTTCATCAGATTTTAAACATAGGAAACACTATTATGCTGTCTAATAAGACCATGTGATCTTGTGTTATGCATCGACATGGCCACAATGATCATTGCGACCAAGAATGTTTGTTGGATACATGGATACATAGAACAGCGAAGAAGTTGACCTTTTTTTTTATTTCCAATTCTGTAAGCACATCAATGCCTTGACCCCTCTTGAAACCACGACTCGAAAGCAGCTCCTGAGAAACAGGTATTTTCTATCTTGGGTTCATTTGAAAAGTCACTCACATTGTGGAGGTCAGAGATGGATTGTGACGAACCAGCTTCAAAGTATTCAGCCTAGGGATGGGTAAATAAAATGACACTGTGAAGTAACTTGGAATTCTGGCCAATATTGATTTATTTAAAGGGCATGTTATCACATCAGGTTTTGTGCCCATCTCCAAATTGCTGCATGAAATATAACAATTGGAATGCCTTTTAAATATTGGTGTCATGGGTGAAAGCAAACCCAGGATACACTTGTGAAGAAATACAAAAGCCCACTGTTCGACAATGGTTTGCCTGCAAACAAATTACAAATGTTCAACAATAACTGATCACTAATCCAGAAGCGAAACCCTGCCCAAAATTAGAAAAGGAATCTAAATCCGATTGAAGGACACACATCACATTTGTATTTGTGTTTCAAGATAGCATACAGGTAGAAGAACTCAGATCAGAAATGTGAACCCTGTACTGCCATCTGTCGTTGAGTAATGAAGGTCTACGCAGTGACTAAATTTTTGACGTAAACATTTATTGGTGAAGAGATAATGAGAGTTCAGAGTTCAAACTGCTGGTGTCAGTTCTTCTAATTAAAAGCAAATTTTATATACAAAATCAAACCCTCTGACATCATTTTTTTTTTTTTTTAGTGTAGAGACATAATTATTTTTTTTTGGCTGAAGCAAAAGGGGATTTGTTAAATTTGGTTCATTTTTCACCCCTGTCATAACGTAAAAATGACAGTAATATCAACCTGAGCCTTCAATGCGATGATGGTAAATATAAGTGAGAACAGGTTTATGGTAAACACTAAGTCATCTTTGCTGACATTTCCACTTTACAGCAAATTGGGATGCAACGACAGCCATGCTTTCCTACACATTTCATCCTTCTGAACAAGGGGACTGGAATAATATTTGGGATGGTTGGGACATAAACTTTCACTTTAATCCTTGGGATAGTGAAAATTTGGAACGAGAACCCAATATTGATAATTTGTGTCGTAGAAAGCTTTAGTGGAGAGGAGAAGCAGCCTGAACCACTTGACGGAAAGAGTGCAAAGACAAAACTATGCTGACATTCGGAACCTATCTGCTTTAAGAGTCATTGCTGGCCTGCCAATTTTATTAGCAGCTGACTTACAGGCAAAATTTCAGGGGATGGGATGGGACTTTAACTTTTTAGCCCTGCTCCTTGCCTTTAAGCGCAGAGTATCAAGGAGCCTGCCACATGAATGGCACATTCTCTTTCTGGGCCTGACTAATCTGGAGCATTGCAAGGAACGCAGGGTGAGAGAGTATCTGGCTTCCTGGTAAGGGTTTTCGTCTATTTTCCCTCTTATGCTCGACCCCCAAAGGGGTTTGTACTTCTCATGGGTCACCCCTGTACATATTTCCAGCTCCCAGACAATATTAACAATTCTTTCCATTGCATCAACGAAAGCAGAAACGTCATGCCGATTGCAAAGTTTTACCATCCTCAGAGAGGGAGCAAAATTGGAGATGGGAATGGGGACACAGTGCACACTTAGATGGACCTCTCCACAAGTGGTGAAAAAGATCCTGCGCTGAACACTCTTTTCAAAACTTCTGGAGAGCTGCATGGTGTGAATTCCTCGTCCTTCCAAGAGACATATCCAGTTGGGTTTGAGACGCCTACTTAATGCTTCAGCAGCACGAGCCAGCAGCTGGTCTGTCTGTAGGCAGAGAAAGCAATTTAATTTAAGATGCAACTATTGTTTGTGACGAAATGATTTGCAATTCATGCAGATATGTGATTCTTACTGGGTGATCTGAAGTGTCCGGCCTTCCTTTCACAGGAGATATCGCAAGAGGATCCTGATGAAGAAAGAGAACCACAATTAAAATGGGCATCTTGACTCAATTTAAAAAAAAAAAAACAAAACAAAAAAAAACTCTATGGCTCTGATTTAAAAATGTTATCGCTTACCTTTTGTTTCTTGGGGCTGTGCTTCAGGGGAAGGCTGACAGGTACCTGAAATGGAAGACTAAATAAAAAGTGGGAAGAAATAGAATCCTATAATACTAAAACTAGAAATAAATTGGTGACCAGAAAATTTGTCTCAAATAATTAACAGCTTGCAACACATTCAGATAAATTGGGCCAGATGAGCTGGTGGTAAAGTATTTTACATTCCATCGAGACGTCTCATTATAATTGAACGATTCAAATTTGCAAGGGACACTCCTGGATACACAAAATGATATGGTTGTTACTCTTTTTACGTAGAAAAACATGGACTCAAAAATTTGCACAAGAAGTCATGTTGGGTGAGAGTCAATTTTCTAAACCACATTAAACTAGCCTTCAGAAAACATTGTAGCTGGCGGTCAACAAACAGACCTAATTTTGTTGCCGTCCAAGTGTTAGCACATACCATAAGTAAACAAATCAACTCTGGAGGTTCGACAAAGGCACAAAGACAACTAAACTTTGCCAACTATTTAAAGTGAGTAACAATGACATGAGAAACGGTACAGCAACTATCAAAAATGCACTGGCAAAAGAAGTACTGTGCACTGGAAAGAGAAGTTGAAACTTGCCACGGTGTCTTCAAATATAAATTGCGAGGCAGTGATGCTCATCTCAGGATTCAGTGGCTTGTCCTTGGGCTTCTCTTCCACTGAATGTGGGCCCTGAAACGGGGAGGAGACAAAACCAACAATTAACATGTGTCAACTGCACTTTTACACGGGAAGCCTTGTTGGATATGACACTGAGTGGAAGTTGCCATCTAAAATCACTGGACATAACATTATTCTTCAAAAGACCCTGGTTTGAACTCACAGAACAAATTTTGTTTCCGTAAAATAATCTCTACATGTCTCCACTTAATATTCAACAATTAAAAATCGCCAGGGACACTCCCTGACACAGAAAATAATGAACTTTGGGGCTTTTAAATGGAGCCATAAGTCACATTTACGTCAACCAGTTGCACCAATTTAGGAGACATGACAAAAATGTATGCTACTCTACTCTGTTTCAAAGATTGAGAGGTTCAATCTTACCCCTGTCTCTTCTGCTGCATTGATGCTCATATCCAAATTCAGTGG
This sequence comes from Stenchaetothrips biformis, assembly GCA_030522485.1. Classification (NCBI taxonomy): domain Eukaryota; kingdom Metazoa; phylum Arthropoda; class Insecta; order Thysanoptera; family Thripidae; genus Stenchaetothrips; species Stenchaetothrips biformis. The sequence goes on along the minus strand of CM060103.1, from coordinate 4,165,525 downwards.
ATTGTCTACAGGAGTGGCTGGCTTCTCTTCAAAGGCATGTGAGTCCTGAAACAAGGATGAACAAAAACCATCAGTTTACATGAATATACACTTTTCTTCTGCACATGTGCATTAGTAGTTATGCAGATTGGAAGATAAATTTATAAACTGAGTGAAAGTTTCCATTGGGAACCACTGGACCTTGCAGTCTATTCAGAGAAATAGTGTCCAGTGACCTGGTGTTGAACACACAAAAGAAATTTTGTTTCCGTCATGAATGTCTCCACATAATATGAAACTAGCTTTTAAAAGAGGAGCGATGACTGCAAATTTTGGCCAACCATTTGAGGCGACTAACATGACATGACTCACTTTGGCAACCACATTCTAAGTGTATGCAGCAACAAATCTATCCGTAACAAACTGACAATACATGTTTCTTTCTACTATTAAAAAAAAGATTAAAAGAAGAAGAGGGTTGAAACTTACCAAAGTCTTTTCAAATGAACTTTGTGATTCATTGAGGCTCATCTGAGAATTCCATAGTTTGTCCACACAAGCAGTGGGTTTCTCTTCAAATAAGTATGGTTCCTGAAAACATAATAAACAAAAGTCAACAATTTTCATCAAAGTTGTAGGCACCTCTGAACAAGATGTCTTCACGGACGGGTGATAATTCTATCAAAGCAATGTAAATTGCCATCGGAGAGCTCTCAACTTTACAGTACATTAAGAGAAAAAGGAATGCCACCTTTGGACGTGGTGGTCGAGACACAAACAATTTTGGAATGGTCAAAAGGAGTCCAAATGTCTCAATGAGAAAAGACGATTTGAATTTGGCAGGAAAACACTTGGACACACAAAACTTGGACTCGTCTAGTTTCAAAACTTGATCGGTGACTTAAAATTATGGGGAACCATTTAAAGAGACTGATTCGACACGAAGAAAATTAGAATTTTACATGTATTCAGCCACATATGGACCCACAACATACTCTGATGTCACTGGAACCAAAGTTAATTTTAAAATGTCTCAATAGAAACGTTTGTGGCCTGATTTCACAGAGAGTTTTCACCATTTCACCAGAATGAGACTGACCACAGCATTTTAGAGTCCACAACCTTGATGCAAATGACTGGAATGGAACACACCAGAAATGCTCAACTGACCACTTGTCTCAGTGAAAATAAATTGTGATGTAATCGTGCCATGGGCTCCCCTTTAAATAAATCAAGGTTCTGAATGAAAAAAACCAGAAAGTAATCAGTTAGAAACGTTTGAAACGATGATGACTATTGAAAAGCTCTGTGCAGACTTACATGATTTTCAACTTTGATTTCTGACTTAAGATACGTGTGACAGACGTTTGCATCGTTGACTGGTATGCTCTGCCGCTTCGGGGGTCGATAAATGGATACCTCAAAATAACGTTCGTGGTCCTGGATGAAGACAAAGGACCAAAAAACTTGAAAACAAAGTGCTATAGCCACAGGTTAGATAGTCCAAACTAATACGAACAAAACAAAAACAGAGGCTGGCCTTCATCGAAACGACTCGCGAAAAGGCAGAGCACCGAAACGAATTCATGCCGAAAAGACAAAAACATTGAAATCTCACCCTCAAATGCATACTTGTCAAAATTTGTTCCCTTGAAACTTATTTCGTGGCTGTGAGCAGGGAGCAGGAGCAGCAGACGGCGACAGTTCGTTATTCGCAGTTCGGCGTGCGTACAGTACACGACAGAGGCGCCCTCTACCGTGAGTCGTCCAGACGAATAACGGTCGGGCCGTTTCAAACAAGCTACACGAACAAAAAAAAAATAATTAATGGTGAGGTGAGAAATCTCCAATTCGAACGGACAACGCCGCCGGGGATGTGACTTTCGATACGACTGAGATCCGGGCGCGCAATTATTTGTGGACAGCAGTTCTTGACGGTTGACGGTCCACCGTTAACCGTTCCTTTCCGTTGGACAAGTTCGTGCCTGCCAGCCCAGGTGTGTCTGCGTGCTTCAATTTCGATCATCCTGAAGACGGGCAATGCTGGACCTTTGTGCTCTTTCTATTGGTAAGTAGCATTAATCCTGGCAACAGCGACACGGTCACATGTTTTCGATTCTAATGTTTGTGTGACGTCTAACCTCCAAGTTGGTGGTGCACTTGAAAACATGCGGACAACCGTAGCATCTTTCCTGTCATTACAGTGAAACGGTTTTGACTGGAGAGTCATCCTTGACATTCCATTTGATCTAGTTGCCCCGCCACTCAGAAATATGTTAAATTTCACCAATTGATTCTATTCTGTCAGAATTTTCAAGTTGTAACTTATTGTTTCTCAAATTCAGAATGTGTTGTTGATTCTTATTTTGAAAGAAAGACCTCTCCATCTGGGGAGCTTTTTACATTGATTCACTGTTATTCTACAGTTGTTTGTTGTCATTGCAGCTGCTGTACTAAATGGAACGACAACCTGTGGCTTATCTTATCAACGTGAACCTTATTTCATCGGATCTCTACATGACTGCGCATTTTTGTGGAGACTACTCACAGGTACAATAAAACTGTTGTCTTGACATTTTGAATTGGACTTTTACCAGTGGAAAGCGCCCTATGTTGTTACATACGATTTTTGTTTTATTTAAGGAATCCTGACGGATGGAACTCTATTCTGAATTGTATCCGTCTGAATGCTGGTGGTTTTCTTCGATGAATTGGTTTCGACACTGATGGAGCGCTTCAAAGTATACATTCAAGGTATGAATTCAACTTTGTTTTAAGGAATGTTCTTTTCAAAATGAAGCATGGATGTACTTTGAAACAGCCTGTTGTCATTGGGTCTCATGGGTCACTCTTTTCACTTATTTGGTGCCCATGTAAAAGTTAATTTGGCCACCAACATAGGGTTTAATTTTTAGTCAGTGTCGGACAAGGAAGGTTGTCATAGTTGTTTTAGATTCAAATACAATCGATTTGTAAACAACATTAATGTGATTAGCATGCTGGTTTCCCAGTGCTGTTAGAGTTTTTATTTTCTCTCTGAAAATAAATTTAGAAGGAAGTTTATTGTTTCTGTTTCAAAGAAAGGGGGTGCAGAGAGATTGATACTGTTTTGAAGGCATTTGAAGCTTCCAACTGAACACTTCCTGGTTTATTTTAACAGTCACTGTTTCATTTTCAGTTTTATTACGATTCACAATTTAACGGCATCAATGGACTTGTGATTTAGTGACTGGTTAAAGAAAGCGGAGAGATATGAAGGCAACCAAGGAATATGTGAGGCATCAACAATTTTATCTGCAATCGAGTGAGGGTAAGTTACTGAGGACTACGGTGGCATTCAAGAGAAAGACTGGATTCCGTTTGAAACTCAAATATTATTTATTTTTCAGGGCTCTGCTGGTGTGTGCGACTGGATCCCTTCAAACTGGACGACTTCTTCACTGGAACGAGACTGCAAGTTCTTCTCTTCATCTTCCTGCTGGCCTCAAGAACTTGGAAGGAGCTCCGTGGGAGAGGCAGGCAGAGTGTGGCGATATCCTTTTACAGTCTGATAATCATGGAGGCAAATGTTTCGGGGTGGTTTGTGATGAGCTGTCAGGCCAGAGGGGAATTAGTTTGAAATGAGACTGAAGGAGCAGTGTTGTTGGTAGATTCAGGTATTTTTTAAATCCAATCTTATCTTGGGTTTTATTTCCAGGCAGTTATTGGCAAAGGAGTCACCCTTTTTTTTTTTTTTTTATTGAATAATGATTGGGAATGGAATGCCCAGAGCAACTGTTGGGGTTGTTCTTCTTTTACCTTGACCTTGTTTTGTGGTCGAGGGGTAGGGAAGCTGTTAGTAGGCACTGTTAGTTTATGACAACAGACTATAGCATACTGGCTATAGCAAATCAGGATGACGCTCTCTATGCAACATGGAGGTCGACTCCCATGCTTCGACAGATTTTCCCACCGAGTAGCTGAGACCCTCAGTTTGCTCACCGGGTAGTTTGTGCCAAGCTGTGTTCATATTGAGTTGTGTAGGCCACTTGAGTCAATTGAGATTCAAGTGTGTAGGCCACTTGAGTCAATTGAGATTCAAGTGTGTAGGCCACTTGAGTCAATTGAGATTCAAGTGGAGGGCAATGGACGCACCTTGGGGAATGACTCATTTAGTGGCACTGATTCTATCCTAACTTTGATTGCCTCTACGATTACTGTCTGGTTTCAACTCTTGTCATATTTTGCCTGCGCCTTTTGGATCTGTCACCCTCTTCACTTCCGTAAAAGTCCACTCTGCTAGGGAAGGTGTGTTTATTTCTTCAGCAACCATCAGAGATTCCCATTCTCATCTCAGTTCAAATGCAATTCTTTTATTTTTATTCCGGCATCCTCTTTTTTTATGTCCCTCAGAGGTTCTGATCTAAGTTATGCCAGTCAGATTTCTTATCACTTGCTTGCTGATGGCTTCGTGGAGCTAGTTACCAATATTTTCTACGCCTAAGAAAGATAAGCGGATGAGAAAATGGTATTTAATTGACCAGTGCGCTCCAAGGTGACCACAACTTGGTTTAATTTAACTCACCCTTTGTTTTGCTTTCAGTTTCAAATCAATTTAAAATTTGAATGCACCTATGGACTTAGTCTGCAACGGAGTGGTTTAGTGGCCAATTAAAGGAAACAGACAGAATCGATGGTCAGCATTGCAGATGTGAAGCAGAGGCGTCATCTACATTTGTCTGAAGGTATGTAAATTGAGGGATTGGTTACATTGAAGATATTGAAAAAAAATTATTTATTACTGAACTGGTTTTAATTCTCTTCTAGAGATCATAATGTTTTGAGGGCATATCGACAAGTTGTTTGTTGGAACATGACTGTGCCTACTTCATTCCTATCTCGTATTAACTCTGATTTGTGCTGCTGGGCTGTTGTCATTGGCGTTTGGCTACTTGTAAGATTCTAGTAGACATCCCTGCATTGAAGGTGGGTTTTATTTTTTTTTTTCTCTCTAAGAAATGACTTGACGGGCTTGTGGTTACACAGTTTTGTTTTCACCTGTTTTCTTTTCCTTCTCGTTTTAAGGATTCCTTCTGCCTTCCGTCTTGCTATCACACTGCCTGCGACTAGCAACACACATGTGCTGCCAATGATGAAAATGGATGAAGTCATATGCAGTTACCAAATCATGCGCTTTCAATTTAGTGTGAGGGAAAGGAAAAGGAACACAAATGAAGTAGATATTCTTTTAAAGTATTCTCTTCGTTTTGCCATTGTGGATGAATGAGATCAAGACATCATCAATGTGTGCCCTCTGCTTTGCTGGTCTGCCGGACAGAGATTTCATCACATTTCTCTCAGATTGCACGTGCCCTCACTCTGGCTATGAAAGGTGATTGTTTTTCACAAATGTGTGGTCTTCAGGCTTAGCACCACTTAAATTATTTTCACTGTCTCCTCCTGATTTTCAGTATTACTACTGCTCACAATGCACCTGCATGAATGAACCACTTCTGCCCTCTACCATTGTGATGGCTGGTTTGAGACAGCAGACAGATTTAAAGGCAACCAAGGAATATGTGAGGCATCAACAACTTTATCTGCAATCGAGTGAGGGTAAGTTACTGAGGACTATGGTGGCATTCAAGAGAAAGACTGGATTCCGTTTGAAACTCAAATATTATTTATTTTTCAGGGCTCTGCTGGTGTGTGCGACTGGATCCCTTCAAACTGGACGACTTCTTCACTGGAACGAGACTGCAAGTTCTTCTCTTCATCTTCCTGCTGGCCTCAAGAACTTGGAAGGAGCTCCGTGGGAGAGGCAGGCAGAGTGTGGCGATATCCTTTTACAGTCTGATAATCATGGAGGCAAATGTTTCGGGGTGGTTTGTGATGAGCTGTCAGGCCAGAGGGGAATTAGTTTGAAATGAGACTGAAGGAGCAGTGTTGTTGGTAGATTCAGGTATTTTTTAAATCCAATCTTATCTTGGGTTTTATTTCCAGGCAGTTATTGGCAAAGGAGTCACCCTTTTTTTTTTTTTTTATTGAATAATGATTGGGAATGGAATGCCCAGAGCAACTGTTGGGGTTGTTCTTCTTTTACCTTGACCTTGTTTTGTGGTCGAGGGGTAGGGAAGCTGTTAGTAGGCACTGTTAGTTTATGACAACAGACTATAGCATACTGGCTATAGCAAATCAGGATGACGCTCTCTATGCAACATGGAGGTCGACTCCCATGCTTCGACAGATTTTCCCACCGAGTAGCTGCGACCCTCAGTTTGCCCACCGGGTACTTTGTGCCAAGCTGTGTTCATATTGAGTTGTGTAGGCCACTTGAGTCAATTGCGATTCAAGTGGAGGGCAATGGACGCACCTTGGGGAATCCTTATTTAGTGGCACTGATTCTTTCCTAACTTTGATTGCCTCTACGATTACTGTCTGGTTTCAACTCTTGTCATATTTTGCCTGCGCCTTTTGGATCTGTCACCCTCTTCACTTCCATAAAAGTCAACTCCGCTGTGAAGGTGTGTGTATTTTTATTTTTTTTTCATTTATCTCTGAAAGGCCAATGTGCCTCTTAGAATCCAAAATATTTAACACTTATTTTTGTTGGTGCAGATTCTCATCATCCAAGCGGCCAGCAACCCAGCAAGCCAGGCTCCTTTCTACTGCAGCAAGCTTCAGCGTTCAATGGATCACATGCAAGTCAAGATAGAATGATTCCTTTTTAATGTTTAATGTGGCAGATACTGTCTTCTATTTGCTCAATTTTTTTTAAATTAATGAGATACCATAGAGCTTTCATTGTAGTAAACTTAGTTTAGACGAAACATGCTTACTGTCAGAGGCAGGGTGGTCCAAACGAAGTTGAGGAGATAAACCCTAGGAGCACTTTCTTCGAATAAGTAGCCGCACATGGCTTTTTAGCTGATAATCCCCCCTCCCCTCCACATTCAACGCCAAAGTGCTGGGCTGCCCAAATCTGCCGTCGCTGTGCTGCGTTTACTGGGCTCCACCCTGCGGGCAGGGCCTCTGGCGCGCCGCTAATGCCGGCTGCTGCCTGGGTCCTGGAGCAGGGGTGTTGAGCGGCGGGGGCGGCTAACGTCCACCCCGTCAGGTTGTGTCTCTGTGTGCCTTGTATGTTTAGGCTCCACCCTGCGAGCAGGGCCTCTGGCGCGCCGCTAATGCCGGCTGCTGCCTGGGTCCTGGAGCAGGGGTGTTGAGCGGCGGGGGCGGCTAACGTCCACCCCGTCAGGTTGTGTCTCTGTGTGCCTTGTATGTTTAGGCTCCACCCTGCGAGCAGGGCCTCTGGCGCGCCGCTAATGCCGGCTGCTGCCTGGGTCCTGGAGCAGGGGTGTTGAGCGGCGGGGGCGGCTAACGTCCACCCCGTCAGGTTGTGTCTCTGTGTGCCTTGTATGTTTAGGCTCCACCCTGCGGGCAGGGCCTCTGGCGCGCCGCTAATGCCGGCTGCTGCCTGGGTCCTGGAGCAGGGGTGTTGAGCGGCGGGGGCGGCTAACGTCCACCCCGTCAGGTTGTGTCTCTGTGTGCCTTGTATGTTTAGGCTCCACCCTGCGAGCAGGGCCTCTGGCGCGCCGCTAATGCCGGCTGCTGCCTGGGTCCTGGAGCAGGGGTGTTGAGCGGCGGGGGCGGCTAACGTCCACCCCGTCAGGCTGTGTTTCTGGTTATCTAAGGTACTTGTTTTCAGGCCTGGGCGGCCCAGACGACCTCCTCCCCCCCCCCTCCCCCATTAGTCTCTGTTAAGGTAACCGATACGTAACAGCCTCCATTCTGCTGCGATTTGGTACCAGCTGAACCTGACCTCGCGGACACAGAGAGGGCCCCCTGCGTCGACGAGGTTCCGTTCTGCCTGGCCCCGACTCGCAGTGGACGCGACTTGTCCTTCGGAACTGATAGGGTCGCCTTGAGCCGTTACGATTGACGTTTCTGGGTGGAAAACGACTTCCTCGCAGGGCCGTGGTACTTACTTCCGCGTGCGACGTGTGCGTAGCGTTAGGCGTTGGGACTTCCCTCCGCAGTACGGCGCAGTTTGCCAGGGCATGTTTGTAGTGGGCGCGGATCACTCTGCCTGTTGCGTTTGCGTCATAAGAAGTTTGTCACTTAAATTAATGAAAGATTGCCGACACTTGATTCTCTTTGCTTCTGAACAGTATTTGCCACTTTTTTAAGCGAATAAAGATTGTGTCTGATTGATATATTTACCTCATGATGTGACGAGTTGTTAATAAACCCAACTGTCTGTTTGATAAAATTATATTTATTTCTGTACTGATTCGCTGTTTTTATTTTTTACGCCTGTCCTGAGGCCACCCACCCTGCTGGAACGGTGCGGCTGCCGGTGGCTCGGTCTTGGCTATTGTCACATTGCTGTGACTGGAGAAAACGAATGTGCACCGCGGAGTGGAAGTTCACACGCGATCTGGTTCCTCACATTTCCTTGTACATACTTCGGTGCTTCTCTTACCTCGTGTCGTTCCGGGCTCGCTGGGGTCAGCCCGGAGGGTAGGCAACCCCTCGTGCGCTACCGCAATGTGAACGACGTGTGTGCGGCAGCTCGGTCCTTGCAGACTAGCTGTGTACTTGTGGATAAGGATCTCGTGAAAAAGGACAAACATATTCGATCGTTTTGTTAAGAGGCAGCCCTTGATACTCGACTAAAAACTGAATCTATTCAAATTGTTCACAACTTTATTTACAACTAATAACGGATGAGTGTCACTGCAATGTCATTAAGGAAGAAAGGGCTTATCACTTGTGATAATAACAGACTTCAGGGTACACACACTCATGCACAATTACAATAGCACCTCTGGGAATGACAGATTTGGTTTTCATGCGGCCCCGCCGGAGGACAGCTCGCTGCAGCGCTCCAGTGGCAGCGGCGAGAACTAGTATGAAAAATTGCAGACGTCACCTAGCCTCGCACCATGGCCTGCTGCGTCTGAAACTAGCCCACTACGGACAGGAACAGTGCTCCACTGAACCGCAATGGCACAAGGTTGTCGCATACGCAAGAATAATTAAAATAATGGAAATTAAATAAATAGAGGAAAATAAATAGAGGAAAATAAAATAAGGTTATTAACTGCATACCGAACTGCATACAAGGGAGACGAGCCGGGAAAATGAAGGAAAATAAAAATACAGGTAATTCAACTGCAGACAGAACTGCATACCACGAGCGTCTGCAGTCGTGTCTGCAGTTGTGTATGCAGATTGGTTTGCAGTGCGCGGGGTATGGAATTTGTAATTCCTCTTGTATGAATTTTATTTATTTGTGGGCAGGTTCAACATCATGTGTCATCCATGCAGACTTCCAGCTTTGCAGTGAAGCTGAGTGTTCGCTGCATTTCGAGGAACCATGCAGCCATGCAGACCTCCAATCTTGCAGTGAAGCTGAGTGTTGGCTGCATTTCGAGGAACCATGCAGACCTTCAGCCTTGCAGTGAACTTGAGTGTCCGCTGTATTTTGAGGAAGAACCCACTCTAGAGAAAAGTGTTCATGCTTGTGACCAGGTATGTTTACAGACTGCGTTTTCATTGAATTATAACAAAAAGAGCTGTAGCATTGCCTGTTTAATCATTTTTCTTGAACGACTTAATAGTTTCTGTAGTACAGTTTGCACTTAATGTCCTACTTTTCTTTCCAATTTTTTTAAATCGAGAGTTGAAATCTGTTTGGGGAGCTTGTCAGAGGCACAGCACTGCTCACTATTGGAGAGCGTGGTAGGGCACAGCACTGCTAACTAACACAAAGACTTAAAGAAGGTTTTTCAATGTTATAAAGTTTTGACCTACTAATAAAATTGGCTGATGATAGTAATTTTTTTATGCTTTCAATAACTGCTGCCTTGCTGCACTGACATCATTTCTTATATAGTTTCTGTGTGGTTAAATTGTCTGGTGTCTAGGTGATTTTCACTTTTAAATAGCGGCTACATTCCTGATCAAGCATGCTCTCTGATGGTATCAATAGTTTTTATTGACACACATAATAGTCAACCGTTTCTTCAATATGTGACGGTCTTCATTGAGAAACTGCAGTGCTGGAAAAAAAGAGGAGTTCTTTTAAAATAATGTTTTTGTAATATACAATAAAAACTTTTTTGAGGACCTCGTTGTTGAAGTGAAGCACAATGTTCTCCTCCTGCAAAATGAATGGAGCAATTTAGTTTTAGATTTTACTTGAATGGTATGTTTTTGTCTGTTGCAGCTTGATAAAATGGGAACACTTTGGACCTGTCAGAAGCATTTCTGATGAGGTAATTATTTTTCGCAGGTCAGTTTTTTTGTTGGTTAAAACTTATTTTACTGCAAAAAGAATCCGTTACAATAGTTCATTCAAAATCATCTTTTTTTTTGTTCATTGAACAATCTATTGAAGCAGACAGCATGCACTTTCCCAACCTGAGTGGTCAAATGTTTTAGTCAATGAGTCTCAATTTGATAATGGCTTTTGCAACAATATCCCTTATATAAGGTTATTAATTTGTTTGCCTGACTTTTTGCTCATTTTACTTGATTGGTGTTGCATGTCTCTCTTGTAATGTTATGTTTCTGTCTGTCGGGGACGTTGAAGTTGATTGGCATGGTATGTCATCTGTCAACGCTTTGAACTGTACATGGTTTAAACTTGTCTTAAGTGAGCAGAAGTTGATAGATTATTATCTATTCTGGAATGGGGTGACAATGTGGGGCCAGTCTTGCACTGCAGGCACGTTGGTCTCAAAGTTTCAAGTCGCTGTTAGTGTTATTGTGACATGCATGAATATCTGAAAGTTTGTGGGGTTGTTGTCGGCCTTCATATCTTGTGGTTTCAAGACAATGGTTCCTGTAAGGTCTCTTAATAATGCTGAGTTTAATGTTATGAAGAAGGGTTTAGATAGAGTCTTTAAACACCCTTTGGGGTCTTGCAGTGTCTGTGGAAACTTTTGCAATGAATTATTCTTATTCATCATATGTGTTTTGGATTTTGATGTGGTCACAAGGATATTGTTGTCAACCTTGGAACTTAAGTGGTCAAGTGTTCTAGTCAAAAAGTTTTAACTGGTGGCACATGGATTTGAAATATTCTTATCTTGCCCTTCCTGTGATGGGCAGTCCAAACTCGTTTTTGGGTGTAATAAACAAAATTATTTTCAAACTATTTTTGCGGCTTTTGTGTCAGAATGATGTTTTGTGTCATGAGATATCTGTCTGAAGGTGTTTCTTTTATTTTTATTTCTTTTTGTGCAGGTTCACTATCTTGTGTTATCCATGCAGAGAGTGTCTGGTGTAAGATGCATCTCCTTGGAAGAGCAGTTGTCGTTGAGACACGTTGAAGAGGAAACTACCAAACATCGCCTTAAGTCTGTAACACACCTAATCTTTTATTATGGTTGTATGATTCTCTCTGATGTCCTCTGAAGCAAGTCTGTGCACACTGACATTCATTTAAGGAGGCATTTCCATGTTGTTTTCTAAAATTGATGCAAGGAGGCATTATCATGTTGTTTTTCTGTAATATTTGCATGTAGTCAGGAACTGTAAGCAAGGCTTGCATTATGTCATGCAGAACTGGCTTTGGTTGTTCTCAAGAATGTGATGTATATGGACATAATTTTTAATGAACTATTTTAGTGGCTTTTTAGGCAGAATGTTGTAAGGGGTCATGTCATACTTGTCTAAAGCTGTTTGCTCTGAAAAGTCAACGGTTGCAGTAAAGTATTTTTATTTACAATGTAAAAACTCATTACTTTATTTGCAAATTTTTTTAAATCTAGATTTTAAGTTTGAAATTGTTCTGCTTCAAGACCATAGTATTTGTATTTACAATGTAAAAATTAATAATTGTGAAGTTTCTAGTGGATTTCATGGAATGTTCAGACTTTCACTTTTCATTCTGGCTGCTTGTGTGACATGCACAAGCGGTTCACCATATTGTCGGTACTTGGTGTGAGTAACACCAGGTACTCTCATCATTTGGGATTCAGTTGCAGGCACTGTAAAAGCCATATGAGTCAGCACCTTTTAAAAAACAATTGTGGGTATTAATGTATGTAATGTAAGTGGTTTTAATTGCAGTTTTTAAGTGTCAGTAAATTTTATTACCTTAATGTCAAAGATTGAACTTTTCTCAATCCTTAAAGCATATGCAAATGCATCGACCACATATACAGGTTTCTTGAGACATTCATTGAAAGTTCTCTCCCTTTGGTCTGATTGTCCCGAGATTGCTGGAGCTGGAACAAGAATTGGTGCTGTTAGTGGGCCCCTCGTTTTTGCTGAAACCGCAACTTATTCGAAAGCCGTTATATTTGATGCCTTAAATCATGAACATTTCAGAAAATAAAATTAATGAATAAATAGTATTGCTACAATTTTGAGGATTTGAACTATTTTACCTGTGTTATTTCCATTGCCTTGATGTGATATCTCATACGTGCATCTTTTGAAAGGTGCTTGATAGTCATGTTCCATGTTATCAAAGAGATTGTCATTACCATCTTGTAATAAGTGATGGAATTGATCTGATTGGCCCGAAATTGCTGTGGCTGGAACAAGAATTGTTGCTGTTAGTGAGCCTTTTTATTTTGCTGAAACCGTAACTAATTTGAAAGCCTTTATGCTTGATGCCTTAAATTATAACATCTCATAAAATTAATGAATGAATAGTATTGCTACAATCTTGTTGATTTTAATTATTTTACCTGTGTTATTTCCATTGTCTTGATGTGATGCCTCATACCTGCATCTTTTGAAAGGTGTTTCAAAGGTGCTTTGAAAGGTGCGGGCGTTTCTCTTTGCACTTAACACGTTAAATGCGGTAGGGTACACTTCAGACTGGGTACACTAGGTACCGATTGTCTTGATGTGATGTCTCATACCTGCATCTTTTGAAAGGTGTTTCAAAGGTGCTTTGAAAGGTGCGGGCGCTTCTCTTTGCACTTAACACGTTAAATGCGGTTGGGTACACTTCACACTAGGTACACTAGGTACAATGTATCCAACCTAGCTGCAGTTATCGTGTTGGCATTGTAATACGCCTGTAATACGACAAGTAATTTAATAAATTTCGTGAAATTGGGTCCGAATTCGTCTCAAGCAGCAGCCCCCCGCAGGGGCAAGGTAAAGTCCTCAGAATGGCCCTCCGCGCTGGCCAGCGCTCTGAGACGTTCTTTTCCTTGGAGTCAAAAATCACGCGACGCTGCATTACTGTCTCTGTGGCCAGCGTGTGGTCAGTACGGTCGAGTTCCGTCCGGCGCAGGCCTCACAGGTCGGGGTTGGTCTAGACAGGCCGCACTCCATACTGGTCGCGCGGGCCACATCCTGATCACTTCAGGTCAGGCCAACGCGTTGTAAATGCACTGGTCTGATTTTTGCGTTTGGCCGGCAATTTTGCGGGCTTCACCCTACAGGCATGTCTGGCGGGCGTGCCCGGTCGGGTCTGCGCAGGGGCTCATGGTTGCTGCGTGACTCTCCTTCAATGCCGCGCTGCTAAAGCACTTATTCCGAGTCTTCACTCTGTTCGCCCCCTTCCGTCGTCCCCCCCTTCCCTTCCACACAGACACACACATGGCACACTAGGGCCGTCTCGACAGTACCGTGCGTCACAACACAGTAATAATTGGGAAGAGGTTTCTTTAGCGGAAAAGCATCGCCTGCCTCCTGCCTCAACAGTCATTCCGTTGCGTTTACAATAATGCCTGTTGCGTTCCCCTTCAGGTGCAGGGTCCGCCAGTGCCGCTGTGCACGTGAGGGGACGGGCCGCAACAATGCCTGTTGCATCCCCCCTCTACGAGTCATTCCCTTGTGGTAGCAGGGTGCGGCACGGACGGAACTGCGCACGCGCCGTGCTCACTACCGACGCCTTACGTGGACCCCCTCCACTTGCACCCGTTTCCAACGCGCGATTCTTCGAAGGTGCCGCGCCACGTCCGCATGGCTTACGAGCACGGCATACTGCTGTAAGGGTTCCTCATCTGAATAGTGAAACACCACGTGCAGCGGAGGTTAAATTTCCTTCGGCTACAACATTGTACTGATGTGACAAAGCAAGGTATGCGGGTTTGTATTTGTGTGTTGCGTGGGCAGGTGGCAGGTGAAAGTCAGTGGGTGGAGAAATGGCATAACCATTGTATATTTTTGTTGTCTTGCATTGCAGGTTGAAGTCATTTGGTGTGGTCCTGAACGGAGCACTGTAGAGAACCAGTGCCTGCTTCTTCTGTTAGGTGACTTTTTGTGGCATTATAATGTCGGAGTGTGCAGGATGCAAGCCTCATGTGCGAAGATAATGATCGCATTCGGAACCTACTTTGGAGCCATGGTGTTGTGCAGGTAAGTGGGATATCGGAATCTGTGTACCTCCATGCAATTGGGACTGCCTCAAATGTTGTTGGTTGTAACATACGGCACTAATCATAAGTTCCAACAACCTCCCTGATATTTTGTACAGTAGAACGATTGAAACTGCTATTATTCCGCATCGTAGGGAGTTGAGATGCGTCTCGGTACCTTTTAGACCTTTAAGGGCATTCAAGACAATATTCAGGGAAATATTCTCGAGTTTTAATAATAGGTTCCAAATTCCTGTATGATGCTTTCTTAAGTATAGCCTTAGTCGATCTGCTATCATTCCGCATCCGAGGGAGTTCTGTCTCATAGTTTCAATTCAGTACAGATCGGTGTCAAAGTTTTAAATCCTTGTACAGGTTGGTCTCAAAGTTTCAAATCCTCACTACCTGCTCTAGCATTGTCTCTGTCGCAATTGCAGTGGCAAGCGACAAAGACGGATAAAGCAACTGGCGATGTCTGGGATGTCTCCGAGCCAAATCTGAATGAGCCGGCCGATTTCCGTGAAATTTCGCTGAGTAGTGGTCGAAAGGGTCGCCCACACGTACCCCAAACGGTGGGACCGCGGGTCGCAGGGGGTGGCGTCAAAAGGGCCTAAGGTGTCGGCCGGGTCTGGGCCGGGCCTTTGCCAGGTCGGGGTCGGGTCTCGGCCGGGTCTTTGCCGGGTCGGGGCCGGGTCGGGGTCGGGTCGGGGCCTATGGGCCGGGACTTCGTCGGAGTCTAGGGGTCCTCAAAGCATCCCCGCGAAAAAAATCCGCCACCGAAAGCTTCATCCCCTTAGAATCCACCCCTAGACGTAAGGACCGTTGCTTGGGCCCCAGGGTGTGCCCTCACTGCCGAGGATGGGCTTTCGTGGCGTCAGGTACTCCGTTTAGTGTCCCCAAGCACCCTCACGAGAGGTGAGCAATTTGGTACAAACCCCTTTCCTTTACGGGGGTGGGAATACTTATGCCCTTCTGGATTTTGGTTCAAAGGGGTCGAAAAAACAGCGGCAATTGTTGAGAAATGATTGATGGGCACAGTCACTTCAGACTAACGCCCAAACCCGAGATGAACACCGCGCACGCAGCAGCACTGTTAAAAACCACCCCCCACCCCCCCACCTGTGTGCACTGAGGCCCCACCGACGTGGTCCTGGCGTGCGGCACTGATGCAGCACAGCAGGGGAGGCCTGCAGGCATCACATCGAGTCCATCCCGCAGCATCGCAGCCCTCGGGAACGCCTCTGGGGACCCAAAATGATGAGGGGTTGAAAAATCAATCCCCAAGTTCGGAAGGGTGCGCAGGGGGAACCCGTGGGTGGAAAATTTGGATTCAGGGTGGCAAAGTGACCCGAGACCTTCCACTCAGTGGCTGCAAAGGCCCACACCTGCAACGCGTGCCGTACGGGTTCAAGTAGGCCCTCGCGCAACACCCAACCTTTCTTTCCGTGTCGGGCAGATCCGGCCCGCGCCGTGGAGGTAGGCATCCCATCCGTCAATTTCCAAGTTTATTCCTTTGTTTGAGATGAAAAAGAGTCTTTAAGCATTAATTTGTGATCCCAAATTGATTGATGTTAAAATGTGTCATTGCACAACAAGAGCAATGGAATTTTGCACGAAATGAGCGGAACTGTGACAGATGGGTTGCCTAACCTGCCTAAGGGTTCACCCTGCGCACCCTTCCGAAATTGGGGTTTCATTTTTCAACCCATCATCATTTTGGGGCCCCTGAGGCGTTCCCGAGGGCTGCGGTGCTGCGGGATGGACTCGATGTAATGCCTGCAGGCCTCCCCTGCTGTGCTGCATCAGTGCCGCACGCCAGGACCACGTCGGCGAGGCCTCAGTGCACACAGGCCGGGGGGGGGGGGGGGGGGGGCTGCTGCGTGCGCGATGTTCAACTCGGGTTTGGGCGTTAGTCTGGGGTCACTGTGCCCCATCAATCATTTCTCAACATTTGCCGCTGTTTTTTCCACTCCTTTTAACCAAAATCCAGATTGGCCTAACTATTCCCAACCCCGTAAAGGGGTGGGGTTTGTTCCAAATTGCTCACCTCTCGTGAGGGTGCTTGGGGACACCAAACGGAGTACCTGACGCCACGAAAGCCCATCCTCGGCAGTGGGGCACACCCTGGGGCCTAAGTAACGGTCCTTACGTCTAGGGGTGGATTCTAAGGGGATGAATCTTTCGGTGGCAGATTTTTCCGCGGGGATGCTTTGAGGACGTCCCTCTGATCGCATCCTGAGGTGCCGGACCCCATACCCTCACCGAAAATGTGTTAAACGCAATCCATTTTTTCTTAACCCACCAGCCGTTTCTGCCCCGCGGCTTTTTAGGCCCTTTTGACGCCACCCCTGCGACCCGCGGTCCCACCGTTTGGGCTACGTGTGGACAACCCTTTCGACCACTACTCAGCAAAGTTTCACGGAAATCGGCCGGCTCATTCAGATTTGGCTCGGAAAACAAAAAGTGCTGCTTCAATTTTGTCCATCAGTGTCTGAGAACAAATTGTCAGTTTAAAAAAACATTCCCTTATTTTTGTCCATTAGTGTATTTCATTCAGTTTTTCTTGTATTGAAGGACAAAGTGAAATGCACGAGCTGCGGAAATGATGCTGTGATGTACGGAGGGTTTTGGCGGTGTCAAAGGAGGAGAGTGGTAAACCCTAAGAAGAAAACATCCGTTCGCTGCACTTATAAGATGTCACTGATGAATAGCTCATTATTTCATGCATCCCATCTCCCACCGAAGAAATTGATTAATTTCTTCATTTTGTATGTAACGCTTCCACCTCCAAGACAAAAGCTCATGATGCAGGAACTTAGTATAAGCGATCACACATACTGTAACTGGGCGACTTTCTGTAGAGAGGTAATACGTCCCTTTTTGATGAAAATCTTTTGTTTTTATTGGATTTTAAAAAAAAGTTATAGTCTCAAATATTATAATTATTCAACAGGTTTGCATTTACTGGGCTGCAGAGAATTGCAACAAGATCGGTGGCAATGGAAAAATTGTTGAGATTGATGAAGCTAAGTTCGGTAAGAGAAAATATCACAGAGGAAGGTTAATTGAAGGACAATGGGTGTTTGGAGGTGTTGAGAGAGGATCAAAAAAGTCATTCTACGTTGCTGTTCCTGCAAGAAATGCTCAAACACTTACTGAAGTCATCCTTAAATGGATACTTCCTGGCACAACAATCATTTCTGACTGCTGGAAAGCGTACAGTAAGTTAGGGGACCTGACATTCGAACATCTTACAGTTAACCACTCTGTCAACTTTGTAGATCCTGATACTGGGGCCCACACAGAGAACATAGAGCGCTCATGGAGGGACGCCAGAGGGTTAATCCCACGCTATGGACGTTGTCAGGATCATTATGAAGGTTACTTGGCTGAATTTCAGTTCAAGACATGTGTTGACACACAAGACAGGCTCCATGAATTCTTAATAAGTGCCCCTTATGTGAAACCAGAGATTTCTGCGATTTAAAAAATGATCATAATACGTCAAACGAGCTTTTCAAACTGTTCGTCACCAACGCGCCGCTAACGGGTGACAGAGACAAGCGCTCACTGGTGCTGCCCGCGCTCCCGGCCCGAGGCCACGCCCGGGGGCGCGGGCAGCGCCAGTGAGCGCTTGTTACCCATAAGCGGCGCGTTGGTGACGAAAGGCAACCCTACACCGTCTCTGCGCCCACGGAGCGCTGCATAGGCAAGCCCGCCCGCACGGCTACATGCGGGTTCCGTACCTCTTCTTTTGACACGGGGTTTTTGGTACACCTGGTACTTGGCAAGTACACTCCACGTTGGCGTGTACTTGGCATAGACACTCCAGGTTGGCGTGCACTTGGCATGTACACTCCATGTTGGCGTGTACTTGCCAGGTACATGCCAGGTGGCTGATACCTGCAGCAGGGAGCAAGCAACAGTGTACCTGAAGGTATGCGCCACTTGGCGTGTACATGTCAAGTACACACCAGCAAGGAGTGCACATGCCAAGTACAAGCCAACGTGGAGTGTACATGCTATATATACACCAGGTTGGAGTGTACATGCACGTACACTCCAGGTGGAGTGTACTATGTACACTCCAGGTGGAATGTACTATGTACACTCCAGGTGGAGTGTACTATGTACACACTTGAGTTTGCAGAGTGGTCACTTTATAAAAACACATATCCTGTAGAACCATATCAATTTCATTGCGTCTACGCATTCCTAAATTGATCGGTATCAATTTCACTGTGTATATTCGTTCCTTGTGTCCCATTCTGTCTATGCATTCCTAAATTGATTCGTATCGATGTCCCTCTGTATATTCATTCCTTAATTGATTGGCTATCTTTGAAGTAGTTGCTATTGTGTACAGCTTCTTAGATATCATTCAATACATAGAGCCAGTTGTAGCAGCAAAAAGTACCTTTAGCTTAGGATAAACATTGGGTTCATGATTTCCACACAACTTATGTTTACTCTGCATCTAAGTGTGAGACAATGTATGTGCTGTGCTGTAAATATAGCTTTAGTTTAAAAGTTCCAAGTTAATGAGTGCTTCTTTTTCTTTTAAATCATAGCAACTTCATCGTGTCTATGCATAGCTGAGTTGACTGGCTATCTTTGAAGTAGTTTCCATAGTGTACAGCTTCTTAGATATCATTCAATGCAGGGAGCCAGTTGTGGCAACAAAAAGAACCTTTAACTTAGGATAAAGATTGGGTTAATTTTATGCTTTGCAAGAATGTAATGTTATACTGCATCTAAGTGTGAGACAATGTATATATGTGCTGTAAATATAGCTTTGTTTAATTGTTCCATGTTAATGAGTGCGTCTTTTTGTATTACTTTTATTTTATTTAGCCAGAAGTCCATAAAATCCAGAAACTATTCTTCCTTCATGTATAAGTATTGTGGGTGTCATCTCATACAGTAAAAATTCTATGAATGCCCCCATAAGATATGATACTTTTGTATGCTCGACTTGTTATATTCCATTGCTTATAATCCATTTCAAAGTTTATTGTTTTGTACTGAAATCATCATTCTTAATGCACCATTTTGCCCTGAAGGTTTAAAAAGTCATTGCTGAAAGTGCAAAGAGAAACTTCACATAATTTCACTTAATGAAATTAAAAACACTAAGGTTTTGTATTTGATCTGATGTTTATTCTCTCACATTTGCTACATCAGTAACTGACAGTTTCAAGGAAGAAAATAATAAAAAACCATGTTATAAAAAATAATACAGTAACAATAAGAATTTAACCCAACATTTGAGAGCACATAAACTGGTAGATGGATATTAAATTTGAAATAAAATTGTTAAAGAAGACAGCTTGGTAAAACTCACTGTCACAATTTATTTACTTCACAACAATCAAGTATAACTCTTGTGTTTCTAAATTTATCAAAAGAGAGGGGAAGGTTATACCTTATCATGCTGTGGTCTGGCCATAGAATCACTACTTTCAATACTATAGCAAGAAACGCACTAGTCAAGATCAAGATGGTATGTAATAACCTTTAATTCTAGTGACTAAGGTATCAGTTTATATATCCAACTATAACTGTACAATTTAAGGTCCAAGAGGATTATTTAACAAAATTTAATAATGAACTTGTTCGAATACAGGTACTGCGATTTCACTAATAGTAAGTAGATAGATAACTTGTTTAAATGAGTAACCTGTTAATTAATGCAATTTTTATTTATTGTTCCATAGGAGGAAAGACTGCTTCACTATGAGATGTATGCTTAGAGGGGTCCAAAAAAATATTTTTTCGAAATTTGATGACGGCTATGGTGATTGTGATGTCATTTTGTGAGAAATTTTTTTTGGTATTTTTTTTATTTTGATCAGATAACGGGAAAAGGTCCCTCAAGGGCTCTTAAGTTTTCAAATTCCGCTGGAAAATAGTATTTTTAAAATTCGAATTTACTCCAAAAAAGCATTTAGTACTACATTAACTTGATGATAAAGAGCTTTTGAGATAAATTTACGCCTCATATCCATCAATTTTTGAGGTATTTTGACTTTCTTAGAGCTTTAAGCTGCAATTGAGGTAAATAAAGTTTAAAAAAGTCCAATTTCTTCAAAAATTGATAGAAATGAGGCGTGAAATTATCTCAAAAGCTCTTTTGTATCCAATTAACGTAGTACTTAATGCTTTTTTGGAGTAAATTCGAATTTTGAAAATACTATTTTTCTAAAAGAATTGGAAAACTTAAGGGCCCTTGAGGGACCTTTTCCCGTTATCTGATCAAAATAAAAAAAATACCAAAATTATTTTTTTTCAAAATGACACTACAATCACCATAGCCGTCATCAAATTTCGAAAAAAATATTTTTTTGGACCCCTCTAATGTATGCTGTGCACCAAAAGAGGAGAAAAATGGACATGCATCATAAAGAAGATTATAGTGGATAAGACTTTAGAAAATTATTCACTGCAATCGGAATTAGTGTTAGTACATTTTGTTTGTTGGATCATCATTTCAATTGAATTGTTGTGACACGTTACTTTAATAATTTTAAGTCAACCTGTTATCATACTAAATCACAATCATTTGAATATGAAGTAGAATAGTGACATAAAACCCAAACAAATAAAAAAGAAGCTCAACAATATGACCTTTCTTATTGACTAACAGTTCAATTAAAATGTGACTTGGACATCTGTTAACTGTTTCAAACTCAGGGCAGACAAAGGTATGAAAGTTCAGGACACTTTTTTCCAGAGGAGGGTACCTATGGGACAATGAAACTACCACACTAAATTGCGTAAAGTATGAACCAAAAGAAGTTGACCGCTCAAAAATAAGGACATACAATTTCCAGATAAGGGTTCCTGTGGGTTCATTGAACTGCCACACGAAATTGTGTAAAGTACAAACCAAAAGAAGTTGAATGCTCAAAAGTTGTGACGTATATTTTCCAGAGAAGGGTACCTGTGGGTGTATGATACTACCAGACTAAAGTGCGGAACATGAACCTGAACTACCACACAAAATTGTGTAAAGTACGAACCAAAAGAAGTTAAATGCTCAAAAATTGGGATGTATATTTTCCAGAGAAGGGTACCTGTGGGTGTATGAATCTACCAGACCAAAGAGCGGAACATGAACCAATATAAGGTGACTGTTCGAAATTATAGGGATCTTCTTAGATATGCAGTGCCTAGTTAAATTGTTCCTGTCCTTTAGCAAGACTTTTAGTTACAGAATTGGTAAACAAAATTCCTGATAGTGAGATACAAAGGGAGAGGTACAATTTATTGGGCATGAGGAGGAAATTATTGCAACACTAATATCGAATATATTTCCTTCTAATAAGTTCAATGGCAGGTATAGATTGGTCTTTATGATAATGAAGCACATGAGTAATCATGTCATGTGCTACATACTTCTTGGTCCTGCTGAATGATTTACAACAGCGGGGACAAGTGGGATTTAATTTAAAGCATGGTAGCACCTGCTTTCTTACGTGATGTTGCTCGATAGTGGTCTTCTCGAACTTAATTTTGTTCTCCTCTAAATCAAGTTGATAATCGTTGTCTGTCTTGAAGTTGTCATCTAGCTACAATAAAAGAAAAAAAATATTCAAGAGGCTGAAGAGAATGTAAAATCGAAAGGCTTTAATACAAACGTAATTATTCATTTCATTCATACCTCAATTGTGTTGTCTTCGAAAATGCTATCCAAACAGCCCTCCTTAGAGTTGTTCGTCAATATATCTGGTTCTGACTTCACAGTACCCAAAATAAAGCTGTCCATGTCTTCACTCATAACCTCGTCACCCTCTCAAGGTGCACCAGCACCACCACACTCACACCAGAGAGCGCCCTCTCGCGAACTGAAACTGAGTGTGGAGCATGCAGCAGCCGACGCCAAAGAAATTGATCGAATCTTACAAATAATCTGCCTTTCAACAAAAACAAAACCCTCTCTAGAAACAGAAAGTTTTGTTATTTGACCCAAAGTGCTTCACAGAGTTTAGTTGATACTTTCAGAAACTAGGCTAGACAGCAAAGAAGCGCGGCAGTTCAAACGGGGCTGGAGGGTCAGGCCTTGATTTAACACTTTTATTCGAACCTTTGAAGGAAGTATGTGAAGAGTTTATGTTACGGAGTACTGTTTATGTGCTGAGGAACGACCTTTCAACATAGATCTGGTAAAAAATCATCAAGGTTTTTAAATATTGCTAGTTATGAGCGTCTACTGGCGTCGTCTGCTGGTGCCGACTTCTGCTTTGCTTTCTGCTCTGTCTCATAAACCGGCGCCAAGCCGCCAAGCCGACCTTTGGTTTGGAGTGTTACTTACTCTGTGGTTTGTTGGTCGGTTCCAGACGTTCGAGACGCGGAGTTGTGTTGAACGCAATGGATTTTGATTTGAAACCAACGTCCAATAAGGAAGGCATTGTTACAATTGCAGTATCAGATGAAGAATTACAACTTTTCCCACTGTTACTTAATTATATCGAAAAGAAAAAATTGGGAGAGCAAGAGGGTGGTGTTTTGGTTAGTTAATCGAAGTAAAGTGAAAAACAAAGGGAGTTGCTTGTATTATTTATCTTACTGTTCTGCTTTATTTTTCTCTTATCTGTTGCAGCTATGTATTCAAGACTGGAAGGTAACCCCTGCTTTGAACATTCTGACAGGTCTTAAGCCTATTATACGCAACACTTTGTGCGAGCAGCGTTTGGTGAAAAGTGTCTTAGGACAGGATAAAGTGTATGGCACTTTTCCTGGTAAAGGTTGCACAAGTGATGTGCTGGAAACTTTCATTTCTAATTATGATGAGATGATCTGTCAAGTTCTTAATGGCACAGAGCAAGGAAAATCTGAATAGTATGTTATGTTTTTAATGTTTTAAAGAAGTTCAATTAACTGCACATTTCAAGCATTTGGTTTTTGAAAGCTTAACTTTTATGGTCTGTTCCATTTTAGCTCCAAAATCTACAAGGAATGCGGTGCTGAGGGAATGGTTGCCCATTTCTTTGATTTGGCAAACAAATTTTCATGCAAACAAATGTCTAGACATGCTGACCCCCTTCTTGTGTTTGACTTTGATTGTTACAAACAAGAACTGAAATTAATTTATGAAATTAATTTATGGAGAGACGATAGCGTCATTAACTTCGTTGGAAAGAAAGAAAGTGCAGCAAAATGAAGAGAAACCTATCCATCAAAGATGTTCTTGCGTAGATTGTTTTTACTCCATTTCAGACACAGATGAAGATGAAAGATACTCCAAGGTGGAAAAAAATCGCACCATTCAAAGGAAGAAATCCACGTATTTTGTCAAAGGAGCTGTTGCAGCACCTGTATGTACTGGTGGAATTCATACTTACCAGCACTTCAACATTACCTCCAATTTCAGCTTATGTAAAACAAATTCAATTCTTGATGCCCTCCCTGAGAAATATCTTGGTGTTTACATTCCACATTACTATGTAGGTGGGCCTAATTCATTCTTTCCTGCTCATCAAGAAGACAATGGCACTTTTGAACTTAGTTTTCTTTTTGCTGGTGCCTGGCAAATATGGTAATTGAACTGTGTATCTTTGGTATCATATTTTATCATTTTTTTGTGCTTTTAATACATTTGATTTTCATTCCACACCACTAGGATTATTGTTCATGAATCAATGTCAGAAAAACTTGAAGATGCACTGTCAAAGAGTAACATTCACAATGCCCACAGTTCATGTCGCTGTTTACTACAAGTTCTTTTTGCCTACCATTGAATTTCTCAAGGCAAACAAAATTTCTTACAATATAGTAAGTTTTCTTATCTAACAGAAGATTTAATGTTTTATCTCCTGTATGTTATGACAAGAAAATATTATCTTTTCAATAAGATTGTTCAACAGCCAGGGGACCTGGTTTTACTTTACCCTGACACTGTGCATTGGGGTTTTAATACATCAATGAACGTATCCAGTTCTTGTAATGTGGGCACAATTGGTTGGCTGAGAAGGGCAGTGTCAAAAAGAAAACGATGTTCCTGCATGTAAGTATCTTAGTGACTTAAATTTAATATGGATCAGATGTTGTTTCAACAAAACTGAATAAAATAATGTGTCTAGGTCAATGGAACAAGTTCATCTGCCATTGGAGCTGTTAGCTGCAATATTTGCTGAAGATCTTCTCCCCACCCTCTTTCATGAAGAAAAAAATGCAGTTTTTGTAAGGCTTATTACAGGGCCTTGAGACTTTGAACTTCGTGTTGTTCCATATTTAAGTTCACATGGTGTTCTTTTAACAGGATAAAGATGTGAATCACCCCATTGAGCAGCCAACAGCAAGCAAGGTGGGTGTTGGTCATTATTATTTTAAGTGTCCTCACTACAAATGTGACGCTGCTTATAGCTACCACAGGAGGCGGCTAGTTAACCACATAATAAAAAAACATCCTGACTCACAAGAGGAATTGTTGAAAAAGGTTAAAAGTTTGTACCCCACTCGGAAGAGGAATGAATCTTTATACAAGCATTTGTGTGAACCATGTGGAAGGACATACTGTGGTAGTCGTACTATTTTTGAAAGACACTTAAAAAATGCCTCAAAGCCAGGCAATGGTTCTCTTGAAAGCAATCTAAAACATGCTAAAGCTTTAGCCTTGTTCCAAAACGAAATGGTGGGTTACAGACGAAACAGAAAGAAAAAAGATTAAATTATCTCATCAGTTCTCATATTTATATTACTTAAATGGCCATCGTAAACATATACATGTTTGATTATGAATGTTCATGAGCTGTGGCAATGTGGGGAACAGAATTTATCAAGCAGTAAGTTCATCACATAATGCATAAATACACGTCCAATTTTAAATTAATTTGTAGACAAAAATAATTTCTTTGACAAAAAAACATTACCTTAGAAAATATTAGCTTACAAGAAAAACAATCATCTCTCACCCAGTTCAAATAAACTTTGTGAACCATCTATAAATATACATGTTTGATTAGGAATGTTAATGAGCTGTGCCAATGTGTGGAACAGAATTTATCAAGCAGTAAGTTCATCACATGATAAATAAATACATGTCCAATTTTAAAATGATTTCTAGAAAAAATTAATTTCTTTGACAAAAAAACATTAGCTTAGAGAATATATGGAAACCAGAGTCTTTAATTTTGAAATCTTACTGCTTGTGTAACATCCAGAAGAGGTTCACCATATTTACGGTACTTGGAAAGAGTGACACCGGGCACTTTCATCATCTGTGAAGCAGTTGTCGGCATTCTGAGGGCAATATTTGTCAGCACCTTGTTTTTTTTTTTTTTGGAAAAAAAGAAGGGCATATTGAATATGTAATGTCACTGCTTCTTACAGTAATTGTTATGTCAGTAAGCCACCTTACCTTTATGTCGAAGATTGAATTTTTCTCAATCCCTAAAGCAAATGCAAACGCATCGACCACAGACACAAGTTTCTCTAGACATTCATTAAAAATGTCGTTTCTTTTCTGAGCCAAAACTTGCAATTCTAACTGAAATGGTCCAAAAAATAATTATATTATTTGTTTTGCATTGGCAGATATCAAGATGTGAATCTACTCTTTTTATAGAATATAATTAAGATATTGCACTGAATTACCTGAAACGAATCAGTGAAGCATGATTGGTTTGGTCCAAGGGTTACATAGTTTGTCACTCCATATGTAGATTGTTCTTGTTTCAATGCCAAAACATCATTTACAAAAAGGGTAGCAACAAAATTTTGTACATCATTTTGTTTCCACCGTACCATCATGCCATGATGTTTTAGGTTGGTAAATCCTGTTGGGATTATTTAATTTTTCTTTTATGAATCAATCCAAAGAAATATTAGTACAGTTTTATGAGTTGCAAACATACCTCGGTTTATTAAGGTTTTCTGTTTGCTTCCTTTTAAAACATCCTTAAATTGTTTCACTGTCATCTTAAGGTAACTGGGCATCAACATGTTGACAACACCTCGAGTCTCCTTGGTAATATCTTTACTTATGTATTTTACCTTTAAACAAAAATATAAAAATATATCAGTCAGGTATATTGTCTGTTTTACTTTCTGTACTTTAGAATGAATGAATGGCTTACTTGATTGAGATGGTTGTCGCAGCATGATGACGAACACATACTTTGGGATTCTTCACCGAAATGTGATAGCAACTGGGTCCTCCTGCAGTCAATAACATTTATGGCATATTTTACCATATTCTTTCCTTGCTGATCAGTGGCAGTGTTTCTGTCTGAGAGACCTGCGCAGATAATCATGGAGAAATTAGACTCGATGAAAATCTTTTGAAAAATAGAATAGATCATTGTTTTAAACTCTAAGTACATTTATGAAGTGAAAACATAAACTTGCCTTCAGATAAAGAGAACCGTGAAATACAATCCTCAAATTTGTAGAACAGAATGCATTTTGATTGTAGTCCATCCCGCCCTGCCCGACCACATTCTTGGAAATAATCTTGTACAGACTTAGGAGCGCTTGAATGGAATACAAACCGAACGTCTGGTTTGTCTATACCCATACCAAATGCATTGGTCGCAACCATTACCTGTGGGGGAAAAATTGCATCAAAAATAACCAAACTTTATTACCAGTGTTAATTTATTGCAAATAATTTATTTATTACGTTCACGTCACCTTTCAGCCAGTCACTGTGAGCAGATTCTAGTAATTGTTTTGGTAGTCCAGCATGGTACACAGCGCATGAAATCTGTTCAGTTGTCAATTGCAATGAAATAGACTCGCAATCTTTCCGTGTCATACAATAAATAATGCCACAAGTCTCAGGATATTCATCCTTTACTATCTCTGCCATTTTCATTACATAGTTTTTGTCCTTTGGCAAAACATTGAACATCAGATTAGGCCGATTGATACTTGTAATGAATCTGGAACAGGAGCCAAGTTCAGTTAAATTTGTTTTCATCTAACAATACAAATTATAGTTGATAAAAAGCACCTCTTAATATTTTTGAGACCAAGTAGATGTTCTATTTCAAGTCTTGTTGATAAACTAGCTGTGGCAGTGAGAGCCATAAATGGAACATTTGGATAGCTATTGTGCACCCACATTAGCTTCCTATATTCCGGTCTGTGGGCATAAAATATTAAATTTATTATTACAAGAAAAATCATCTCATTCTACTCAGATTCGATGAAACGCTATACTCATAATCTAGGGAAAAATATCCTTAGACATATTAAAACAGAATACCTGAAATCGCGTCCCCAACTTTCCATGCAGTGAGCCTCATCAAAGACAAACCGTGACAATTTTCTTCTTCTATTTAGTTCGTCCAAGGTCTGCTTTAACACTTTGCTGTGCACCAACATTTCTGGAGTTACATACAAAAGCTTTATATCTGAAAAAGAAAGAAAATAATACTTTAAGAAACGTTTAATATGTATTAATTTCAATGGAAAATCTGTTTTTGAATGCTGACCTGGCTGTTGTTTCCTTAAGTCACTGTAGATTCTGGCTGAGGAACAACCCTCAGTGATAGCGGCTGCCACTACCTGTACCATGAAATATTCATTATCACCCAGATAAACATAAAAAATAACAGGAAAAAGAGTAGTCTTACCCCAATCTTCATCATTTTGACGGACTGCTCAAACATAAGTGCCTTTAATGGCGAAACTACAACAGTTACACCATCACTCAGAGCGGCTGGGACCTCGTAGCATAAAGACTTTCCTGCACCAGTAGCCATTATAACTAGGCAGTCATGCCCCGACAATGTAGCTCGGATGACAGCCTCCCGCTCTCCTCTGAACGCTGTTATGCCAAACTTTTTGTTCAAGCATGTCATAACTTCATCTACATTCCCTGGGACTGGTGTAGCTAAACATGAAATAATATTCTATTCAACAATTTTTTTATGTACACACACTAACGTAAATTAAAGCAATTGCATGTTTTATACCATGTATTAAAATCACATTTTAAAAACATTTTCATGAAACTGCTACGTGGTAGTGTGTTAAGTATTCTACCTGTGTCATTTTCCTTTTGCTGATATGGTATTTCATATTTGCCTCTTTTCATAGGTGGTTCCAACTCATCGCCCATTACAGCAAATATATCATCATTACCATCCTCAAGCAAGCTGATGAAGTTGTCCGTGTCCATTGTATGCCAAAACCTTGAGACAAATAATACGTAAAGTTCAATTACCTGAACGTACAGGTTCTCTTAAGACACCAAGATTTGAATGTCCTTGAATGCTATACAATTTGTTTGATTGACAATTCTCTGAAGGCGTCAAAATGTGAATAAACATGAACGCTAATAGAAATTTAAGTAACTGCCAATTTTGTTCATTGTTGATGTAAATTTCAATTGCGTACACGCTCCCCTTCTTTGAAAATTTTGTAGGATATTTAGTATTGGTTGTGACAGTAAACCCACAAAATTTGAGACGCCTGCCTATCAGTCAACGGTAGCAACTTTATAAGCAATTAAGGCACACCATAGGTCTTGACAGGTGCCAACGCCGGCAAGATAGGCATCCCATCACACTTGTCAGTACAGCACCACGTGAGGCCATGAGGCCATGGGGGGTTAATCGGGACGGGACTTAAGTCAACCCAGCCAGCAGCACAGGCAGAATGCATGCGGACGCGCCTAAGTAATCGTCACATTGCTGCTCGACGTGCCCTGCTGACTTGCTGCGTGCGCACGCCTGTTAAATTGCCACACCGGCAAGGCCAGTTTGATGGGATGCCTACCTTCCCGGCGTCAGGACCTGTCAAGACCTTTGTTGCGCATTAATTACTTATAGCTACCGTTCACTGATTGGTAAACGTCTCGAATTTTGTGAGTTTACTGTCACAACCAATACTAAAAAACGCGCAAAAGTTAAGACCTCTTCCTATCAAGGAAGGTCAGCTGTAGGCAAATGAAACTTGCATACTATCGCTTTGTGTAGTTGCTTGCGCGCACGCCTTCACCGGCGCGGCCAGAGTGATGGGATGCCTACCTTGGCGGCGTCAGGTGCTGAGGCTTCTGCACTGTACAACCACAGTCACAGTTGCACTGAAACGTCAGTACCGAAGGGAAACACGCAACAAAATTTCCTTGTCGGTTTAAGGCAGTAAATAGCGGCAGCGGTTTGCAGACAGACTTCTTCGCGTATCCAACCACCGTCAGTACAGAAGAAAAACCCACATGACGACGCTCACAGCCTGTGCTACAACAATACCTGTGGCATCCCCCGCGTCACCGGCGGCGGCGGCGCCTTGTTCCGCTACAACAATCTCGTTGCATTCCCCGCGTCAGCGGCAGCGTCGGCGGCGGTGCCCTGTTGCCTGTGTAGCGCTGTGCAGTCTCACAACAACAGAGCACTACACATCTTTTCGGCTAGCCATTCCAATGTCTGTACTTGACTGGTGTTATGAAAGTACAATGATGTAAATCGTTTATCGTCGCAGTGACCGTCTAGTGCGAAGATAAAGTGAGATTCCAGACTTTCTAGAAAAGCCGTGCGGTCCTGAGGGTAAGTACACTCGTGGACAGGATTAAAGGGGCGGTTTTGTTTTTAAGGGGAACACCTTAATTTTTGTCCGATCTTAACGACACTTCGTGACGGGCAGCTTTGGAGGGCCCTCTAACAGCATATAAAGTTGCAGCTAGGTTTGATTTTAAGGGGTTGTTTCGCCCCCGTTATATTTTCTGTCTTTCGAGCTGGGAAGCTGAAATTTTGTGCACGGGTGCCCCCACTACTCCCCTCGAGGCCTGCGAAGCGCGTGGCCCGTGCGCCTCCCCTAACGGACGGCGCGCACCCCTAAGTGCGCAAGGGTGAAAAAAAAAGTTCAGCCAAGGCAAGCTTAGCCAAGCGGTCTTGTGTCGCCCCTCATGTGCGCTGTGCGCGCCTGCGAAGCGAGTTGGCTTGCCTACCTGCACGGCGCATGGCCCCATCGGGCCGGCGCACAGTGGGCGGAATGACCGCTTTCGACATGAAAAAGTCGAAATGTTGCGATAGGTGCATGAAAATTCGTATCTGGGGGTTTTAGGGTCATCTAAACACGTTTCTGAAGTTGAAAAAACTATTGGACAGCAATTTGACATAGTTCACTTGGTGACCTAAGTACAACTTTTGAGTAATTTACATGAAAAACTTCTTTTTTTTTTTCAAAATTAATGTAGAACCGTAGAACAAACAAAAACATTTTATTCTTCTGCGGAGGGCCACTTTCTTGCCTATGATTCGTCCTCTGACCTAAAGTTTTAAGAAAAATGAGTGAAAATGTCAAAAAAAAATCAAAGAACGTTGGAATCGATACATCAACCACAAATCTTCCGGGACTTCCAAACAAGACTGCAGGTGGGGGCTTCTGAGCAGCTGGAGCTTCCCCGGAGACAGTGGCCCCGACCGTTTTGGGCGGTATCTGTAGTTAACGAAACGCGATTTTGCCGCTGCGCGCTCACACAAATCGGCCAAGAACTGCCGTTTGCGCAGCTATGCGCAGCTAATTTTTTTTTCTCTTCAAGTGAACACTAAAACCTATCAAATGCGCGCAGAGCGGGCGCCGGGCAACCTCAGGCTTTTTCCTACGCCCAATGCGAATTCTTTTTAAATGTTTTTTTTTTCACAAAGTTTGCTAAAACACACGCAGTTTTGCCATTTCTCAACCAAATACGTTTCCAAAAACAGTTTTAGATTCGCGAAGGCATGCCCTTTCGAACGATATACTTGGATTTGGTTGTAACTACTTTGGTGCAGGAGAAAAACGTCTGCAAACATGGGTAATGTTATAGTAAAAAAACGTGCAAAGCGCGACCACAGACTTTGACGTGGCGCACACGCAAAACGAAGAATCGTATGGGGAAAAAAAGGCAGATTTAGATTCAGCAGACATTTTTCAGTCAGGAAAATGTGTTTGGACGCGTAAGAAAAAATATTTGGAATCCGGACTTTTTCTTGTCGAAAGTGGTCATTCCGCCCACTGTGCGGCGGGGGGCAGGCGGAGGGGGAGGGGGCAAGGGCCCGGGGGGGGGGGGAAGGGGGGAGGGAAGAGGAAGAGAGGGAAGGGGGCAGCAGGGCAAGAGGGGGGAGGGGAAGGAGGAGTCATTCCCTCTTGGACCAGGCGCGGAAGTGTCGACTTCTATGCTTATTTCAACGGCGCGCCGGCGCATTGTGGGCCGCGGCAATCTCGCAGGAGCAGCTGAGAGCAGCTAATTTTTTCACCCCCGAAAAAAGTACAGTTTAACCCATCGATTGAGCATAGCGAGAGCATGGGGCTCGCCAGGGCATTTTTTGTAGCCCAAAGGAAGTATTGAATTGGACGTTTAGTGAAACGCTTTACTAAAAATGGCCTGCACTGGCCATTTTTTGACGAAAAAAGATTTCGGGGGCAGTTTTAGAATCCTCAAAGTGTGCTCTTTCTCACTGCATACAGTAAATTTGGTTCAGCGACACATCACAGGCGCAGGCACACGATATATTTGTACAATTCTGTTAGCAAAAAAGAGAGATTGTCCGACACTTGACTTTGAAGCCTTGTACCCGAAAAATAAAGCATCCCAGGACCAAACCGTGAACGAATTCGAATGCGGGACACATTTTTGAGTAGGCAAAGTGCATTCACAGTGACGGGAAAAATAGTTTACAAATATGACTTTTTCGCGTCGACCAGGGGGTTTCCGCCCACTGTGCGGCGTATCCATTGCTGCCGAGTGCAGGCACATCGTTGCGTCGCTCCCACGGTCCCATGCTTAGTCGCATCAGTCCGAAACTTGGATGCCTTTGAAATGAGGTCTGGGCCGGGTGATGTGACGTAGGATGGGACTGCTACCCCACTCAGTGAGTCGCTGGAAAGGGGTGAATTGAGGGGTGGTTTTTACTGGAAGTGACTATTTTTTCGCTCTGGAAGACGAACGGTTGGTGGGATCGTCTTCAAAACTTCAGGATCACTTCCCCCATGTCTTGTTCGACCAGCCCGCGCGTCGGAGGGCTTCCAACCCCTCCAGGGGCGTGCAGGGGTGCAAGGGGGTGAACGCCCCTACCGCAGGGGTTGCAGTAGTCCGGCACCGTGTTTCTTCGCTGAGACGTCTTCTTGGACACTGGAGGAATGCCCCCTGGAGTTTTGTTGCATTTTGCTCAAACCGAAAGGCCCTGGACGGCCGGTGTTCGAAAGGGGGTGGGGCTTTCCGAGGAATGATTCTCCGGGGAGTGGTGACGTCTAAAGTTTTGTGGGTTTGTTGGGTTTACTGTCACAACTAATACTAAAAATTCTACTCAAGTATAGACATTCATCTATAAAAGTATAGGAGCTGTAGGCATTTGAAACTTGCATACCAACTCTTGCTTGCGTACACGCCCCCAGTATACATTGGCACAAACCCACAGCCGGTGCGATGGGATGCCTACCTAGCCGGCGGCAGGAAACCCTTGAATGCTTAGCTACCTTGAAGTGACGTCTTAAATTTTGTGTTGTTTTTTTTTTTGGGGTGGGTGGCGGGGGGTGTGGTATACTGTCACAGCTAATACGCAAATTGTAACAAAGCATTGATGTTTACTTACTTCTTTGTGCCTGTGCCTTTGCAATGCATTTTTGCTAATTTTTCTTTTTTGCTCTGTCTTACTTAGGTCTTTACCTCCGATGGACATGGACATAACAGACCAAGGAAACGACTTCTATAAGTTAATGGAAGATGGTAATGACGAATTGTTGACGGCGATGGAAGATGAAATTCAACCACCTATGAAAAGAGAAAAATTTGAAGCACCACCACCAGCAGTGGACACAACAGACCAGGGAAACAACTTCTACATGTTATTGGAAGTTGGTAATGATGAATTGTTGGAAGTGATGGAAGATGAAATGGAGCCACCTTTGAAAAGGGTAAAATTAGAAGCACCACCACCAGCAGTTCCATTACCATTTTTCTTTCGCTGTAAGGAGAACAGTATCAGTTATGGTTGGCTAAACATTTTAGATCATCTTGGCCCAACATCTGAGTGGGGCCCAATGAAGCAGCAATACCGAGAAGCGATTTGGTCCAAAAACCTAGGATATAAAGATAGATTGTTTGTGGGGTCTTTATGCTATCAGAATGGTGTCTCAATAAGTGTTGCATGTGATTTCTTCAAAATAAGAAAGATTGACAAATTTCATATTAGAAAACAAAAACAGTTGTATGATTACTGGAATGATGAATCACATGGCTTTGAGAGAAGACAAAAATATTTTGCATATGACATGAACCAACGCTGTTTCGCAGATTTAAATGGAGTCCCACGAGAAGGTCAACAAAAACATTGTTGGCTTGAAATGCAGTGCAAGGCATTATGGCAGACAATACTGCAGAAATAATCAAAACCTGCAGTGAAGGATGTACAAGATGAGGCCTCAGGTGCATGATTTTCGTTTGATTGTCTACTCTACAAACTCAAGTGTGTACATATATACACTCCAGGTTGGAGTGTACACGCATGTACACTCCAGGTGGAGTGTAGTATGTACACACTTGAGTTTGTAGAGTAGTCACTTTATAAAAACAAATATCATTGCGTCTACGCATTCCTTAATTGATTGGTATCAATTTCACTGTGTATATTCATTCCTTGTGCCCCATTCCGTCTATGCATTCCTAAATTGATTCGTATCGATGTCACTGTGTATATTCATTCCTTAATTGATTGGATATCTTTGAAGTACTTGCTATTGTGTACAGCTTCTTCTTGTGTACAGCTTCATTCAATAGAGGGAGCCAGTTGTAGCAGCAAAAAGTACCTTTAGCTTAGGATAAACATTCAGTTCATGAATTCCAGACAACTTATGTTTACTCTGCATCTAGGTGTGAGACAATGTATGTACTGTAAATATAGCTTTCGTTTAATTGTTCCAATTTAATGAGTGCTTCTTTTTGTTTTAAATCATAGCAACTTCATCGTGTCTATGCATAGCTGAGTTGACTATCTTTGAAGTAATTGCCATAGTGTACAGCTTCTTAGATGTCATTCAATGCAGGGAGCCAGTTGTAGCACCAAAAAGAACCTTCAGCTTAGGATAAAGATTGGGTTTATTTTTGTATACTAGACTTGTTATATTCTATTGCTTATAATCCATTTCAAAGTTTATTGTTTTGTACTGAAATCATCATTCTTAATGCACCATTTTGCCCTGAGGGTTTGATAAGTCATTGCTGTGAGTGCAAAGAGAAACTTCACATAATTTCACTTAATAAAATAAAAAACAGTAAGGTTTTGTATTTGATCTAATGTTATAATGTTATAAAAATAATACAGTAACAATAAGAATTTAACCCAAAATTGAGAGCACAGAAACTGGTAGTTGGATATTAAATTTGAGATAAAATGGTTGAAGAAGAAGCTTTGTTAAACTGCCTGTCAGAAACCAAAATAAGAACACAATCACAAAGGAAACCAGCTAAGAGCAATTGTAAATGGCGTACAATGACAGGAATAAACTTAACGATTAGAATGAATATGTATTTTCTTATTGAAGTGTCACTGAAAACAAAGAAAACAACATAAACTTTGTTTACATGACTTAACCTTCCCAAATGAAACTCTTATCTGATCTTATGACATCACAATATTTCATTCTTAACCAGATTGCAACACCCAAATACATTAGAAACCTCATGAGATGAGTTAAAACATTTTCCCTAGTACACTTGAACACTGAAGTTGTCACAGTTATAATGTCTACTTCTATAAATTTATTTTATTATAAGACCATGCGGTTCCTAATTAACTGTTCAATCGAAACATGGGACCTTCACACAAAACTCTTTTTACAAAATTTAATGTTTAATCTCATTTCAATACATAGAGGCACCTTATTGTTCACAAAAAATATGTTGATGAGAACTTGACCATATGGCATACTATCTTCTTTAATGAATTTCTTTTCTTATTTGTGGGAACATGTACTTCCTCGTTGACTTTTCAATGGAAACAAAAATACACACAGAGAATAGGACATCACAATGAACTGATTGAAGGGGCTTGTCACACTTGTTGGGAGTGGGGACTGTTCTTGAGCTGCAAGAGAAACATGACATCAGAAAAAAAAGAGATGCAACTTGAGAGAAAAATTTGAAGTTAATTTGATTGCCAAATAAAAAGTAACGAAAAATCTAAATACTCAATACTTACCCTTAACCCATTGCATAAAACAGACAGGAAGAAAACGGCAGCGATGAGGCAGTGAGGTAAATAGCGGCAGTCACATGGAAGTGGGCCAAGCTGGAAAATATCCCATTTGCTGACACTGTAACAAACATCATCATAAAATGAACAATGAGATTGCAAAAGATTGCTTTTTGTTCGCCACCGAATTTATAAAATAGCATTAATGTGATAAACAAGAGAACAGCGTAACAGTATAGATCTTGAGATGCCAATCTTGTAAGATATGTACGGGTCTTAAATTTTGAGGAGCTACTAACTGCCATAAAAAGATTACTTTGTACCAAAATGCCTTGGTTTGCAGACGGTTTGACTTAAATTGGAGGCAGCAAATAAGTTGCTGTTGGCTGTTGAATAGTGTTGGAAGCCATTGATATGCAACAATGGAGTTATGTTTTCCATCTTCTAATGAAAAATTTGCCACATTGTTTCTGAATTTGGTAGCTTAAAGCATACACTATATCCAACAGATATTTCTGGTCCATTGCATTTATCACCACTATTGAGGAATACATCACCAACCCCTTACACAGACTAGGCTGGCCTGACTGAGGTTTGGTGAGTAATAAGCATGATTCATATTTTTCCTTCAGAACCTCTCACACCTTCATCCATTTCTTCTGCATGGAGCATGCAAAAGGGTTGTAGCATCATTTCCAATCCACAATTATACTCTTAGTGTTGAACAATAAGTGTGCAAATCCTTACAAGTACCCAGAACAGTCACTGAAACCTTTAACCTAGTAACCCCTTTCCCCAGTGTGCAAACTGCAAAATGCCTCCAAGAAGAAAATCACGATTAAGCACAAAGAAGAATAATTTTGCGCCTTTCCAGAGAGAGAGAGCTCTTCAAAATGCCACCAATCGACAGCTTCATAATGCTGCTCTTAAATACGGCTGTTCGGTCATGTCTCTCGAAGTACGATGAACTGCACCTACATGTCATCCTCCATAGCATATCTACCACATCAGACACTAAAATTGGCCCCATTTTCCTGTACCTGGATTTCCTTATCATGGTTATGTTTTGCTTTCAGGGTTGTCGTGTCATTCTTCATCGTCTCCCAATCAATTCAGATTCTCAATATCAATTGTTGCACACAGATGACAGAACTATATTGATGAAAAGGCCACGAGTGCTCTCTCTGTTTGATGGGATTTCCTGTGGTCTTGTTGCACTCAAGGAACTTGGCATAATACCTCAATCCTACTTCTCTAGTGAAATTGATGAACAGTGCAAGGCTATACAGAGGTTCAACTTTGCTGAAGAAATTATCCAACTGGGAGACATTTGTGCCTTAGACAGCAAAAAGTTGCAACAAATTGGTCCAATTGACCTGCTGTTTGGTGGAAGGTAAGTCCACTGTTGACCTATATTGTCTCTCGTTATTGATTCTTATTGTTACTATTTTTATCCCTTCATCTAGCCCTTGCAACGATTTTTCCGGGGCAAACCCAGGGCGAAAAGGATTGAATGGTGAGAATCATGGTCACAGAGGGCAGGCAGCCAGGATATACTGCACACATTAATTTCTTGCCTTTGTTCAGATGATACAGGAAGTGGAATTCTCTTCTACCAATTCCTGAGAGTCCACTTATATTTCCAGTGTCTTGCTAAACTACAAAATCGCTGCGAAAAGTACACATGGTTCTTTGAGAACGTCTGTTCCATGAGTACTGTAACAAGAGATGAGATATCAAGGTATTTCTCCAAAATGTAATATTACAATAAGTAACTACCAAAAAGTTACTTAAAGCTCCTATCATATCACATGCTTTGAATTACTAGGTATCTTGGATGTGAACCTATAAAATTGTGTGCTTCTCAGTGGACTGGAATGAAGAGACAAAGGTACATTCACATTGCACACATTTACGGCATGCACTCATTTACAAACAAAACTAACAAGTTGACATTTTTTAAATTATGGAACAGGTACTTCTGGACAAATATTGTCACAGAGAAGGTAAAGTACTGTTCATGTTCAATTCTTAACACTATTAAGCTCAGACAATTACTGAATAGACCTGTAATCCATTTGTTACAGTCTGCGATTCAAGCACTGGAGAGCAGTGAGGCTGGGTATGTGCATGACCTTCAGTCATCTCTCTGTGGAGCAGGCAGGGTTGCTCAGATCACCACTTTACCCACATTCACTTCAAATTTGTCCAATCTCTGTAAAGGTTTGTTCTGTGGACATTGAAGCATTGAATTCAGCGTGTTATTTTAAGATCCGTCCCACCATTTTGTCTCTTTCTAATTTCAAGGAGGACGCCTGCCAGTGCATGACGAGCATCATGGTCTCTGCTTTCCATATTACTCAGAGGTTGAAAAATTAATGGGTCTTCCTCTTCATTACACATGTGGTCCTAACACTCCACTCCATAAGAGGAAGCAAGTGCTAGCAAAGGCTTGGGATGTACACACTGTCAAGAGACTCCTCCAGCCAATTGTGAAAGACTTTGAGACAACATGTCCTTCTTAATTAGCAAAAATATGTATCAAATTCAACAAAATTTAAATTTCATTCTTTGCTAATATAGTGAAATTTATGATTCTTGTGCATGCAAAGGGAAAACAAACCAAAAGGGCACCTTTGGGTGCCGAATTTAATGAAAAGTCTACAAAGTCAGGATAATAACAAATTCTTGTGCTTATCAGCACATATCAAGATAAAACTCATTGACTAAAACATTTGACTACTTGGGATGGGAAAATGAATGCTGTCTCCCTCAATGAATTTAGACAACAGAAAAGATGATTTAACAGTCAGTGTCACAATTTGAGCAAAACCTGTGCGATACCACGAGGCTTGGTCATAAATGATGCTTTTTGACATAAATCAATGCGAAAATAAGATTTTTTGTTGCGGCTCGTCATATCTTGTGACTCGAGAATACTCTTTAAGAGTCACTGCTTCTTATCGAGCTTAAACTGTAGACAATCACGACGAAAAGCCTAGAAACACTAACTCCTGCTTTTTTAAATTTGAAGATGCGACTTTGTTTTTAAGGCTTTTGAGTCTTGTTATAAAACATTATCTTTTGTAGTCTCCGTCACGAATCAAGCTTAAACTATGCGGGACGAACAGGCAAGGCCCAAAAACACGCCCTTTCATTTTTTTTCATGCGAAAATGCGACTTTGTGTTTGAGGCACTGGTTTCTTGTAATAAAGGATAACCTTTTGTAGTCTCTGTCACCAATCGAGCTGCCACTATGCGGGACCAAAAGGCCAGTCCAAAAAACACGCTTTTTAGCTTATTTCTATGCGAAAATGCGTCTTTGTGGTTGAGGCGCTTGTTTCTTTTGACATGAATTATCTTTGCAAGTCGTTGTCACCAATCGAGCTGCAACTATGCGGGTTTAAAAGAAAAAGCCCTAAACCTTTAATTTCTGCTCATTTCGATGCGAAAATGCAACTTTGTGTTTTAGGCACCGTTTCCTTGTGACAAGATTTATCTTTGAAAGTAGGTGTTACAAATGAAGCCGAAAGGATGCGGGATTAAAAGGCCAGGCCTAAAAATACGCTTTTCAGCTCATTTCTGAAGGAAAATGCGACTTTGTGTTTGAGGCACTTGTGTCTTGTAGATTAAATTGTCTCTTACAGTCAGTGTCACAAATCCAGCTAAAACTGTGCGTTATCACAATGCTTAGTCTTAAATTATGCTTTTTACCATGAATCAATGCGAAAATGCGATTTTGTGTTGATGCACTTGTGTCTTGTGATTAATGATTACCTTTGTGGTCTTTGTCACCAATTAAGCTAAAACCTTGCGGGACCGACTGGCCAGGCCGATAAGCACGCTTTTCAGCTTATATCTAGGCAAAAATGCGTCTTTGTGGAAGAGGCACTTGAATCTTGTGACATAAATCATCTTTATAAGTCGGTGTCACCAATCAAGCTGAAACTATGCGGGAGCAACAGGCGAGGCCAAAAAATAGACTTTTAAGCCTTTTGCCTTGCAAAAATGCGTTTTTGTGCTTAAGGCACTTGTTTCTTATGCCCTGAACTATCTTTGTAAGTCAGTTTCATCAATGGAGCTAAAACCATGCGGGATCAACAGGCAAGTCCTTTAAACTTGAATTTTTGCTTATTTTGATGCGAAAATGCGACTTCGTTTTTCAGGCACTGGTTTCTTGTGATAAAGGATAACCTTTTGCAGTTTCTGTCACCAATCGAGCTGCCACTATGAGGGACCAAATGGCTAGTCCAAAAAACACGCTTTTTAGCTTATTTCTACGGAAAATGCGTCTTTGTGATTGAGGCGCTTGTTTCTTTTGACATGAATTATCTTTGAAAGTCGTTGTCGCCAATCAAGCTGAACTATGCGGGACCAACGGGTCAAGCCCAAAAAACAGGCCTTTTAGCCCTTTTCCGTGCAAAAATGCGTTTTTGTGGTTGAGGAACTTGTTTCTTATGCTCTAAACTTATCTTTGGGAGTCAGTTTCACCAATGAAGCTGAAACTATGCAGGATCAAGGGGCGAGACCTTTTAGCTCGAATTTCTGCTTATTTCGATGCGAAAATGCGATTTTGTGTTTTACGCACTGGTTTCTCGTCACTAGATGCATCTTTGTAAGTAGTTGTTAGAAATAAGCCGAAACTCTACGGGATCAACAGGCCAGGCCCAAAAATGCGCTTTTCATTTCATTTAAAAAAGAAAATGCGACTTTCTTGTTTGAAGCACTGGGGTCTTTTGGTTTGAATTGTTTTTTACAGTCAGTGTCACAATTTGAGCAAAACCTGTGCGATACCACGAGGCTTGGTCATAAATGATCCTTTTTGACATAAATCAATGCGAAAATAAGATTTTGTGTTTTGGCTCGTCATATCTTGTGACTCGAGAATACTCTTTAAGAGTCACTGCTTCTTATCGAGCTTAAACTGTAGACAATCACGACGAAAAGCCTAGAAACACTAACTCCTGCTTTTTTAAATTTGAAGATGCGACTTTGTTTTTAAGGCTTTTGAGTCTTGTTATAAAACATTATCTTTTGTAGTCTCCGTCACGAATAAAGCTTAAACTATGCGGGACGAACAGGCAAGGCCCAAAAACACGCCCTTTCATTTTTTTTCATGCGAAAATGCGACTTTGTGTTTGAGGCACTGGTTTCTTGTAATAAAGGATAACCTTTTGTAGTCTCTGTCACCAATCGAGCTGCCACTATGCGGGACCAAAAGGCCAGTCCAAAAAACACGCTTTTTAGCTTATTTCTATGCAAAAATGCGTCTTTGTGGTTGAGGCGCTTGTTTCTTTTGACATGAATTATCTTTGCAAGTCGTTGTCACCAATCGAGCTGCAACTATGCGGGTTCAAAAGAAAAAGCCTCAAACCTTTAATTACTGCTCATTTCGATGCGAAAATGCAACTTTGTGTTTTAGGCACCGTTTCCTTGTGACAAGATTTATCTTTGAAAGTAGGTGTTACAAATGAAGCCGAAAGGATGCGGGATTAAAAGGCCAGGCCTAAAAACACGCTTTTCAGCTCATTTCGGAAGGAAAATGCGACTTTGTGTTTGAGGCACTTGAGTCTTGTAGATTAAATTGTCTCTTACAGTCAGTGTCACAAATCCAGCTAAAACTGTGCGTTATCACAATGCTTAGTCTTAAATTATGCTTTTTAGCATGAATCAATGCGAAAATACGATTTTGTGTTGATGCACTTTTGTCTTGTGATTAATGATTACCTTTGTGGTCTTTGTCACCAATTAAGCTAAAACCTTGCGGGACCGACTGGCCAGGCCGATAAGCAAGCTTTTCAGCTTATTTCTAGGCAAAAATGCGTCTTTCTGGTAGAGCGCGTGAATCTTGTGACAAAAATCATCTTTATAAGTCGGTGTCACCAATCAAGCTGAAACTATGCGGGACCAGAAGGCGAGGCCCAAAAATAGGCTTTTAAGCCTTTTGCCTTGCAAAAATGTGTTTTTGTGCTTTAGGCACTTGTTTCTTATGCCCTGAACTATCTTTGTAAGTCAGTTTCATCAATGGAGCTAAAACCATGCGGGATCAACAGGCAAGTCCTTTAAACTTGAATTTTTGCTTATTTTGATGCGAAAATGCGACTTCGTTTTTCAGGCACTGGTTTCTTGTGATAAAGGATAACCTTTTGTAGTCTCTGTCACCAATCGAGCTGCCACTATGCGGGACCAAAAGGCCAGTCCGAAAAAAACACGCGTTTTAGCTTATTTCTATGCGAAAATGCGTCTTTGTGGTTGAGGCGCTTGTTTCTTTTGACATGAATTATCTTTGCAAGTCGTTGTCACCAATCGAGCTGCAACTATGCGGGGTTCAAAAGAAAAAGCCTTAAACCTTAAATTCCTGCTCATTTCAATGAAAAAATGCAACTTTGTGTTTTAGGCACCGTTTCCATGTGACAAGATTTATCTTTGAAAGTAGGTGTTACAAATGAAGCCGAAAGGATGCGGGATTAAAAGGCCAGGCCTAAAAACACGCTTTTCAGCTCATTTCTGAAAGAAAATGCGACTTTGAATTTGAGGCACTTGTGTCTTGTAGATTAAATTGTCTCTTACAGTCAGTGTCACAAATCCAGCTAAAACTGTGCATTATCACAATGCTTGGTCTTAAATTATGCTTTTTAGCATTAATCAATGCGAAAATGCGATTTTGTGTTGATGCACTTGTGTCTTGTAATTAATGATTACCTTTGTGGTCTTTGTCACCAATTAAGCTAAAACCTTGCGGGACCGACTGGCCAGGCCGATAAGCACGCTTTTCAGCTTATATCTAGGCAAAAATGCGTCTTTGTGGAAGAGGCACTTGAATCTTGTGACATAAATCATCTTTATAAGTCGGTGTCACCAATCAAGCTGAAACTATGCGGGAGCAACAGGCGAGGCCAAAAAATAGACTTTTAAGCCTTTTGCCTTGCAAAAATGCGTTTTTGTGCTTAAGGCACTTGTTTCTTATGCCCTGAACTATCTTTGTAAGTCAGTTTCATTAATGGAGCTAAAACCATGCGGGATCAACAGGCAAGTCCTTTAAACTTGAATTTTTGCTTATTTTGATGCGAAAATGCGACTTCGTTTTTCAGGCACTGGTTTCTTGTGATAAAGGATAACCTTTTGCAGTTTCTGTCACCAATCGAGCTGCCACTATGAGGGACCAAATGGCTAGTCCAAAAAACACGCTTTTTAGCTTATTTCTACGGAAAATGCGTCTTTGTGATTGAGGCGCTTGTTTCTTTTGACATGAATTATCTTTGAAAGTCGTTGTCGCCAATCAAGCTGAACTATGCGGGACCAACGGGTCAAGCCCAAAAAACAGGCCTTTTAGCCCTTTTCTGTGCAAAAATGCGTTTTTGTGGTTGAGGAACTTGTTTCTTATGCTCTAAACTTATCTTTGGGAGTCAGTTTCACCAATGAAGCTGAAACTATGCAGGATCAAGGGGCGAGACCTTTTAGCTCGAATTTCTGCTTATTTCGATGCGAAAATGCGATTTTGTGTTTTACGCACTGGTTTCTCGTCACTAGATGCATCTTTGTAAGTAGTTGTTAGAAATAAGCCGAAACTCTACGGGATCAACAGGCCAGGCCCAAAAATGCGCTTTTCATTTCATTTAAAAAAGAAAATGCGACTTTCTTGTTTGAAGCACTGGGGTCTTTTGGTTTGAATTGTTTTTTACAGTCAGTGTCACAATTTGAGCAAAACCTGTGCGATACCACGAGGCTTGGTCATAAATGATCCTTTTTGACATAAATCAATGCGAAAATAAGATTTTGTGTTTTGGCTCGTCATATCTTGTGACTCGAGAATACTCTTTAAGAGTCACTGCTTCTTATCGAGCTTAAACTGTAGACAATCACGA
This sequence comes from Stenchaetothrips biformis, assembly GCA_030522485.1. Taxonomy (NCBI): domain Eukaryota; kingdom Metazoa; phylum Arthropoda; class Insecta; order Thysanoptera; family Thripidae; genus Stenchaetothrips; species Stenchaetothrips biformis. The sequence goes on along the minus strand of CM060103.1, from coordinate 4,122,250 downwards.
CGAAAAGCCTAGAAACACTAACTCCTGCTTTTTTAAATTTGAAGATGCGACTTTGTTTTTAAGGCTTTTGAGTCTTGTTATAAAACATTATCTTTTGTAGTCTCCGTCACGAATCAAGCTTAAACTATGCGGGACGAACAGGCAAGGCCCAAAAACACGCCCTTTCATTTTTTTTCATGCGAAAATGCGACTTTGTGTTTGAGGCACTGGTTTCTTGTAATAAAGGATAACCTTTTGTAGTCTCTGTCACCAATCGAGCTGCCACTATGCGGGACCAAAAGGCCAGTCCAAAAAACACGCTTTTTAGCTTATTTCTATGCAAAAATGCGTCTTTGTGGTTGAGGCGCTTGTTTCTTTTGACATGAATTATCTTTGCAAGTCGTTGTCACCAATCGAGCTGCAACTATGCGGGTTCAAAAGAAAAAGCCTCAAACCTTTAATTACTGCTCATTTCGATGCGAAAATGCAACTTTGTGTTTTAGGCACCGTTTCCTTGTGACAAGATTTATCTTTGAAAGTAGGTGTTACAAATGAAGCCGAAAGGATGCGGGATTAAAAGGCCAGGCCTAAAAACACGCTTTTCAGCTCATTTCGGAAGGAAAATGCGACTTTGTGTTTGAGGCACTTGAGTCTTGTAGATTAAATTGTCTCTTACAGTCAGTGTCACAAATCCAGCTAAAACTGTGCGTTATCACAATGCTTAGTCTTAAATTATGCTTTTTAGCATGAATCAATGCGAAAATACGATTTTGTGTTGATGCACTTTTGTCTTGTGATTAATGATTACCTTTGTGGTCTTTGTCACCAATTAAGCTAAAACCTTGCGGGACCGACTGGCCAGGCCGATAAGCAAGCTTTTCAGCTTATTTCTAGGCAAAAATGCGTCTTTCTGGTAGAGCGCGTGAATCTTGTGACAAAAATCATCTTTATAAGTCGGTGTCACCAATCAAGCTGAAACTATGCGGGACCAGAAGGCGAGGCCCAAAAATAGGCTTTTAAGCCTTTTGCCTTGCAAAAATGTGTTTTTGTGCTTTAGGCACTTGTTTCTTATGCCCTGAACTATCTTTGTAAGTCAGTTTCATCAATGGAGCTAAAACCATGCGGGATCAACAGGCAAGTCCTTTAAACTTGAATTTTTGCTTATTTTGATGCGAAAATGCGACTTCGTTTTTCAGGCACTGGTTTCTTGTGATAAAGGATAACCTTTTGTAGTCTCTGTCACCAATCGAGCTGCCACTATGCGGGACCAAAAGGCCAGTCCGAAAAAAACACGCGTTTTAGCTTATTTCTATGCGAAAATGCGTCTTTGTGGTTGAGGCGCTTGTTTCTTTTGACATGAATTATCTTTGCAAGTCGTTGTCACCAATCGAGCTGCAACTATGCGGGGTTCAAAAGAAAAAGCCTTAAACCTTAAATTTCTGCTCATTTCAATGAAAAAATGCAACTTTGTGTTTTAGGCACCGTTTCCATGTGACAAGATTTATCTTTGAAAGTAGGTGTTACAAATGAAGCCGAAAGGATGCGGGATTAAAAGGCCAGGCCTAAAAACACGCTTTTCAGCTCATTTCTGAAAGAAAATGCGACTTTGAATTTGAGGCACTTGTGTCTTGTAGATTAAATTGTCTCTTACAGTCAGTGTCACAAATCCAGCTAAAACTGTGCATTATCACAATGCTTGGTCTTAAATTATGCTTTTTAGCATTAATCAATGCGAAAATGCGATTTTGTGTTGATGCACTTGTGTCTTGTAATTAATGATTACCTTTGTGGTCTTTGTCACCAATTAAGCTAAAACCTTGCGGGACCGACTGGCCAGGCCGATAAGCACGCTTTTCAGCTTATATCTAGGCAAAAATGCGTCTTTGTGGAAGAGGCACTTGAATCTTGTGACATAAATCATCTTTATAAGTCGGTGTCACCAATCAAGCTGAAACTATGCGGGAGCAACAGGCGAGGCCAAAAAATAGACTTTTAAGCCTTTTGCCTTGCAAAAATGCGTTTTTGTGCTTAAGGCACTTGTTTCTTATGCCCTGAACTATCTTTGTAAGTCAGTTTCATTAATGGAGCTAAAACCATGCGGGATCAACAGGCAAGTCCTTTAAACTTGAATTTTTGCTTATTTTGATGCGAAAATGCGACTTCGTTTTTCAGGCACTGGTTTCTTGTGATAAAGGATAACCTTTTGCAGTTTCTGTCACCAATCGAGCTGCCACTATGAGGGACCAAATGGCTAGTCCAAAAAACACGCTTTTTAGCTTATTTCTACGGAAAATGCGTCTTTGTGATTGAGGCGCTTGTTTCTTTTGACATGAATTATCTTTGAAAGTCGTTGTCGCCAATCAAGCTGAACTATGCGGGACCAACGGGTCAAGCCCAAAAAACAGGCCTTTTAGCCCTTTTCTGTGCAAAAATGCGTTTTTGTGGTTGAGGAACTTGTTTCTTATGCTCTAAACTTATCTTTGGGAGTCAGTTTCACCAATGAAGCTGAAACTATGCAGGATCAAGGGGCGAGACCTTTTAGCTCGAATTTCTGCTTATTTCGATGCGAAAATGCGATTTTGTGTTTTACGCACTGGTTTCTCGTCACTAGATGCATCTTTGTAAGTAGTTGTTAGAAATAAGCCGAAACTCTACGGGATCAACAGGCCAGGCCCAAAAATGCGCTTTTCATTTCATTTAAAAAAGAAAATGCGACTTTCTTGTTTGAAGCACTGGGGTCTTTTGGTTTGAATTGTTTTTTACAGTCAGTGTCACAATTTGAGCAAAACCTGTGCGATACCACGAGGCTTGGTCATAAATGATCCTTTTTGACATAAATCAATGCGAAAATAAGATTTTGTGTTTCGGCTCGTCATATCTTGTGACTCGAGAATACTCTTTAAGAGTCACTGCTTCTTATCGAGCTTAAACTGTAGACAATCACGACGAAAAGCCTAGAAACACTAACTCCTGCTTTTTTAAATTTGAAGATGCGACTTTGTTTTTAAGGCTTTTGAGTCTTGTTATAAAACATTATCTTTTGTAGTCTCCGTCACGAATCAAGCTTAAACTATGCGGGACGAACAGGCAAGGCCCAAAAACACGCCCTTTCATTTTTTTTCATGCGAAAATGCGACTTTGTGTTTGAGGCACTGGTTTCTTGTAATAAAGGATAACCTTTTGTAGTCTCTGTCACCAATCGAGCTGCCACTATGCGGGACCAAAAGGCCAGTCCAAAAAACACGCTTTTTAGCTTATTTCTATGCAAAAATGCGTCTTTGTGGTTGAGGCGCTTGTTTCTTTTGACATGAATTATCTTTGCAAGTCGTTGTCACCAATCGAGCTGCAACTATGCGGGTTCAAAAGAAAAAGCCTCAAACCTTTAATTACTGCTCATTTCGATGCGAAAATGCAACTTTGTGTTTTAGGCACCGTTTCCTTGTGACAAGATTTATCTTTGAAAGTAGGTGTTACAAATGAAGCCGAAAGGATGCGGGATTAAAAGGCCAGGCCTAAAAACACGCTTTTCAGCTCATTTCGGAAGGAAAATGCGACTTTGTGTTTGAGGCACTTGAGTCTTGTAGATTAAATTGTCTCTTACAGTCAGTGTCACAAATCCAGCTAAAACTGTGCGTTATCACAATGCTTAGTCTTAAATTATGCTTTTTAGCATGAATCAATGCGAAAATACGATTTTGTGTTGATGCACTTTTGTCTTGTGATTAATGATTACCTTTGTGGTCTTTGTCACCAATTAAGCTAAAACCTTGCGGGACCGACTGGCCAGGCCGATAAGCAAGCTTTTCAGCTTATTTCTAGGCAAAAATGCGTCTTTCTGGTAGAGCGCGTGAATCTTGTGACAAAAATCATCTTTATAAGTCGGTGTCACCAATCAAGCTGAAACTATGCGGGACCAGAAGGCGAGGCCCAAAAATAGGCTTTTAAGCCTTTTGCCTTGCAAAAATGTGTTTTTGTGCTTTAGGCACTTGTTTCTTATGCCCTGAACTATCTTTGTAAGTAAAAGGAGCTAAAACCATGCGGGATCAACAGGCAAGTCCTTTAAACTTGAATTTTTGCTTATTTTGATGCGAAAATGCGACTTCGTTTTTCAGGCACTGGTTTCTTGTGATAAAGGATAACCTTTTGTAGTCTCTGTCACCAATCGAGCTGCCACTATGCGGGACCAAAAGGCCAGTCCGAAAAAAACACGCGTTTTAGCTTATTTCTATGCGAAAATGCGTCTTTGTGGTTGAGGCGCTTGTTTCTTTTGACATGAATTATCTTTGCAAGTCGTTGTCACCAATCGAGCTGCAACTATGCGGGTTCAAAAGAAAAAGCCTCAAACCTTTAATTACTGCTCATTTCAATGAAAAAATGCAACTTTGTGTTTTAGGCACCGTTTCCATTTGACAAGATTTATCTTTGAAAGTAGGTGTTACAAATGAAGCCGAAAGGATGCGGGATTAAAAGGCCAGGCCTAAAAACACGCTTTTCAGCTCATTTCTGAAAGAAAATGCGACTTTGAATTTGAGGCACTTGTGTCTTGTAGATTAAATTGTCTCTTACAGTCAGTGTCACAAATCCAGCTAAAACTGTGCATTATCACAATGCTTGGTCTTAAATTATGCTTTTTAGCATTAATCAATGCGAAAATGCGATTTTGTGTTGATGCACTTGTGTCTTGTAATTAATGATTACCTTTGTGGTCTTTGTCACCAATTAAGCTAAAACCTTGCGGGACCGACTGGCCAGGCCGATAAGCACGCTTTTCAGCTTATATCTAGGCAAAAATGCGTCTTTGTGGAAGAGGCACTTGAATCTTGTGACATAAATCATCTTTATAAGTCGGTGTCACCAATCAAGCTGAAACTATGCGGGAGCAACAGGCGAGGCCAAAAAATAGACTTTTAAGCCTTTTGCCTTGCAAAAATGCGTTTTTGTGCTTAAGGCACTTGTTTCTTATGCCCTGAACTATCTTTGTAAGTCAGTTTCATCAATGGAGCTAAAACCATGCGGGATCAACAGGCAAGTCCTTTAAACTTGAATTTTTGCTTATTTTGATGCGAAAATGCGACTTCGTTTTTCAGGCACTGGTTTCTTGTGATAAAGGATAACCTTTTGCAGTTTCTGTCACCAATCGAGCTGCCACTATGAGGGACCAAATGGCTAGTCCAAAAAACACGCTTTTTAGCTTATTTCTACGGAAAATGCGTCTTTGTGGTTGAGGCGCTTGTTTCTTTTGACATGAATTATCTTTGAAAGTCGTTGTCGCCAATCAAGCTGAACTATGCGGGACCAACGGGTCAAGCCCAAAAAACAGGCCTTTTAGCCCTTTTCTGTGCAAAAATGCGTTTTTGTGGTTGAGGAACTTGTTTCTTATGCTCTAAACTTATCTTTGGGAGTCAGTTTCACCAATGAAGCTGAAACTATGCGGGATCAAGGGGCGAGACCTTTTAGCTCGAATTTCTGCTTATTTCGATGCGAAAATGCGATTTTGTGTTTTACGCACTGGTTTCTCGTCACTAGATGCATCTTTGTAAGTAGTTGTTAGAAATAAGCCGAAACTCTACGGGATCAACAGGCCAGGCCCAAAAATGCGCTTTTCATTTCATTTAAAGAAAATGCGACTTTCTTGTTTGAAGCACTGGGGTCTTTTGGTTTGAATTGTTTTTTACAGTCAGTGTCACAATTTGAGCAAAACCTGTGCGATACCACGAGGCTTGGTCATAAATGATCCTTTTTGACATAAATCAATGCGAAAATAAGATTTTGTGTTTCGGCTCGTCATATCTTGTGACTCGAGAATACTCTTTAAGAGTCACTGCTTCTTATCGAGCTTAAACTGTAGACAATCACGACGAAAAGCCTAGAAACACTAACTCCTGCTTTTTTAAATTTGAAGATGCGACTTTGTTTTTAAGGCTTTTGAGTCTTGTTATAAAACATTATCTTTTGTAGTCTCCGTCACGAATCAAGCTTAAACTATGCGGGACGAACAGGCAAGGCCCAAAAACACGCCCTTTCATTTTTTTTCATGCGAAAATGCGACTTTGTGTTTGAGGCACTGGTTTCTTGTAATAAAGGATAACCTTTTGTAGTCTCTGTCACCAATCGAGCTGCCACTATGCGGGACCAAAAGGCCAGTCCAAAAAACACGCTTTTTAGCTTATTTCTATGCAAAAATGCGTCTTTGTGGTTGAGGCGCTTGTTTCTTTTGACATGAATTATCTTTGCAAGTCGTTGTCACCAATCGAGCTGCAACTATGCGGGTTCAAAAGAAAAAGCCTCAAACCTTTAATTACTGCTCATTTCGATGCGAAAATGCAACTTTGTGTTTTAGGCACCGTTTCCTTGTGACAAGATTTATCTTTGAAAGTAGGTGTTACAAATGAAGCCGAAAGGATGCGGGATTAAAAGGCCAGGCCTAAAAACACGCTTTTCAGCTCATTTCGGAAGGAAAATGCGACTTTGTGTTTGAGGCACTTGAGTCTTGTAGATTAAATTGTCTCTTACAGTCAGTGTCACAAATCCAGCTAAAACTGTGCGTTATCACAATGCTTAGTCTTAAATTATGCTTTTTAGCATGAATCAATGCGAAAATACGATTTTGTGTTGATGCACTTTTGTCTTGTGATTAATGATTACCTTTGTGGTCTTTGTCACCAATTAAGCTAAAACCTTGCGGGACCGACTGGCCAGGCCGATAAGCAAGCTTTTCAGCTTATTTCTAGGCAAAAATGCGTCTTTCTGGTAGAGCGCGTGAATCTTGTGACAAAAATCATCTTTATAAGTCGGTGTCACCAATCAAGCTGAAACTATGCGGGAGCAACAGGCGAGGCCAAAAAATAGACTTTTAAGCCTTTTGCCTTGCAAAAATGCGTTTTTGTGCTTAAGGCACTTGTTTCTTATGCCCTGAACTATCTTTGTAAGTCAGTTTCATCAATGGAGCTAAAACCATGCGGGATCAACAGGCAAGTCCTTTAAACTTGAATTTTTGCTTATTTTGATGCGAAAATGCGACTTCGTTTTTCAGGCACTGGTTTCTTGTGATAAAGGATAACCTTTTGTAGTCTCTGTCACCAATCGAGCTGCCACTATGCGGGACCAAAAGGCCAGTCCAAAAAACACGCGTTTTAGCTTATTTCTATGCGAAAATGCGTCTTTGTGGTTGAGGCGCTTGTTTCTTTTGACATGAATTATCTTTGCAAGTCGTTGTCACCAATCGAGCTGCAACTATGCGGGTTCAAAAGAAAAAGCCTCAAACCTTTAATTACTGCTCATTTCAATGAAAAAATGCAACTTTGTGTTTTAGGCACCGTTTCCATTTGACAAGATTTATCTTTGAAAGTAGGTGTTACAAATGAAGCCGAAAGGATGCGGGATTAAAAGGCCAGGCCTAAAAACACGCTTTTCAGCTCATTTCGGAAGGAAAATGCGACTTTGTGTTTGAGGCACTTGAGTCTTGTAGATTAAATTGTCTCTTACAGTCAGTGTCACAAATCCAGCTAAAACTGTGCATTATCACAATGCTTGGTCTTAAATTATGCTTTTTAGCATTAATCAATGCGAAAATGCGATTTTGTGTTGATGCACTTGTGTCTTGTGATTAATGATTACCTTTGTGGTCTTTGTCACCAATTAAGCTAAAACCTTGCGGGACCGACTGGCCAGGCCGATAAGCACGCTTTTCAGCTTATATCTAGGCAAAAATGCGTCTTTGTGGAAGAGGCACTTGAATCTTGTGACATAAATCATCTTTATAAGTCGGTGTCACCAATCAAGCTGAAACTATGCGGGAGCAACAGGCGAGGCCAAAAAATAGACTTTTAAGCCTTTTGCCTTGCAAAAATGCGTTTTTGTGCTTAAGGCACTTGTTTCTTATGCCCTGAACTATCTTTGTAAGTCAGTTTCATCAATGGAGCTAAAACCATGCGGGATCAACAGGCAAGTCCTTTAAACTTGAATTTTTGCTTATTTTGATGCGAAAATGCGACTTCGTTTTTCAGGCACTGGTTTCTTGTGATAAAGGATAACCTTTTGCAGTTTCTGTCACCAATCGAGCTGCCACTATGAGGGACCAAATGGCTAGTCCAAAAAACACGCTTTTTAGCTTATTTCTACGGAAAATGCGTCTTTGTGGTTGAGGCGCTTGTTTCTTTTGACATGAATTATCTTTGAAAGTCGTTGTCGCCAATCAAGCTGAACTATGCGGGACCAACGGGTCAAGCCCAAAAAACAGGCCTTTTAGCCCTTTTCTGTGCAAAAATGCGTTTTTGTGGTTGAGGAACTTGTTTCTTATGCTCTAAACTTATCTTTGGGAGTCAGTTTCACCAATGAAGCTGAAACTATGCGGGATCAAGGGGCGAGACCTTTTAGCTCGAATTTCTGCTTATTTCGATGCGAAAATGCGATTTTGTGTTTTACGCACTGGTTTCTCGTCACTAGATGCATCTTTGTAAGTAGTTGTTAGAAATAAGCCGAAACTCTACGGGATCAACAGGCCAGGCCCAAAAATGCGCTTTTCATTTCATTTAAAAAAGAAAATGCGACTTTCTTGTTTGAAGCACTGGGGTCTTTTGGTTTGAATTGTTTTTTACAGTCAGTGTCACAATTTGAGCAAAACCTGTGCGATACCACGAGGCTTGGTCATAAATGATGCTTTTTGACATAAATCAATGCGAAAATAAGATTTTGTGTTTCGGCTCGTCATATCTTGTGACTCGAGAATACTCTTTAAGAGTCACTGCTTCTTATCGAGCTTAAACTGTAGACAATCACGACGAAAAGCCTAGAAACACTAACTCCTGCTTTTTTAAATTTGAAGATGCGACTTTGTTTTTAAGGCTTTTGAGTCTTGTTATAAAACATTATCTTTTGTAGTCTCCGTCACGAATCAAGCTTAAACTATGCGGGACGAACAGGCAAGGCCCAAAAACACGCCCTTTCATTTTTTTTCATGCGAAAATGCGACTTTGTGTTTGAGGCACTGGTTTCTTGTAATAAAGGATAACCTTTTGTAGTCTCTGTCACCAATCGAGCTGCCACTATGCGGGACCAAAAGGCCAGTCCAAAAAACACGCTTTTTAGCTTATTTCTATGCGAAAATGCGTCTTTGTGGTTGAGGCGCTTGTTTCTTTTGACATGAATTATCTTTGCAAGTCGTTGTCACCAATCGAGCTGCAACTATGCGGGTTCAAAAGAAAAAGCCTCAAACCTTTAATTACTGCTCATTTCGATGCGAAAATGCAACTTTGTGTTTTAGGCACCGTTTCCTTGTGACAAGATTTATCTTTGAAAGTAGGTGTTACAAATGAAGCCGAAAGGATGCGGGATTAACAGGCCAGGCCTAAAAACACGCTTTTCAGCTCATTTCTGAAGGAAAATGCGACTTTGTGTTTGAGGCACTTGTGTCTTGTAGATTAAATTGTCTCTTACAGTCAGTGTCACAAATCCAGCTAAAACTGTGCGTTATCAGAATGCTTAGTCTTAAATTATGCTTTTTAGCATGAATCAATGCGATTTTGTGTTGATGCAATTATGTCTTGTGATTAATGATTAACTTTGTGGTCTTTGTCACCAATTAAGCTAAAACCTTGCGGGACTCACTGGCCAGGCCGATAGGCACGCTTTTCAGCTTATTTCTAGGCAAAAATGCGTCTTTGTGGTAGAGGCACTTGAATCTTGTGACATAAATCATCTTTATAAGTCGGTGTCACCAATCAAGCTGAAACTATGCGGGGTCAACAGGCGAGGCCAAAAAATAGGCTTTTGAGCCTTTTGCCTTGCAAAAATGCGTTTTTGTAGTTAAGGCACTTGTTTCTTTTGCCCTGAACTATCTTTGTAAGTCAGTTTCATCAATGGAGCTAAAGCCATGCGGGATCAAAAGGCAAGTCCTTTAAACTTGAATTTTTGCTTATTTTGAAGCGAAAATGCGACTTCGTGTTTCAGGCACTGGTTTCTTGTGATAAAGGATAACCTTTTGTAGTTTCTGTCACCAATCGAGCTGCCATTATGCGGGACCCATAAGCCAGTCCAAAAAAACACGCTTTTTAGCTTATTTCTATGTGAAAATATGTCTTTGTGGTTGAGGCGCTTGTTTCTTTTGACATGAATTATCTTTGAAAGTCGTTGTCGCCAATCAAGCTGAACTATGCGGGTTTAAAAGAAAAAGCCCTAAACCTTTAATTTCTGCTCATTTCGATGCGAAAATGCAACTTTGTGTTTTAGGCACCGTTTCCATTGACAAGATTTATCTTTGAAAGTAGGTGTTACAAATGAAGCCGAAAGGATGCGGGATTAAAAGGCCAGGCCTAAAAATACGCTTTTCAGCTCATTTCTGAAGGAAAATGCGACTTTGTGTTTGAGGCACTTGTGTCTTGTAGATTAAATTGTCTCTTACAGTCAGTGTCACAAATCCAGCTAAAACTGTGCGTTATCACAATGCTTGGTCTTAAATTATGCTTTTTAGCATTAATCAATGCGAAAATGCGATTTTGTGTTGATGCACTTGTGTCTTGTGATTAATGATTACCTTTGTGGTCTTTGTCACCAATTAAGCTAAAACCTTGCGGGACCGACTGGCCAGGCCGATAAGCACGCTTTTCAGCTTATATCTAGGCAAAAATGCGTCTTTGTGGAAGAGGCACTTGAATCTTGTGACATAAATCATCTTTATAAGTCGGTGTCACCAATCAAGCTGAAACTATGCGGGAGCAACAGGCGAGGCCAAAAAATAGACTTTTAAGCCTTTTGCCTTGCAAAAATGCGTTTTTGTGCTTAAGGCACTTGTTTCTTATGCCCTGAACTATCTTTGTAAGTCAGTTTCATCAATGGAGCTAAAACCATGCGGGATCAACAGGCAAGTCCTTTAAACTTGAATTTTTGCTTATTTTGATGCGAAAATGCGACTTCGTTTTTCAGGCACTGGTTTCTTGTGATAAAGGATAACCTTTTGCAGTTTCTGTCACCAATCGAGCTGCCACTATGAGGGACCAAATGGCTAGTCCAAAAAACACGCTTTTTAGCTTATTTCTACGGAAAATGCGTCTTTGTGGTTGAGGCGCTTGTTTCTTTTGACATGAATTATCTTTGAAAGTCGTTGTCGCCAATCAAGCTGAACTATGCGGGACCAACGGGTCAAGCCCAAAAAACAGGCCTTTTAGCCCTTTTCTGTGCAAAAATGCGTTTTTGTGGTTGAGGAACTTGTTTCTTATGCTCTAAACTTATCTTTGGGAGTCAGTTTCACCAATGAAGCTGAAACTATGCGGGATCAAGGGGCGAGACCTTTTAGCTCGAATTTCTGCTTATTTCGATGCGAAAATGCGATTTTGTGTTTTACGCACTGGTTTCTCGTCACTAGATGCATCTTTGTAAGTAGTTGTTAGAAATAAGCCGAAACTCTACGGGATCAACAGGCCAGGCCCAAAAATGCGCTTTTCATTTCATTTAAAAAAGAAAATGCGACTTTCTTGTTTGAAGCACTGGGGTCTTTTGGTTTGAATTGTTTTTTACAGTCAGTGTCACAATTTGAGCAAAACCTGTGCGATACCACGAGGCTTGGTCATAAATGATGCTTTTTGACATAAATCAATGCGAAAATAAGATTTTGTGTTTCGGCTCGTCATATCTTGTGACTCGAGAATACTCTTTAAGAGTCACTGCTTCTTATCGAGCTTAAACTGTAGACAATCACGACGAAAAGCCTAGAAACACTAACTCCTGCTTTTTTAAATTTGAAGATGCGACTTTGTTTTTAAGGCTTTTGAGTCTTGTTATAAAACATTATCTTTTGTAGTCTCCGTCACGAATCAAGCTTAAACTATGCGGGACGAACAGGCAAGGCCCAAAAACACGCCCTTTCATTTTTTTTCGAAAATGCGACTTTGTGTTTGAGGCACTGGTTTCTTGTAATAAAGGATAACCTTTTGTAGTCTCTGTCACCAATCGAGCTGCCACTATGCGGGACCAAAAGGCCAGTCCAAAAAACACGCTTTTTAGCTTATTTCTATGCGAAAATGCGTCTTTGTGGTTGAGGCGCTTGTTTCTTTTGACATGAATTATCTTTGCAAGTCGTTGTCACCAATCGAGCTGCAACTATGCGGGTTTAAAAGAAAAAGCCCTAAACCTTTAATTTCTGCTCATTTCGATGCGAAAATGCAACTTTGTGTTTTAGGCACCGTTTCCTTGTGACAAGATTTATCTTTGAAAGTAGGTGTTACAAATGAAGCCGAAAGGATGCGGGATTAAAAGGCCAGGCCTAAAAATACGCTTTTCAGCTCATTTCTGAAGGAAAATGCGACTTTGTGTTTGAGGCACTTGTGTCTTGTAGATTAAATTGTCTCTTACAGTCAGTGTCACAAATCCAGCTAAAACTGTGCGTTATCACAATGCTTAGTCTTCAATTATGCTTTTTACCATGAATCAATGCGAAAATACGATTTTGTGTTGATGCACTTTTGTCTTGTGATTATTGATTACCTTTGTGGTCTTTGTCACCAATTAAGCTAAAACCTTGCGGGACCGACTGGCCAGGGCGATAAGCAAGCTTTTCAGCTTATTTCTAGGCAAAAATGCGTGTTTCTGGTAGAGCGCGTGAATCTTGTGACATAAATCATCTTTATAAGTCGGTGTCACCAATCAAGCTGAAACTATGCGGGAGCAACAGGCGAGGCCAAAAAATAGACTTTTAAGCCTTTTGCCTTGCAAAAATGCGTTTTTGTGCTTAAGGCACTTGTTTCTTATGCCCTGAACTATCTTTGTAAGTCAGTTTCATCAATGGAGCTAAAACCATGCGGGATCAACAGGCAAGTCCTTTAAACTTGAATTTTTGCTTATTTTGATGCGAAAATGCGACTTCGTTTTTCAGGCACTGGTTTCTTGTGATAAAGGATAACCTTTTGCAGTTTCTGTCACCAATCGAGCTGCCACTATGAGGGACCAAATAGCAAGTCCAAAAAACACGCTTTTTATCTTATTTCTACGGAAAATGCGTCTTTGTGGTTGAGGCGCTTGTTTCTTTTGACATGAATTATCTTTGCAAGTCGTTGTCACCAATCGAGCTGCAACTATGCGGGTTTAAAAGAAAAAGCCCTAAACCTTTAATTTCTGCTCATTTCGATGCGAAAATGCAACTTTGTGTTTTAGGCACCGTTTCCTTGTGACAAGATTTATCTTTGAAAGTAGGTGTTACAAATGAAGCCGAAAGGATGCGGGATTAAAAGGCCAGGCCTAAAAATACGCTTTTCAGCTCATTTCTGAAGGAAAATGCGACTTTGTGTTTGAGGCACTTGTGTCTTGTAGATTAAATTGTCTCTTACAGTCAGTGTCACAAATCCAGCTAAAACTGTGCATTATCACAATGCTTGGTCTTAAATTATGCTTTTTAGCATTAATCAATGCGAAAATGCGATTTTGTGTTGATGCACTTGTGTCTTGTAATTAATGATTACCTTTGTGGTCTTTGTCACCAATTAAGCTAAAACCTTGCGGGACCGACTGGCCAGGCCGATAAGCACGCTTTTCAGCTTATATCTAGGCAAAAATGCGTCTTTGTGGAAGAGGCACTTGAATCTTGTGACATAAATCATCTTTATAAGTCGGTGTCACCAATCAAGCTGAAACTATGCGGGAGCAACAGGCGAGGCCAAAAAATAGACTTTTAAGCCTTTTGCCTTGCAAAAATGCGTTTTTGTGCTTAAGGCACTTGTTTCTTATGCCCTGAACTATCTTTGTAAGTCAGTTTCATCAATGGAGCTAAAACCATGCGGGATCAACAGGCAAGTCCTTTAAACTTGAATTTTTGCTTATTTTGATGCGAAAATGCGACTTCGTTTTTCAGGCACTGGTTTCTTGTGATAAAGGATAACCTTTTGTAGTCTCTGTCACCAATCGAGCTGCCACTATGCGGGACCAAAAGGCCAGTCCAAAAAACACGCTTTTTAGCTTATTTCTATGCGAAAATGCGTCTTTGTGGTTGAGGCGCTTGTTTCTTTTGACATGAATTATCTTTGCAAGTCGTTGTCACCAATCGAGCTGCAACTATGCGGGTTTAAAAGAAAAAGCCCTAAACCTTTAATTTCTGCTCATTTCGATGCGAAAATGCAACTTTGTGTTTTAGGCACCGTTTCCTTGTGACAAGATTTATCTTTGAAAGTAGGTGTTACAAATGAAGCCGAAAGGATGCGGGATTAAAAGGCCAGGCCTAAAAATACGCTTTTCAGCTCATTTCTGAAGGAAAATGCGACTTTGTGTTTGAGGCACTTGTGTCTTGTAGATTAAATTGTCTCTTACAGTCAGTGTCACAAATCCAGCTAAAACTGTGCGTTATCACAATGCTTAGTCTTAAATTATGCTTTTTACCATGAATCAATGCGAAAATGCGATTTTGTGTTGATGCACTTGTGTCTTGTGATTAATGATTACCTTTGTGGTCTTTGTCACCAATTAAGCTAAAACCTTGCGGGACCGACTGGCCAGGCCGATAAGCACGCTTTTCAGCTTATATCTAGGCAAAAATGCGTCTTTGTGGAAGAGGCACTTGAATCTTGTGACATAAATCATCTTTATAAGTCGGTGTCACCAATCAAGCTGAAACTATGCGGGAGCAACAGGCGAGGCCAAAAAATAGACTTTTAAGCCTTTTGCCTTGCAAAAATGCGTTTTTGTGCTTAAGGCACTTGTTTCTTATGCCCTGAACTATCTTTGTAAGTAAAAGGAGCTAAAACCATGCGGGATCAACAGGCAAGTCCTTTAAACTTGAATTTTTGCTTATTTTGATGCGAAAATGCGACTTCGTTTTTCAGGCACTGGTTTCTTGTGATAAAGGATAACCTTTTGCAGTTTCTGTCACCAATCGAGCTGCCACTATGAGGGACCAAATGGCTAGTCCAAAAAACACGCTTTTTAGCTTATTTCTACGGAAAATGCGTCTTTGTGGTTGAGGCGCTTGTTTCTTTTGACATGAATTATCTTTGAAAGTCGTTGTCGCCAATCAAGCTGAACTATGCGGGACCAACAGGTCAAGCCCAAAAACAGGCCTTTTAGCCCTTTTCAATGCAAAAATGCGTTTTTGTGGTTGAGGAACTTGTTTCTTATGCTCTAAACTTATCTTTGGGAGTCAGTTTCACCAATGAAGCTGAAACTATGCGGGATCAAGGGGCGAGACCTTTTAGCTCGAATTTCTGCTTATTTCGATGCGAAAATGCGATTTTGTGTTTTACGCACTGGTTTCTCGTCACTAGATGCATCTTTGTAAGTAGTTGTTAGAAATAAGCCGAAACTCTACGGGATCAACAGGCCAGGCCCAAAAATGCGCTTTTCATTTCATTTAAAAAAGAAAATGCGACTTTCTTGTTTGAAGCACTGGGGTCTTTTGGTTTGAATTGTTTTTTACAGTCAGTGTCACAATTTGAGCAAAACCTGTGCGATACCACGAGGCTTGGTCATAAATGATGCTTTTTGACATAAATCAATGCGAAAATAAGATTTTGTGTTTCGGCTCGTCATATCTTGTGACTCGAGAATACTCTCTAAGGGGGCAGTAGCGCTTCGTGCACGTTTTTCTCATTTTTTCTGAACTTTCTGTTTGGACAGCAATAAAAAATTTGGTATAAACGCTAGAGACAAACGGAATGCACCATGAAAAAGTACAGACTTTTTACAACAAGTTCAAAAAAAAATAATTTTGTTCTGGCATTAAATTAGGCAGGGATATATAGCATGTGAAAAAGGTCTGCAAAATCATACATGATGTCACTGCGCGCACGATTGCGGCCGAAGTTTTCAACTTTTTTCCAATCGGTAAAAAGAATCCGAAAGAGCATAAGATTGCCCACTAAATGAACCACCGGCATTAATATCGGACGAAAAATACTGCTAGATATTTGATATTGAACTCAAAAAAACCGTTATAACGAAAATTTTGTGCAAAAGTACATTTTCATAGCAGGATTTTTCGTCCGATATTAACGCTGTTGGTTCATTTTGTCGGCAATTTTATGCTCTATCGGATGCTTTTTCCCGATTGGAAAAAAGTTGAAAACTTTGGCCGCAATCGTGCGCGCAGTGACATCATGTATGATTTTGCAGACCTTTTTTACATGCTATATATCCCTGCCTAATTTGATGCCAGAACAAAATTATTTTTTTTGAAATTGTTGTAAAAAGTCTGTACTTTTACATGGTGCTTTCCGTTTGTCTCTAGCGTTTATACCAAATTTTTTATTGCTGTCCAAACAGAAAGTTCGGAAAAAATGAGAAAAACGTGCACGAAGTGCTACTGCCCCCTTAAGAGTCACTGCTTCTTATCGAGCTTAAACTGTAGACAATCACGACGAAAAGCCTAGAAACACTAACTCCTGCTTTTTTAAATTTGAAGATGCGACTTTGTTTTGAAGGCTTTTGAGTCTTGTTATAAAACATTATCTTTTGTAGTCTCCGTCACGAATCAAGCTTAAACTATGCGGGACGAACAGGCAAGGCCCAAAAACACGCCCTTTCATTTTTTTTCATGCGAAAATGCGACTTTGTGTTTGAGGCACTGGTTTCTTGTAATAAAGAATAACCTTTTGTAGTCTCTGTCACCAATCGAGCTGCCACTATGCGGGACCAAAAGGCCAGTCCAAAAAACACGCTTTTTAGCTTATTTCTATGCAAAAATGCGTCTTTGTGGTTGAGGCGCTTGTTTCTTTTGACATGAATTATCTTTGCAAGTCGTTGTCACCAATCGAGCTGCAACTATGCGGGTTCAAAAGAAAAAGCCTCAAACCTTTAATTACTGCTCATTTCGATGCGAAAATGCAACTTTGTGTTTTAGGCACCGTTTCCTTGTGACAAGATTTATCTTTGAAAGTAGGTGTTACAAATGAAGCCGTAAGGATGCGGGATTAAAAGGCCAGGCCTAAAAACACGCTTTTCAGATCATTTCGGAAGGAAAATGCGACTTTGTGTTCGAGGCACTTGAGTCTTGTAGATTAAATTGTCTCTTACAGTCAGTGTCACAAATCCAGCTAAAACTGTGCGTTATCACAATGCTTAGTCTTAAATTATGCTTTTTAGCATGAATCAATGCGAAAATACGATTTTGTGTTGATGCACTTTTGTCTTGTGATTAATGATTACCTTTGTGGTCTTTGTCACCAATTAAGCTAAAACCTTGCGGGACCGACTGGCCAGGCCGATAAGCAAGCTTTTCAGCTTATTTCTAGGCAAAAATGCGTCTTTCTGGTAGAGCGCGTGAATCTTGTGACAAAAATCATCTTTATAAGTCGGTGTCACCAATCAAGCTGAAACTATGCGGGACCAGAAGGCGAGGCCCAAAAATAGGCTTTTAAGCCTTTTGCCTTGCAAAACTGTGTTTTTGTGCTTAAGGCACTTGTTTCTTATGCCCTGAACTATCTTTGTAAGTCAGTTTCATCAATGGAGCTAAAACCATGCGGGATCAACAGGCAAGTCCTTTAAACTTGAATTTTTGCTTATTTTGATGCGAAAATGCGACTTCGTTTTTCAGGCACTGGTTTCTTGTGATAAAGGATAACCTTTTGTAGTCTCTGTCACCAATCGAGCTGCCACTATGCGGGACCAAAAGGCCAGTCCGAAAAAAACACGCGTTTTAGCTTATTTCTATGCGAAAATGCGTCTTTGTGGTTGAGGCGCTTGTTTCTTTTGACATGAATTATCTTTGCAAGTCGTTGTCACCAATCGAGCTGCAACTATGCGGGGTTCAAAAGAAAAAGCCTTAAACCTTAAATTCCTGCTCATTTCAATGAAAAAATGCAACTTTGTGTTTTAGGCACCGTTTCCATGTGACAAGATTTATCTTTGAAAGTAGGTGATACAAATGAAGCCGAAAGGATGCGGGATTTAAAGGCCAGGCCTAAAAACACGCTTTTCAGCTCATTTCTGAAGGAAAATGCGACTTTGAATTTGAGGCACTTGTGTCTTGTAGATTAAATTGTCTCTTACAGTCAGTGTCACAAATCCAGCTAAAACTGTGCATTATCACAATGCTTGGTCTTAAATTATGCTTTTTAGCATTAATCAATGCGAAAATGCGATTTTGTGTTGATGCACTTGTGTCTTGTAATTAATGATTACCTTTGTGGTCTTTGTCACCAATTAAGCTAAAACCTTGCGGGACCGACTGGCCAGGCCGATAAGCACGCTTTTCAGCTTATATCTAGGCAAAAATGCGTCTTTGTGGAAGAGGCACTTGAATCTTGTGACATGAATTATCTTTATAAGTCGGTGTCACCAATCAAGCTGAAACTATGCGGGAGCAACAGGCGAGGCCAAAAAATAGACTTTTAAGCCTTTTGCCTTGCAAAAATGCGTTTTTGTGCTTAAGGCACTTGTTTCTTATGCCCTGAACTATCTTTGTAAGTCAGTTTCATTAATGGAGCTAAAACCATGCGGGATCAACAGGCAAGTCCTTTAAACTTGAATTTTTGCTTATTTTGATGCGAAAATGCGACTTCGTTTTTCAGGCACTGGTTTCTTGTGATAAAGGATAACCTTTTGTAGTCTCTGTCACCAATCGAGCTGCCACTATGCGGGACCAAAAGGCCAGTCCGAAAAAAACACGCGTTTTAGCTTATTTCTATGCGAAAATGCGTCTTTGTGGTTGAGGCGCTTGTTTCTTTTGACATGAATTATCTTTGCAAGTCGTTGTCACCAATCGAGCTGCAACTATGCGGGGTTCAAAAGAAAAAGCCTTAAACCTTAAATTCCTGCTCATTTCAATGAAAAAATGCAACTTTGTGTTTTAGGCACCGTTTCCTTGTGACAAGATTTATCTTTGAAAGTAGGTGTTACAAATGAAGCCGAAAGGATGCGGGATTAAAAGGCCAGGCCTAAAAACACGCTTTTCAGCTCCTTTCGGAAGGAAAATGCGACTTTGTGTTTGAGGCACTTGAGTCTTGTAGATTAAATTGTCTCTTACAGTCAGTGTCACAAATCCAGCTAAAACTGTGCGTTATCACAATGCTTAGTCTTAAATTATGCTTTTTAGCATGAATCAATGCGAAATACGATTTTGTGTTGATGCACTTTTGTCTTGTGATTAATGATTACCTTTGTGGTCTTTGTCACCAATTAAGCTAAAACCTTGCGGGACCGACTGGCCAGGCCGATAAGCACGCTTTTCAGCTTATATCTAGGCAAAAATGCGTCTTTGTGGAAGAGGCACTTGAATCTTGTGACATAAATTATCTTTATAAGTCGGTGTCACCAATCAAGCTGAAACTATGCGGGACCAGAAGGCGAGGCCCAAAAATAGGCTTTTAAGCCTTTTGCCTTGCAAAAATGTGTTTTTGTGCTTTAGGCACTTGTTTTTTATGCCCTGAACTATCTTTGTAAGTAAAAGGAGCTAAAACCATGCGGGATCAACAGGCAAGTCCTTTAAACTTGAATTTTTGCTTATTTTGATGCGAAAATGCGACTTCGTTTTTCAGGCACTGGTTTCTTGTGATAAAGGATAACCTTTTGCAGTTTCTGTCACCAATCGAGCTGCCACTATGAGGGACCAAATGGCTAGTCCAAAAAACACGCTTTTTAGCTTATTTCTACGGAAAATGCGTCTTTGTGGTTGAGGCGCTTGTTTCTTTTGACATGAATTATCTTTGAAAGTCGTTGTCGCCAATCAAGCTGAACTATGCGGGACCAACAGGTCAAGCCCAAAAACTGGCCTTTTAGCCCTGTTCTGTGCAAAAATGCGTTTTTGTGGTTGAGGAACTTGTTGCTTATGCTCTAAACTTATCTTTGGGAGTCAGTTTCACCAATGAAGCTGAAACTATGCGGGATCAAAGGGCGAGACCTTTTAGCTCGAATTTCTGCTTATTTCGATGCGAAAATGCGATTTTGTGTTTTACGCACTGGTTTCTTGTCACTAGATTCATCTTTGTAAGTAGTTGTTAGAAATAAGCCGAAACTCTGCGGGATCAACAGGCCAGGCCCAAAAATGCGCTTTTCATCCCATCTCAAAAAGTAAATGCGACTCTCTGTTTGAAGCACTGGGGTCTTTTGGTTTGAATTGTTTTTTACAGTCAGTGTCACAATTTGAGCAAAACCTGTGCGATACCACGAGGCTTGGTCATAAATGATGCTTTTTGACATAAATCAATGCGAAAATAAGATTTTGTGTTTCGGCTCGTCATATCTTGTGACTCGAGAATACTCTCTAAGGGGGCAGTAGCGCTTCGTGCACGTTTTTCTCATTTTTTCTGAACTTTCTGTTTGGACAGCAATAAAAAATTTGGTATAAACGCTAGAGACAAACGGAATGCACCATGAAAAAGTACAGACTTTTTACAACAAGTTCAAAAAAAAATAATTTTGTTCTGGCATTAAATTAGGCAGGGATATATAGCATGTGAAAAAGGTCTGCAAAATCATACATGATGTCACTGCGCGCACGATTGCGGCCGAAGTTTTCAACTTTTTTCCAATCGGTAAAAAGAATCCGAAAGAGCATAAGATTGCCCACTAAATGAACCACCGGCATTAATATCGGACGAAAAATACTGCTAGATATTTGATATTGAACTCAAAAAAACCGTTATAACGAAAATTTTGTGCAAAAGTACATTTTCATAGCAGGATTTTTCGTCCGATATTAACGCCGTTGGTTCATTTTGTCGGCAATTTTATGCTCTATCGGATGCTTTTTCCCGATTGGAAAAAAGTTGAAAACTTCGGCCGCAATCGTGCGCGCAGTGACATCATGTATGATTTTGCAGACCTTTTTTACATGCTATATATCCCTGCCTAATTTGATGCCAGAACAAAATTATTTTTTTTGAAATTGTTGTAAAAAGTCTGTACTTTTACATGGTGCTTTCCGTTTGTCTCTAGCGTTTATACCAAATTTTTTATTGCTGTCCAAACAGAAAGTTCGGAAAAAATGAGAAAAACGTGCACGAAGTGCTACTGCCCCCTTAAGAGTCACTGCTTCTTATCGAGCTTAAACTGTAGACAATCACGACGAAAAGCCTAGAAACACTAACTCCTGCTTTTTTAAATTTGAAGATGCGACTTTGTTTTGAAGGCTTTTGAGTCTTGTTATAAAACATTATCTTTTGTAGTCTCCGTCACGAATCAAGCTTAAACTATGCGGGACGAACAGGCAAGGCCCAAAAACACGCCCTTTCATTTTTTTTCATGCGAAAATGCGACTTTGTGTTTGAGGCACTGGTTTCTTGTAATAAAGAATAACCTTTTGTAGTCTCTGTCACCAATCGAGCTGCCACTATGCGGGACCAAAAGGCCAGTCCAAAAAACACGCTTTTTAGCTTATTTCTATGCAAAAATGCGTCTTTGTGGTTGAGGCGCTTGTTTCTTTTGACATGAATTATCTTTGCAAGTCGTTGTCACCAATCGAGCTGCAACTATGCGGGTTCAAAAGAAAAAGCCTCAAACCTTTAATTACTGCTCATTTCGATGCGAAAATGCAACTTTGTGTTTTAGGCACCGTTTCCTTGTGACAAGATTTATCTTTGAAAGTAGGTGTTACAAATGAAGCCGTAAGGATGCGGGATTAAAAGGCCAGGCCTAAAAACACGCTTTTCAGCTCATTTCGGAAGGAAAATGCGACTTTGTGTTCGAGGCACTTGAGTCTTGTAGATTAAATTGTCTCTTACAGTCAGTGTCACAAATCCAGCTAAAACTGTGCGTTATCACAATGCTTAGTCTTAAATTATGCTTTTTAGCATGAATCAATGCGAAAATACGATTTTGTGTTGATGCACTTTTGTCTTGTGATTAATGATTACCTTTGTGGTCTTTGTCACCAATTAAGCTAAAACCTTGCGGGACCGACTGGCCAGGCCGATAAGCAAGCTTTTCAGCTTATTTCTAGGCAAAAATGCGTCTTTCTGGTAGAGCGCGTGAATCTTGTGACAAAAATCATCTTTATAAGTCGGTGTCACCAATCAAGCTGAAACTATGCGGGACCAGAAGGCGAGGCCCAAAAATAGGCTTTTAAGCCTTTTGCCTTGCAAAAATGTGTTTTTGTGCTTAAGGCACTTGTTTCTTATGCCCTGAACTATCTTTGTAAGTCAGTTTCATCAATGGAGCTAAAACCATGCGGGATCAACAGGCAAGTCCTTTAAACTTGAATTTTTGCTTATTTTGATGCGAAAATGCGACTTCGTTTTTCAGGCACTGGTTTCTTGTGATAAAGGATAACCTTTTGTAGTCTCTGTCACCAATCGAGCTGCCACTATGCGGGACCAAAAGGCCAGTCCGAAAAAAACACGCGTTTTAGCTTATTTCTATGCGAAAATGCGTCTTTGTGGTTGAGGCGCTTGTTTCTTTTGACATGAATTATCTTTGCAAGTCGTTGTCACCAATCGAGCTGCAACTATGCGGGGTTCAAAAGAAAAAGCCTTAAACCTTAAATTCCTGCTCATTTCAATGAAAAAATGCAACTTTGTGTTTTAGGCACCGTTTCCATGTGACAAGATTTATCTTTGAAAGTAGGTGATACAAATGAAGCCGAAAGGATGCGGGATTTAAAGGCCAGGCCTAAAAACACGCTTTTCAGCTCATTTCTGAAGGAAAATGCGACTTTGAATTTGAGGCACTTGTGTCTTGTAGATTAAATTGTCTCTTACAGTCAGTGTCACAAATCCAGCTAAAACTGTGCATTATCACAATGCTTGGTCTTAAATTATGCTTTTTAGCATTAATCAATGCGAAAATGCGATTTTGTGTTGATGCACTTGTGTCTTGTAATTAATGATTACCTTTGTGGTCTTTGTCACCAATTAAGCCAAAACCTTGCGGGACCGACTGGCCAGGCCGATAAGCACGCTTTTCAGCTTATATCTAGGCAAAAATGCGTCTTTGTGGAAGAGGCACTTGAATCTTGTGACATAAATCATCTTTATAAGTCGGTGTCACCAATCAAGCTGAAACTATGCGGGAGCAACAGGCGAGGCCAAAAAATAGACTTTTAAGCCTTTTGCCTTGCAAAAATGCGTTTTTGTGCTTAAGGCACTTGTTTCTTATGCCCTGAACTATCTTTGTAAGTCAGTTTCATTAATGGAGCTAAAACCATGCGGGATCAACAGGCAAGTCCTTTAAACTTGAATTTTTGCTTATTTTGATGCGAAAATGCGACTTCGTTTTTCAGGCACTGGTTTCTTGTGATAAAGGATAACCTTTTGTAGTCTCTGTCACCAATCGAGCTGCCACTATGCGGGACCAAAAGGCCAGTCCAAAAAACACGCTTTTTAGCTTATTTCTATGCAAAAATGCGTCTTTGTGGTTGAGGCGCTTGTTTCTTTTGACATGAATTATCTTTGCAAGTCGTTGTCACCAATCGAGCTGCAACTATGCGGGTTCAAAAGAACAAGCCTCAAACCTTTAATTACTGCTCATTTCGATGCGAAAATGCAACTTTGTGTTTTAGGCACCGTTTCCATGTGACAAGATTTATCTTTGAAAGTAGGTGTTACAAATGAAGCCGAAAGGATGCGGGATTAAAAGGCCAGGCCTAAAAACACGCTTTTCAGCTCATTTCTGAAAGAAAATGCGACTTTGAATTTGAGGCACTTGTGTCTTGTAGATTAAATTGTCCCTTACAGTCAGTGTCACAAATCCAGCTAAAACTGTGCATTATCACAATGCTTGGTCTTAAATTATGCTTTTTAGCATTAATCAATGCGAAAATGCGATTTTGTGTTGATGCACTTGTGTCTTGTAATTAATGATTACCTTTGTGGTCTTTGTCACCAATTAAGCTAAAACCTTGCGGGACCGACTGGCCAGGCCGATAAGCACGCTTTTCAGCTTATATCTAGGCAAAAATGCGTCTTTGTGGAAGAGGCACTTGAATCTTGTGACATAAATCATCTTTATAAGTCGGTGTCACCAATCAAGCTGAAACTATGCGGGAGCAACAGGCGAGGCCAAAAAATAGACTTTTAAGCCTTTTGCCTTGCAAAAATGCGTTTTTGTGCTTAAGGCACTTGTTTCTTATGCCCTGAACTATCTTTGTAAGTCAGTTTCATAAATGGAGCTAAAACCATGCGGGATCAACAGGCAAGTCCTTTAAACTTGAATTTTTGCTTATTTTGATGCGAAAATGCGACTTGGTTTTTCAGGCACTGGTTTCTTGTGATAAAGGATAACCTTTTGCAGTTTCTGTCACCAATCGAGCTGCCACTATGAGGGACCAAATGGCTAGTCCAAAAAACACGCTTTTTATCTTGTTTCTACGGAAAATGCGTCTTTGTGGTAAAGACGCTTGTTTCTTTTGACATGAATTATCTTTGAAAGTCGTTGTCGCCAATCAAGCTGAACTATGCGGGACCAACGGGTCAAGCCCAAAAAACAGGTCTTGTAGCCCTTTTCTGTGCAAAAATGCGTTTTTGTGGTTGAGGAACTTGATTCTTATGCTCTAAACTTATCTTTGGGAGTCAGTTTCACCAATGAAGCTGAAACTATGCGGGATCAAGGGGCGAGACCTTTTAGCTCGAATTTCTGCTTATTTCGATGCGAAAATGCGATTTTGTGTTTTACGCACCTGTTTCTCGTCACTAGATGCATCTTTGTAAGTAGTTGTTAGAAATAAGCCGAAACTCTACGGGATCAACAGGCCAGGCCCAAAAATGCGCTTTTCATTTCATTTAAAAAAGAAAATGCGACTTTCTTGTTTGAAGCACTGGGGTCTTTTGGTTTGAATTGTTTTTTACAGTCAGTGTCACAATTTGAGCAAAACCTGTGCGATACCACGAGGCTTGGTCATAAATGATGCTTTTTGACATAAATCAATGCGAAAATAAGATTTTGTGTTTCGGCTCGTCATATCTTGTGACTCGAGAATACTCTTTAAGAGTCACTGCTTCTTATCGAGCTTAAACTGTAGACAATCACGACGAAAAGCCTAGAAACACTAACTCCTGCTTTTTTAAATTTGAAGATGCGACTTTGTTTTTAAGGCTTTTGAGTCTTGTTATAAAACATTATCTTTTGTAGTCTCCGTCACGAATCAAGCTTAAACTATGCGGGACGAACAGGCAAGGCCCAAAAACACGCCCTTTCATTTTTTTTTCATGCGAAAATGCGACTTTGTGTTTGAGGCACTGGTTTCTTGTAATAAAGGATAACCTTTTGTAGTCTCTGGCACCAATCGAGCTGCCACTATGCGGGACCAAAAGACCAGTCCAAAAAACACGCTTTTTAGCTTATTTCTATGCGAAAATGCGTCTTTGTGGTTGAGGCGCTTGTTTCTTTTGACATGAATTATCTTTGCAAGTCGTTGTCACCAATCGAGCTGCAACTATGCGGGTTTAAAAGAAAAAGCCCTAAACCTTTAATTTCTGCTCATTTCGATGCGAAAATGCAACTTTGTGTTTTAGGCACCGTTTCCTTGTGACAAGATTTATCTTTGAAAGTAGGTGTTACAAATGAAGCCGAAAGGATGCGGGATTAAAAGGCCAGGCCTAAAAATACGCTTTTCAGCTCATTTCTGAAGGAAAATGCGACTTTGTGTTTGAGGCACTTGTGTCTTGTAGATTAAATTGTCTCTTACAGTCAGTGTCACAAATCCAGCTAAAACTGTGCGTTATCACAATGCTTAGTCTTAAATTATGCTTTTTAGCATGAATCAATGCGAAAATACGATTTTGTGTTGATGCACTTTTGTCTTGTGATTAATGATTACCTTTGTGGTCTTTGTCACCAATTAAGCTAAAACCTTGCGGGACCGACTGGCCAGGCCGATAAGCAAGCTTTTCAGCTTATTTCCAGGCAAAAATGCGTCTTTCTGGTAGTGCGCGTGAATCTTGTGACAAAAATCATCTTTATAAGTCGGTGTCACTAATCAAGCTGAAACTATGCGGGACCAGAAGGCGATGCCCAAAAATAGGCTTTTAAGCCTTTTGCCTTGCAAAAATGTGTTTTTGTGCTTTAGGCACTTGTTTCTTATGCCCTGAACTATCTTTGTAAGTCAGTTTCATCAATGGAGCTAAAACCATGCGGGATCAACAGGCAAGTCCTTTAAACTTGAATTTTTGCTTATTTTGATGCGAAAATGCGACTTCGTTTTTCAGGCACTGGTTTCTTGTGATAAAGGATAACCTTTTGTAGTCTCTGTCACCAATCGAGCTGCCACTATGCGGGACCAAAAGGCCAGTCCGAAAAAAACACGCGTTTTAGCTTATTTCTATGCGAAAATGCGTCTTTGTGGTTGAGGCGCTTGTTTCTTTTGACATGAATTATCTTTGCAAGTCGTTGTCACCAATCGAGCTGCAACTATGCGGGGTTCAAAAGAAAAAGCCTTAAACCTTAAATTCCTGCTCATTTCAATGAAAAAATGCAACTTTGTGTTTTAGGCACCGTTTCCATGTGACAAGATTTATCTTTGAAAGTAGGTGATACAAATGAAGCCGAAAGGATGCGGGATTAAAAGGCCAGGCCTAAAAACACGCTTTTCAGCTCATTTCTGAAGGAAAATGCGACTTTGAATTTGAGGCACTTGTGTCTTGTAGATTAAATTGTCTCTTACAGTCAGTGTCACAAATCCAGCTAAAACTGTGCATTATCACAATGCTTGGTCTTAAATTATGCTTTTTAGCATTAATCAATGCGAAAATGCGATTTTGTGTTGATGCACTTGTGTCTTGTAATTAATGATTACCTTTGTGGTCTTTGTCACTAATTAAGCTAAAACCTTGCGGGACCGACTGGCCAGGCCGATAAGCACGCTTTTCAGCTTATATCTAGGCAAAAATGCGTCTTTGTGGAAGAGGCACTTGAATCTTGTGACATAAATCATCTTTATAAGTCGGTGTCACCAATCAAGCTGAAACTATGCGGGAGCAACAGGCGAGGCCACAAAAATAAAATTTTAAGCCTTTTGCCTTGCAAAAATGCGTTTTTGTGCTTAAGGCACTTGTTTCTTATGCCCTGAACTATCTTTGTAAGTCAGTTTCATTAATGGAGCTAAAACCATGCGGGATCAACAGGCAAGTCCTTTAAACTTGAAAGTAGTAAGGTACCCCCTAGGTCACCCAGCGCCATATTGGCACCCCCAGGTCACCTGTCCTGACCTACCCTTCGGAAAGGTCAAAAAGAGGGTCACTTTTATTTTTTAAAAAATTTTGTCAATTTTTTTGTCTTTTTTTTTTGGGCGAGGTTACGATGCGAGCTCTAACCTAACCTAACCCAAGGGGTGGGTCTCACCTACCCTTGGAGGCCCCCAAGTCACCTGACTGCCTGGAACCAAGGGCAGCCCACTGTGCGCTTGTGTGTGCGGAGCGCCTGGTGGATAGGCAACCCGCTGCGCTCTGTCCCCAGGTCACCCGCGCGACTGATGGCGGGGCGGGCCTGCTTGCTGTCTCCCGTGCGCCTTATCAGACGTATATCATTGGCATTATTTTTTTAGGGAGTTTAGTCATTTTATGATTTTTTGGGATTTTTTAAATATTTTTTATAGGGCAGGCTCAGTGAAGTGAGTTGAGGTATACCTCCAGCCATAGTCCGACGCGCTTCGCATTGCGCACTGCACAGTATCTGTCTCTGTGGCGTCGGCTGCTGACGTCATTTTCACATGGCGCCCACACGAGCGGTAATTTTCTGAGGGCCGGGCACCCTAACTTTTCCACATTGTACACCTGTTTGGTGGGCAGCAGGAACTGGAGGATCTTGGCCTTGTCCTCACCTTTTACGTACAGGACATCGTAATCCTTGGCCATCTCGAAGAGTGTGAGGGGCACTCTGTCGTAGGGCGAGAAGCCCGAATCCCAGTGCAGACCATGCAGGTGCCTGACACTGTACCTATTTTGGCGCAAGTGCTTCTCTGGGATCCCCGCGCCGGGGTATGGCGGCTTGAACGTGACCGATCTGTGCACGTAGGCCTGGTTGTTATGTTCGAAGAAAGAGACTTCCTTCAGAACATACTCTCCGTGCATCCCTCGGAGCATCTGGAGGTCGCAGATAGCGTAGCACGACATGATGACTGGTCAGCGTCTGAATGAAGAATGATGCCCTGGAGGGCGCGCTCCCTAGATTTATACCCTGCCGCCAGCGCCACGTGCGCCACCTCACGGCAGGAACACGAACTAACCGCCGAAAAAGGCGCCTTCACCCAGTGGGATTCGAACCCGTGTCTCCGCGCTGAGAAGCGCAACAGAACACACACACTAACCCACTGAGCTACTGAGCCGAGCTTGCTCGGCGAGTGTATGGTCCGAGTTTTGATCTGTGAGCGCCGCGCGCCGAGCGCGGAGCCAAGCGCGGAGCCGAACGCCTAACGGTCAATTTGAATTCTCCCGCCACCGCACGAGTTCCGGCTGCACAGGAACCCTTCCCCCTGCGCCACGCCAGGCCACGCCGCCGGTGCAGAGCGGAGCGGAGCCGAGCCGAGCGGAGCCGAGCCGAGCGCCGCAGCCCCTCCCCTCCTCCCACGCGCCCAGTGTGCCGGACGCCCTGACCGGCCTCAACACACGTTGTCCCTTTTATTTTCCGCATGCTGACGAGTGTCCAATATCATTTCTCCGGCTGAAATATTTTTCTAGAATTACTGAGAATACTCCCCTCGACCTTCTGTTTCGCTGACTGAACTGTCAGAGCAAAAATGTATTGGTCCAGATCCCCCATCCCCAAAACCTCCCCTCCCGCCCTCCTCCTACCCCTCTCACTTCAAGCCATGCCGTATCGGATTATGGAAAACACCTGTTGTCATCACATCAAGACGATGTCAAGTCATAAGGAAATAATATTTGAGAGATTTTGACATCCTACATCCATTTACAATCGTCGCGAAATCAAAAAACAATTTGAATTTGGCCTGCCGTTAGAACGACTGCTGCGCCCTCCGCCGGCCGCAAGCGGTATTACCCACCCTTGCTTCTTTCCGGCCTGTCCGAGCGTGCCAGTGTATTCTGTGCTGCGTCCTGTGTTTGCTACTCGAGAAGAGAAACCCTGTTCCACGATGGAAGAATTTAATTATGAATTTAGCTCAGAGGATGAGGAAGTAGCTGACATTTTCAATAATGATGAAGAAATGATTAGCATAGATGCTTCATATTCTATCTTTATAGAGGTAAGTGAGAATCTATGACCGTGGGAACGTGTCGGTGCTCTGGCCCACTCTACCGCGTGGCATGCTTGCCTGTGTTTTGG
This sequence comes from Stenchaetothrips biformis, assembly GCA_030522485.1. Taxonomy (NCBI): domain Eukaryota; kingdom Metazoa; phylum Arthropoda; class Insecta; order Thysanoptera; family Thripidae; genus Stenchaetothrips; species Stenchaetothrips biformis. Next base: position 4,093,147 of record CM060103.1, on the reverse strand, counting down.
TAGAAATTAGTATTAAATCCTCACATGGTTTGAGTCACTGGTGTGATTTTTGCGTGTGGATTCATGTGTGTGTGTGTTTGTTACCGTGGCCGCATGTGTTTTTTGCTGATGCAAGCACGTCTCGGTGGCCGGCGTCAGTTTGTCTGTGTCTTGTTGTGTGTGTGTGTCCTTTCGGCAGTCAATTTCACTGACAATGACATGTTTCTTGTGAATCGTTGCTGGCGTTTTCGTCAGCTTGTGTGTGTGTGTTGTGCTAATTTCAAGTGTGGCTGTCAACGGCGGTCGCCTCCCGGTGTGTCGTCTTTCTTGTCATAACTTGTCCACGCGTGGTGGTTGTGTGTTTTTCGTGGGAACTGTGGTCTGCCAACACTTTTTTGCTGTGTCACTGTTGGACTGATCACTTTATTAGTTACATTCTCATTATCCATGCATCCTATTGAGTTTGGTGTCCATTGCGAGTCGCTTCAAAGAGCGGTGCCGCCGCCGCTGTGTCTCTGTGAGGGGGAGGGGGGGGAGGTGCCGCGCCGTGATGCTCACACTTTACGCGTGGGGTATCGACGTTGTCGCACGGAGTTTTCGTTTTCCATGTTTTCTCATTGACGATTCTATGGTTTCAGACCTCAACGCCATGGCCGGGGGCACCTGAACCCCACGGCCCAAGGGGTATATCACCCATTTTGACCCCCCAAGAAGAACTTGCCCTGTTGGCCGAATTGGCGCGTCAGATTGTCGTGCCAGATGATCATGACACTGACCCACACCATGATGATGACCCGACGGTGCGGAGGCGCACGCAGCCAGCACCTGCTCGCGTCGTCCATCCTGTAAGTCTATATCGTAATCTTTCAAAAAAGGTAAAACTTAGTGTCTTTTTTATTTCCTAAAATCAATATGATTTTGACTGTCTCAGGCTCAAGAAAACAGGGTTTTACGCGAAATTCCGCAAAATCCGCAGGCACGATCCTACGCGTCTCAACTTGAGAGAGACATGAACGAAATAGCGCACAATACGAGGATTGTCCCTTCCACCACCCCCACGGTAGAGGGGTCCAAAAAAATATTTTTTTCGAAATTTGATGACGGCTATGGTGATTGTAGTGTCATTTTGAAAAAAAATAATTTTGGTATTTTTTTTATTTTGATCAGATAACGGGAAAAGGTCCCTCAAGGGCCCTTAAGTTTTCCAATTCTTTTAGAAAAATAGTATTTTCAAAATTCGAATTTACTCCAAAAAAGCATTATGTACTACGTTAATTGGATAAAAAAGAGCTTTTGAGATAATTTCACGCCTCATTTCTATCAATTTTTGAAGAAATTGGACTTTTTTAAACTTTATTTACCTCAATTGCAGCTTAAAGCTCTAAGAAAGTCAAAATACCTCAAAAATTGATGGATATGAGGCGTAAATTTATCTCAAAAGCTCTTTATCATCAAGTTAATGTAGTACTAAATGCTTTTTTGGAGTAAATTCGAATTTTAAAAATACTATTTTCCAGCGGAATTTGAAAACTTAAGAGCCCTTGAGGGACCTTCTCCCGTTATCTGATCAAAATAAAAAAAATACCAAAAAAAATTTCTCACAAAATGACATCACAATCACCATAGCCGTCATCAAATTTCGAAAAAAATATTTTTTTGGACCCCTCTAACCCCCACGGAAGAGTCCTCACTTGAGGACGGTGAGGTGATGGAGGTGGTGCCTGCGGAACCTCCGCAAATGAAGAAAAAAGTAAGTTTTTGAAGTCTTGTTGTTTGTACTGTTTTTTTCACTTGTAAGAAAGTAACGTTTTTTAATCTTATTTTTTGTCTTTTTCAGTCTGTATTTGATCGTCTGGGGTCCAAGGTGCCGACTGTGATTGATCCTCCGTTGAGCAATCCGGAAACAAGTAAGAAACGTCAAACATCTATGCCGTTTCGAAGCACCTATGTAGTAAGTATGAAATCTACTATTCTGTTCTTAATGGTTATTAATATCTGAAAAAAGTAACACTTCTCTCTATATTTTTCAGACAACTGAGGCCTTGTCAGAGGCATTACAAGAATTAAAAGAAAAGAAGAAACTAAAGGCCGACGAGAAAAGAAGGGAGACAAAAATGAGAAAAAAGGCTGAAGCTGACCGTATAACTCAAGCAGTAAAAAAGCTAAAAGAGGAACAAGACAAAAAGAAGAAGGAAGAAGAAGAGAAGAAGAAAGGAGAAGCAGATGAAGAAAAGAAAAAGGATCAATAAGTGTGGTTTTTTGTGATTATTATTATTAATATTATTTTGTGATAATATTATTATTATTTTTTAATATTCATTTTTTGCTAATGTAGTGTTCTGACACTTCGAGTGGTAAAGGGCGTAAAGGACGACAGAGAGTGAAGGATTGACTGGTTTATTAGGAGAACCGAACAGCTCGAGACCAGGCTACAGACTGTTAGCCGAGCCACAGGCGAGGCTCAACTTATAGGTTTGGCAACAATAGCGATGGAAGTGGAAGGGGAATTGAGGTGGGAGTATCAATAGTGGAACCTTGGCCAAGGTGGTAGCTCTATGCCAGAGAAAGGAAGAAGAGGATAAATAAAAAGTAGAACTGACACTTGTTGATGTAGCTTTCAAACTGCTAATTCATTACACCACTCCCCCTTTAAAAGAAATTACTTTTCCACCTTTCACCATAAAATCACATTAAGTTCCTACTTCAAATAATCTGTTGCCAAAACCTTCACACTATAACACTTCATGAATTATTTAACTCGTTCAAAGCTGTAAACCTATTCTCGTCTAGGCCCATCAGACTCAAGATAAGGTTGTCCAGACCTTTCTTGACACGCCATCAACGATCAAACAAAAACTTGATCCTCCTGTGGAGTGGTTCAACGGCGACTCTCATGGCACGTCCAAAAACTAGTTAGGGACGCCATCCTGAGGTACAACCGTTTAGCCTGATCAACACAACTACTGCTAAAACTAAATACAGAAAATTGATTAATTCGTTGATCTGAGCTTCAAGTTCTGGGTTCTCGTAGACTCTGGTAGACTCTTGTACACAACTCTCCGGACGATTCGTACAGACAAATTTCTCCTGTAACACACATAAACACTGCGCACAGACTTTTTGCCTCCTATTCCCCCCTAACTAAAGCAATGGGGTTTTTGCCTTGGTGTTGCAAACCTGACTAGCTAAATCCTATCTAAAACACCATTGTTAATCTGGGAAGACTAATTAACACTATATGGTTGGGAAACTTAACTGTTACTCTAACTGATGAATGGCTCGGAGGACATGCTGCTGGACGGTCTCTGGAGTACTGGACGCATCCACGACTGCATGTAGAGCTGGTTCGTTGTCCATCCAGTTCTCCAAAACTATGTGCAAACCTTGGATGTAATCCTTGGACAAAGTATTTTCCTCTTTGCGAGCCCTTGTTTGAATACGTTGAAAAGCTATTTCTGGAGTCCCTCGAAGATAGATATGATGTTCCTTACGTTGAAACTGGGCTGTCATGGACTTACACATTTCTTGGAGTAATACATACTGCTCTTTGTTGATCATATTTGCTTCTCTTTGCATTTGAACAAACATTTTAACCACACTATGTAATGAGCGTTCTGCTACTACAGGAGCACTGCCTTGCATGAATTTCAACTGGGTTTGCCATGATGTAAACAAAACCATTGACTGAAACGTATACGCCCACTTTTCCATGTCTTTCGAGTACAAGTCCAAGAAATTAATTCCATGAAAATTAGTCCACAGCGAAACTGGTTCTTGAACAACTGGATAGCCATGTTCTTGAAGTGTCGTCAGCAGGGTAGATTTTCCAATTCCGATGTTGCCTTCTATGTAGACTACCGTCGGTGATTTTGGACGCGTCGCTTGTTTCATGGTGGTACTCCTGGATTGACGACCGCACCAAGCTCGGAACATGTTTGCTCGTGTCGAAGTCTGATCGCGAACTGACTGCTGGCGTTGTGCGTGACATTTTCGTCCGCGTATTTTTCTTTGCCATCACGTACTGGCCGTCTGCATCCGCACTCGACTTGATCGGATTGCATGAATGGCCATTGTTTGACTGCTTGGCCTGGCAGCACGTCCACAACTCTTTAGGTCGTTTTGCTGCCCCAGGCTACCCTGTTACAATAGTCTAGTGGTTACGAGATTTGGTCACTGACTCAAAGGTGGATGGTTCAAACCTCATGTCTCAAAACATCACTCAATGGTGGATTCCTCGGAATGAGAGACATTTGATAATGTCAGGCAGTGAGGACACAATGCCCCGACGGACCAGTACTCCAAGCGAGATATTGGTCGCTATACTACCGAAGGTGTACGGTGGACGTAAAGCAGCCAATGATGTATTTCATTGCTTTCGGCTTCGTCCTGTGACCACCAACTGCAATGGCGGCTTGATGTTCTCCACTCGGTTGCTTCTCCCAATTCTCGTCCCATGTTGGGTCCCATGTTGGGTCCTATGTTGGGTCTTCATCCAAGGAGAAGTCTCCACTGGGCAGTTATCAAGCCTTGAAACCACTTGTAACCTTTTTGTTGGAAGTATATTGGCCAGACTTGCGTGTCTCTTGTCGTCTGATGCAGCGACGTGGTGGGGGTAACGCGACTCTTATGGGAGTTCGACGCGTCAGACCACCCTGTTACAATGGTCTGGTGGTCAAGACGACTGATGTCGGCCTCGATGGCGGTGGTTCGACTCCCACTTAACTCTTAACTTCATTTCAAATATTGAGCATCTCTCAAAAAGTAATCGTATTTGTCCGTTGATTGGGAGTGTTCCGTCAGCCGGAATGTCTTCGGACATGACTGGTATGCCACCATCAACTCTTCCTGTCTAAGCCTTGGGCAGCAACAGGTTTCGGTGTCTGGAAGACGAATTCGGGGGTCGGGGTAGCGCCTAAACGGCCTGCTGCCCCTTCTCTGGGACGTAAGCTCCTAGACCTGCTACGGCGGGCCCCATGTCCACGCCTGTTGGCTACACCAGTAACTTGACAGACCAATTGTAATAATTTTTCAACATTTTTCTGAGTTCTGTTTGGTATGTTATCTTGTGAGTCGATTGACACCTGATGCTTCCTCCGAGTGTCTTGGCCGCTTGTTGCGCCGACTGGTGGTGGTGGATAAAAGCTCCATTAGTACCAACTTGTACCGTTCCTCGTTCTTCCATTAACCGTGCCTTTTCTCTCTTGTGGTCTTGTTGTGGACTTTTAAACCCTTATTGTTTTGTATTTGTCACCTTTAAACCTCTCTTTTGACATAACCTTCGACTTTGATTCTTCTTTCCGAAATAAACGCGCGCAGTATTTGAACACTTCCTGTAGAACTCATTAGTTGGTCAAGCTGTTTTTGTTTTTCCTTGTCGCTCTTGGATACATCGCCATCTTGCTTCGTCAGACCTTTTTGCTTCATTGGTTCACCTCGCTGGCCCTTGTTCAATTTGTTGATTGCCACCTAGTCTTTCAAATTTAATGAGTGCCACTTCCTGTATTGTTGGCTCCTGTGCAAGAGTCCGACCCTACGGGTTCATGCAAACTTACAATGTGAGTATCTCTTCTCATTCAGCGTCTCAAGTATCCTAGTATTTGTATCTTAGTATCTTCATCTTAGTATCTGCATCTTAGTTTCTGCATGACTCCCATAGCTAATATTCATATTTCCCTTTTTGATCTTCGTTTAGGCTCATTTCAAATGTGCCATTTGGGCCACTAACCGTCCATGGTCCAATCATTCCGTAAACTGGGGAATCGTGGTTGGAGCGAGTGGGAGTGCCTCCTGGACCACACACACCCCAGCTTCCTCTGGCACCCAGATTGCCCACGATGAGTGGCGTTGTGCGTTCTCTGACGTTTGTCCGACCTGCCCCAGCAGATACGTATTACGCGTCATTCCTTGTGCTCCATCCTGCTGCCCCGCTCGTTTGGGTTTCGCCTATGTTCCGGCTCCTCCTGTTCACGTTCCCGTGCAGGCGGCTCCTCCTGCTCCTATTCCTGTGCAGGTTCCAATGCCAGAGAGCCCACCTCAATCTCCATAATCACTTGTGTGATTTAGATATGTAATTAAACTATATTCATACTCTGATTTTTCCTTGTCCTTTCATACATTTTAACCTGCTCATACTGATCATATTAATTGGGTGTAGGTTAGTCACACTCGTCTGTTTCCTCTTAGTTTCTCCTTCTTTTGTCTTGCCTTTGTTGTCTTTACTTGTTGTTGTCTTGCTCGTCCTTAGACACCAAACTTGGCTACTCGTCCTTTCCTCCTTTGAATATTCTCTGGATATCTGGATCTGTTACTGCCATGTCTCATTCTCGCATCATCACTCGAGATCAATGTCTTGTGGGAAAAATTGGACAAATCAAACTGCCAGGGCCTCGGCGTCCTCATAACGTGAGTAATTAATAAGCTCAGAGGGAAGGACCTGGGCCCCATTCCGTGTTCGTGAGCCCCCCAATCCTGTCTGATTTAGGCTCACATTGAATGCTGCCAATGGGCTGTAGATCTGCCCGACTCCATTCCCGGCGTCAATCAATGGATGATTGTGAACAACGGGGCCTCCTAAATTCATGAAGTGGTGAAGTTGGCGTTCAACATCCATCCGGACGTGCGTCGTTGCCGGTTCTGGGGGATTAACCCCAATTGCCCACGCCGTGAGCTTGGCGTAATTTCCACTTGCAGTGATTGCCCAATCCGTGCCACTCGTATGCGCGGCAACTTCTCATCTGATTTTGGTCCTTCTATCCTCTGTTCTTCACGTTTTTGATTCCTTTCCCTTTTTATAACATTTTATTAAATTCATTATTTTGTTCCTTGAAGTTGTCATTCTGTGACAGTTGGTAACATCCATTGCCTTTTAAATTTTCATTGTAGTGGGTTAGAGAGTAGTTAGTCAACACACTAACACTTTTCTTGGGTTATAATTTTGAAACGTTGTGAAACACTTTCCAATTCCCTTCCCCCTTTACACCACAACAACTCCAGTGTTATATTTGGTGAGTACCATTTAAATTTCAAGTTGTCATTTAATTAATTGCCCAAAACGTTCAAACTGTTTTCCGTGTACACTTTTGACTTCCGTGGTATCTGCGTCACAGCACTATTTGCACTACAGACTCAGAATCACTGTTTTGTGACCAAGTGTTGTGATGATTTTCACATCACAATTTAAGTTTAGAAGTTTGCTTTGTCAGTGTTGTGACCTAGAGTGCAAGTGTCGTGAAACACAAAAGCTCAACAAGGGACTTGACCCACAAGCAGGCTGACTTTGTGTTTTGTTTGTGTGGAAATTACTCGACTCAGTCTAGGACAGGTCCATGAGTATTTCTCTAACCAATGTGCATTTGTCACTTACGAACCATGGAAATCAGAACTGTCAAGGAAAACAATTGCATTCAATTAATATTTTATTACAAATAACAAGGTGGGGGCACTTTACATTCATCAAGGTTGTCAAAAGTATATGACCAAAAGGTCTTAACCTTTCTATTTAAAACATATTTACAATGGGCTTACTGGAAGTTACTGAAGTTACTTACGGAAAGTGTTCACTTGGTTTCAAGTTCCTAACCCTAACTTTTTACAGGTTATCACTCTTGGATGCACATTTCCCACCAAGTTGGTCGGGAAGTCAGTTCATCGAGTTCTTGGACCAACGCTAACGGAGGCAACGGAGGTGGGACTGGCACCAGCGGCAGTATTTCTTTGCGTTGAGCTTCTGGCGTGCGCTTCCAAATTTCAGTTGGCGTCACCACATTCAGTCGTAAGTCCTTTGCCAATTTCTTGAGTTGTTTCCTAGACGCATTCTGGCAATCCCTCTTCTCATGCTTACGCGATCCACACCTCCAGCATCGGATTGTCCTTTTTGCTGGTTTTTCAATGGACTTGTTTATCTTGTCCACAGGCTTTTCTTGAGGCTTTTTGATGACAAGTTTGGACTCCGGATGTTTGGATCCAGCACTAACCTCACTTGTGAGCAGCTGATCCATGGCTGCGATCAAGTCTGCATCTTCTCCGAGTAGTTCTGCTTCATCGCCGTCTGGCAAAGTTGTCTCTGGCTCGTCGTATTGCAACAGTGCATCTTCAAGCGAATCTCGATGTGCTTTCTGTTTCACTCTCTCTTCACATTGTAGCTTCAAAATTCTCCGCTTTTCGGCTTCCCTTTTCTGCATTGCTTGGCGTCTTAGTTTGGCTTCATGGTGTCCTTTTTCCAGTCTTTGCTTGCGCTGCTGTTCCTCTCTTTCTTGGGCATGTTTGGCCGCTAACTCCAACCGCTGTTTTTCCTCATACCTTTTCTGCATTTTGGCTTTTAAGGCTGCGTAGTCCACTTCTGGTAGGGCCGCCTTAACCTTTGAAGTCTGTCGTGGACTAGGGCCTGTTTCTTTCTTGCAGAGCTTGCTTTTTCTCACCATATCCATTACTTTTCCTTGTTCTGCTTTTTCTGGCTCTACTTTCCTCTTGGGAATTTTGTACTTTTCAAGGAAAGCATCAATTCTCTGCTCACTCATTTTGCAAACTTCAGACTAGACTAACTGGTATCTAGGGTGGTTTGTTGAGCACAGTAGTTTGGCACAGTACTTATTGTTGCCATGGGTTACTTGAGAGGCGCCTTGTTCCAAGACACCGTGTACTTCTTTTCTTTCAGGAACAGTTCATCATCTGATTCTTCTGTTCCAGTATAGGAGAGCCATGCCCCGATGTCATCCTCTCCTGGTTTTGGATGTGGAGTTAGTCTGTCCATGTGGACCAGTTGGATGTCTGAGGGCTTTGCATCATTTTGAATTCTGGCATCACAGTCGTTCAATATTGTGAGTATTGTGTATGGACCTTCCCACTCAATATGTAATTTCTTTGATGTCTCATTTACTCTTAATGCTTTGTTATACAGGAAAACCTTGTCGCCTTCCTTGAACGGACACAGAGCAGCATTTCTGTCATAATAATGCTTCATGCGTACTGCAGCCTCAGCTCTGATTTTCCTGACTTCTTCATGGATTTTGTACAAGGCATTTCTGACAGCCCATGGATAGTTTTCTGTGATGTCAGGCATCTGAGGTGGTGGGCCTTGCTGCATATGCAATGGTGTCCTCATAGGAGCTCCAAACATTATCTCATAAGGTGAGAACTTGTGTGTGGAATGAGGTAGACTTCTGTAGGCTTGTGCAATAAATGGGAGATATTCTGCCCAAGCATGATGTGCTCCGTCACACAACAGTTTTAAATTCTGTTTCAGTGTCCTCACCCATCTCTCAGCTTTTCCATTGGCCGATGGATGATAAGCTGTTGTTCTGGTTTTCCTGATATGATACAACGCCATAATTTCATGAAACAACTCAGACTCGAATATTTGAGCTTTGTCTGTCAGGAGAGACAAAGGCGCTCCATACACTGAGAAGACATGAGTGATCAGGGCTCTCGCTACTTCTTGTGCTTGTTGTGTTTTTAAAGGGACTAGCACTGGCCATCCAAACAGTGCCTCCACTGCTACCAACACATACTTAAACCCGTCTTTTGTTACAGGGTATGGTCCAGCTGTGTCGACATGCCACCTTCCATGCAACACTCCATCGTGGAATATTTTGAGAGGGACCTTCACTTTTTGAAGGGGTCCTTTAGCTTTTAAACATGTGGTGCAACTGGCAACCATTTCCGCCACATCATTGTACATTCCTGGCCACCAGAAGTAACGTTTTAACGTTGCCAATGTTTTTCCAACACCAAAGTGGTTAGTTTGACCCAATTGAGTATGGTATGCCTGCATAGTTCTTTTCACATGTTTTCGTGGCAATACTAACACTGTGTTTTTGCAGGATCTCCAGATGGATGCTCTACTTTCTTGTATAGCAAGTGGTCTTCAATGATCAAGGACTTGAACTTATGCCACAGTGTTCTGGTATGTTGCCCATACTCAGACACTTCTTGGAAATGCGGTCTACGCCCTTCTTCCACTGCTATGTAGATTGGCATAATTTCTTCATCCAGCTTCTGATCCTGTACCATTGTCATGCTTGACACTCCTTCAGGTACCACAGTTGTCCAATTGGCCAATATTTCTTCTGGAGTAGCATTTATTGACATGCGGTCTTCCACTTCACAAAGTTTGCAATGGACATCACAGGTTTTCCAATGTACATTTGTTTCAGGCTCAAAGTGGTACATATAGATTCTTAGTGCCAAGTCTCCGAACACTTTGTGCAGCATATTAATTAATGTGGTCAACTGCATCTTATCGAGTCCACAAGAGAACTCAGGCATGCTAATTGCTGGTACATTGTACTTGATAACCCACATTCTGAGGTTTATCAATGCCTGTTCCACTTCTTCAGGGGTAGGTTTGTCATAGTGCTTGACCTTAGTGATTACATTTACTATGCATCGACCATGACTATGCGAAATCACTAACCCTGGACATCCTCTATCTTTTTGTTTCAGGAAATCCTTCTTAACCTTGTACCGGGTCTCCAGATCAAAAGCTAGCCCTTTTCCAAACTTTCCATCGTGACTTACTGCATGACACAACGGAATGGATAGGGGACTGTTGAAGATATTGTCATACACATGGAACATTTCAAAGTTTTTGGACGAAGGTAGGGTATCGAGCTCTAAAAGTTTGTCCATGTCTATGAAATTTAAAGAAGCTGTGTCCCGCTCTTCTAATCGTGCACATTTCTTGCAGTTTGCTGTACAAGGTCGTGCAGGTCTTCTGCTGAGGGCATCCGCATGACCAATGTTAATGCCTCGTTCATGTACTACTTCGAACTTGTATGGAGCTAGACGCTCTAACCAGCGTGCCAGTCGTCCAGTGGGATTTTTGAAATTTCTCAACCACTGTAATGCTGCATGATCAGACTTGACTAAGAAAGGCGCTCCTGCCAAGTAATGATGGAAAGCTTTGATGGCTTCCACTAGTGCCAGCAATTCTCGGTGTGTGGCACAGTAATTCCGTTGAGCCTGATTTAGTAACTTGGACCAAAAGGAAATGGTGACTTCTTGACCATCTTGTTCTTGGGTAAGTACTGCACCTAGTCCAGTTAAGCTGGCGTCACATGTTACTGTGAATTGGCCTTTTTCCACATTTGGTGTCCCCAATATTGGTGGAGAAACTAGCTTTTGTTTTATTTGCTCAAAAGCTGCTTGACACTGTGGTGACCATTCAAATGGTACTCCTTGTTTCATCAGAGCAAATATTGGCGTTGCAATAGTTGCTAAATGTGGCACATATTTTGCATAATACTGTACGAGGCCTAGCCATGACCTCACTTCTTTGACATCTTTTGGTGCTGGCCAATGAGTGATTTGATGAATCTTTTTCTTATCCACTCTTATTCCTTTTTCAGATAAGATATGGCCCAAGAATGATACTTCAGTCTGAAATAATTCACACTTTTTGGCTTTTAGTAAGAATCCGCCTGCTCTTACTCTATTGAAGAATGCTATCAGCCTTTCGAGCATTTGTTCAACTGTGTCTCCAGCTATACAGACATCATCTATGTACACAGCCACTGTGTCACCCAGGTCATTTTCTGGCTTTTTGACCTCTGCTGGTGTTACTAGTCGGTCCGTGACATACTGGAACGCTCCTGGCGCTGCTGACAAACCAAAACCCATTCGTGTATTGCCTGCTTGGTAATGCCAAATCTTCAGGTAAGATTATTGCAGTCTTAGGCTGATCATCTGGATGTACTACCAAATTATGGTATCCGTGGGCCAAATCTGCACAATGGTACCACTTTTTCCCAGCTAAGTGTTGTAATAATTCTTGTGTTCTAGGAATTGGAGCTGCTGGTACCCTTGTGATGGCATTCAGAGCTCTGTAATCCACACAGACTCTTACTTCGCCTGTCTTCTTTGGAACACACAGAATTGGAGAAGCCCAGGCTGACTGGCTTGGTTTGATAGCGCCCATTTTGAGATACTTTAAAAATGTTTCTCTGACTTCTTTTCTATAGTGCAGTGGCACAGGTCTTGCATTTTGCTTTATTGGTGGGTGGTCTCCAGTGTCAATTCTAAACCGGAGCCACGGACACGTTCTAAAGGTATAGTTGTCTGTTGCAAAAACATCATGATGTGTCTTCAAAATGTTTTCTAATTTCTCTCTTTGTTCTGGACTCAGATTTTTACTACTCTTTTCCAAAAGTTGCTGTAAGTCTTCTGGTAATTTGTCCAGTGGTGGTTTCTTTGGAACTGTATTGATTTCCGCACCATAATGTGGAGCTACTTCGTGTTCTATCCATGCAACTCCACACAGATGACAGACCTCAACTATTTCTTCCTCCTCCTCCTCCTCTTCAAGAAGAGTAGGCTCGTCATCTGGTTGCATGTCACCCAGAAAATTAGGACTGAGCTCTTCATCATCATCTTCATTCATGCCACTGAATTTCAAAGGATGTACCAAAAATACTTCACCAACAATGGTATATTTGGGTATCTCAACACACTTGGACCCAAAATTTTCCATTGTGACTGTTAGTGGAGCTGTCACGCATGGAACCATTCCAGACTGGACCAACACTGATGCAGGTAACTTTGAGATTTTATTTTCTGCAAATTTATTATTGGTAAAGAGTCCCGTTCTGATTGTACTTTTCTCCAGGTTCAACACTTGCTCTGGCTGGATACCTTGGCTCTGCTGGCCCTTTGACTCAGGTTTCACATTTTCCTGGTCCTTCATGTTGAGACGATCAGGAGGCGAGGCAACTTTTGGTTCAGAATTTAGTGTCGATGTGGACAGCACCTTCACCTCATCCTGTTCCTTAGTTACCACGTCTCCCTGTCTCACCCATGCGCTGGCCTTTCCCAGCTCATCAGCCTTTAAATCCGTTTCCAGTTTTGTTTCCAATTGTCGTTCCAATCCTGGTCTCAACAGAGTCCTCTAATTTGCTCTGACCACAAAGTACAATGATCCATCATCAAACTTGCCTTTGGTTGGCGACTTCCGTATTTTGAACGGTACTCTTTCTTGCCCTCCGAACTGGGCGTATCTGCCTTTTGCGCAGATTCTTACATCATGATCTTCCATGAAGTCATATCCAATTAAATTTTCATCAATATCTGCTTCGTATGTCATACAGGAATATGTTTTTCCTTTGATCTTAAAATCCGTCTGGACTGGTCCATACAGTGTAGCTCTATGAGATGTTGCACTTTTCATCCTTAACTTCGCTGGTGGTAAGTCCATTCTGGTTCGTTTCAAGACTGTGATTTGAGCTCCTGTGTCTAAAAGAGCTTCTGTTTGTTTTCCCAGAATTTCACACTTCACGAATGGTGCAACTCGTACTCTAGGCTTGTCTGTACAAGACATGCAAACATCACAATCCCCTTTTTCTTCAATTATTTGGTTTAGGACTTTACTGGTACAGTCTTTCAATGCTTTGACCATACAGTCAGTTTCCATACTTTGTTTACACTTTTTAAGTTTTGGTTTTACTCCAGCATTTTCATTCGTTCTTTTCTTTGCAGGTTTCTTTTCTGGTGTTGTCGGAGTTACTTCTGGCTTCACTTGAAGCACTCTTCCTTCTTCTGGTACCCGGCTTCCCTCCGACTGGACGGGTACCTTCTTCAGTTTCCCTGGTCCTGACCGTTATTCTGTTGGGGAGCATTAGGAACATAAGGTATTTGCTGTTGCCTCTGATTCTGGCGTTGACCTTGGTATCCTTGCTGCTGGCCTTGCTGAGAACCTTGAGCAGCTTGGATTTGTGCCAGGTTTGGCCAAGGGAGAGCTCGTTGGCCTCCCAGATCTTGGAATTGGTAGTATGCCAATGCTGTACGCAAGGCGTCTGGTGGGAAGTTGAAATTGATCCTTCCACGCCCACGACCTCCATTGCCTTCTTCACGTAGGCGATTTCTGCAGTCCTTCCACAGATGTCCTGGCTTCTGGCAGTAATTACAGGTACGTGTTGTACCGCCATTGTAATACCCTCGGCCTCCTCTGTTGCTGAGGCCATTTGGGCAATTGGCTGCAAAATGTCCTGGTTGTTTGCAGGTATGACATGTACCATTTTGGACATTTCCAGCATTTCCTCCTCGGCCTCCTCTTCCTCGGCCTCGACCGAACCCACGTGGACGGCCTCGAGGACGCCCACGATGTACTGTCTGCGTACCGGATCCTTGGGCAACTTGACTTCCTTCAGCGAGCTGATGTTTCCCTTGTGCCGCTCTTGTGTCGAGTCAGGAAACACGGAGCTTTGCCTTCACCATGATCCTCTTGACAGACAATTGACGGATACATGGTGCGCGCCAGAACTTCAGTTGGCCGTGAATGAAAAAAATTATAAACTGATTAAGGTTCATGAAGTTTACCAATATCCAGGTACCATGGCCTTCAATCCTGAGACGGGAGCAGATGGCCTTCTCTCAGGCTACGTGCGTCGATTTATGGCACTGAAAATGCAAGCCAGCAACTGGCCCCCGGGCTGCGACACGCAGGAGAAAAAAGACGCTTTTCTAGCAGATGTCCTCAAACATGACGGCATTGCGCTTAATCCAGAGAAGATGGAAACAAACCCTGCTCTGAGAACTCTCTCCAAGCTAATTCTGAACAGTTTCTGGAGCAAATTTGGAGAAAAAACAATCCGCCCAAAAACTGAGTTTATTTATGATTACGCTAATTTGATGCAACTCGTGACAGATCCCACTAAAATAGTGCAGTCCCTGGTTCCTCACGGCCAGGAGTGTCTTCAAGTCACCTGGAAACCAATAGAAGACACGGACGAACCTCTCCCAACCTCCTCCCTTCTCCATGCTAGTTTCGTCACATGTTTTGGCAGACTGCATTTGCATCGATACCTCGATTTACTCCAGGAACGTTGCTATTACCATGATACCGATTCTGTACTGTTTCTCTCTCGTCAGGGGGAGCCAGAGCCTCCTTTAGGGAGCCATTTGGGAGATTTGACGGACCAAATTGAGGAGGAATACGGTGCAGGCTCCTTTATCTTCGAGTTTTGTGCTGGCGGCCCCAAAAACTATGGCTACAAGGTCGCCGTGGGCGGAGATATCAATAATGTCAAACTCTGCATTAAAGTGCGTGGCATCAATATTAATAAGTCATGTGACGATTTAGTCACTTTCGACCAGCTCAAGGCCATGGTGTTGGGAGAGAAAGAGAAGGTTGTTGTTCCCATCTCTCACCAGATTGCACGTCTTCCCTCTTGGAAAGTCGTGACGCGACCTGCAGTCAAGACATGGCAGGCCAAAAATACAAAGCGCCGCCGAGTCGATCTGGAACGCACCGTCCCCTTTGGCTTCAATGCCTACGGTGACGAGGACCATGACGACCAAGAGGTCTTGGAGGCCATGGACCTCCTGATGGAGTAAGTGAGAAAAAATGAAACAAAAAAATGACACAAAAAAAAAGAGCGCACGGGAGCAGGCAGGCCCGTTCAATGATCAATCAGCTAATGAACGCCTGGGAGGTAGGCCCCTCATGACCCGCCAAGCACGTGTGAACGCCGGGTTGCCTACCACCAAGGCGCCCCGCCCCGGCTCAGTCAGAGAGTGTGTGAGAGTGCCCCTGGTGGCGGCGGCAGTCTTGGACTGTCGTCAAGCCCGGCGCGCTCCACGCACTCTCGCCCCGCCGGGGAGAGAGAGAGAGATTAGCGCAGGGGAGTTTGCAAGCTGGCCCAACCGGAGCAGGGGAGCTGGTTAGGCCCCAGTGGTTAACCTAACAGTACTTTTTTTGTGACGTAGCCCGGCGGCGCTCTCGTCGCGCCGTGACGAAACGCGCCCACCCGGCGGCGCTCTCGTCGCGCCGTGACAAAACGTGCCCGGACTGGCCCACCCGGACCGGCCCGCCCCGCCCCGCGCTGCCCCGCGCCGCCCCCGCGCCGCCCCGCGCTGCCCCGCGCCGCCCCCGCGCCGCCCCCGCGCCGCCCCCGCGCCGCCCAGCCCGGTCGGTATTAATGCACGCAGGCAAAGTTCGAGAGCTCAGTTTTCGTTCAGCTCTCAGCCATGAAGTACGCGACGTGTGACCTGCAGCTCATGCATGGAAAGAAAGACACTTATGTGGTGAAAGAGTTCTCCATTTTCAAAGCTCACAAGACGGGAGAGTTCCTCGCCACGACCACGTTTGGCCCACCCTACAGTGCAAAAAAACTGAAAAAATGGGCCAGACATGCCAATGAGTGGACCACGGTCAGTGATCACGGGTTGGAATGGGCGGAGGGAGAGCGGCCTTACTCCACTTTAGCGAGCACTTTAGAGTGCATGACCGCCCGGTTCAAAGTGCTCTATGTCAAAGGGGACGTGAAAACCAAACTCTTGCAGTCCCTCCTCCCTGAGAAAACGGTCATAAATTTGTGCGTGTTAGATGTGCCTCCCCTGGACAAGCTGCCCGTCCTCTCGGCGCGCTGCCCCAATGTGATTCACTCCACTACGCCGTACTACGCGTGCGCTGCCAAAAACGCACGCCGGCTCGGCCTATGGCTCGAGTTTCACCTTGCAGCAGCGCAGCCAGACACGCCCCTGCTAGAAAATGATATAAAAGGCGATGCGTAGTGCCTTCTCGCTCATTGACTGCAACAATGGACTTGTCCTTTCAGCACCCCTGCACGGCGCTCGTCGTGGGCGGGACAGGAGCAGGGAAAACCTTTTTCATGAAACGAATGATTGAACATAGAGAGGTTATGTTTAGCACCGCTTTCGACAAAATCATTTTTTATTACTCTGAATGGCAACCTCTGTACGAGGATCTCAAAGCTATCGTAGATTTTCGTCAGGAACTGCCCCAGTTAGACGACCACCCTCCCGGCCAAGGGCCTAAGTTATTGATTATCGATGATTTTATGGACGAAATTAAAAATCACAACAAAGAACTCCTTAAATTTTACATCAAGGGCTCAAGCCATCGAAATTTGTCCATTTTCTTTCTGAGTCAATGCTTGTTTCCGGATGGCATGCGGAAAATCAGTCTGAACGCCCACTACATAGTCTTGTTCAAGACATCGCGAGATTTAGCCCAAATTCGGACATTTTGCCTACAAGTGGACCCGACCAACTGGCGCGCCTTGCTCGAGGCGTATGAGGACGCCACCAAGGTGGGACACACCTACATTCTGTTCGATTTCAAACCAAAACAAAGGGATCACCTCAGGATTCGAACCAAGATTTTCCCGGACGAGTCCTGTGTCATTTACATTCCAAAAAATAAGTATAAAAGAGACATGGAAGGCCCTTATTAAACCATTTTTCAATGATGGCTCCTCGTGCACACACGCATAAGGCCCTCCTTGAAGTGCTCAAGTCAGCGAAGCCCAAGTTAAGCAAGGCTATTCTGCAACACGCGGATAAAGCACTTATTTTTTCACTTTGTGAAATAGCTGATAATTTATTATCGGGGAACATCGCTCTCTCAGCAACCCAAAAATCTCAACATAAAAAGTACAGAAACCATTTCAGGCGCCTAGCGCAACGCGGAGAAGGTTGGCACGCTAAGAGAAAGTACCTCACTCAAAAAGGGGGGTCATTTCTACCCCTTCTTTTGTCAGCCGTAGCCTCAGTCCTGCCAATGCTTTTTCGGTCATGAATCACGTTAAGAAAATGATTCTGGTCCCTCAGGAGACGGTGGCGCGACTCCACGACACGCCCACCATGACCCCACAGTCTCAGATGAGTAGTCTGGACACAGAAATGCACGGCATATTAAATAAAAAGTATGCTGATGATGCTGAAAAGTGGAAACATTACAGTGAGGCGCTCTCTCGATACTTGCATTTCGCAGGAGAGTCGCGTAAACCTCTCACCTTGGAAATACAAAACAAGCCAGACGAAACGGACAACAAGCGCGCTGCGGCCGTACGCGACCAGCTCGCTGCTGCAGTGCCGAAAACGTATAAAGGCCAGGCATTGCGAATTTACGATTATTTGAGTCAAAGTCATTCACCCGTCACATGGAACG
This sequence comes from Stenchaetothrips biformis, assembly GCA_030522485.1. Classification (NCBI taxonomy): domain Eukaryota; kingdom Metazoa; phylum Arthropoda; class Insecta; order Thysanoptera; family Thripidae; genus Stenchaetothrips; species Stenchaetothrips biformis. The sequence continues at coordinate 4,075,266 of CM060103.1, read as the reverse complement.
CGAATGGCACCCTCTGTATTGATGATACCGTCATACCCCATTCCAATTTAATTGATTCTATTTCCGATCTCACAGGGGCGAGAAAAAATTTTCACCCTACCGGAACAGAGGCCCTATGCGCTGTTTTGGCGCGCATGAACATTCCTCTCGAATTATTGGGGAATTCGACACGACGTGAACTGATTCAAAAACTAAAAGGTCAGAGTGGTGGGGGCATCATTTCTCTACCAAAAATACACCGCAAAATACAGAAAAAAGATAAGGGACATGTCAAAAAGAAAAAAAGCGTGAAAAACACGGCCAAAAAATAGGCTTTTAAGCCTTTTGCCTTGCAAAAATGTGTTTTTGTGCTTAAGACACTTGTTTCTTATGCCCTGAACTATCTTTGTTAGTCAGTTTCATCAATGGAGCTAAAACCATGCGGGATCAACAGGCAAGTCCTTTAAACTTGAATTTTTGCTTATTTTGATGCGAAAATGCGACTTCGTTTTTCAGGCACTGGTTTCTTGTGATAAAGGATAACCTTTTGTAGTTTCTGTCACCAATCGAGCTGCCACTATGAGGGACCAAATGGCTAGTCCAAAAAACACGCTTTTTAGCTTATTTCTATGCGAAAATGCGTCTTTGTGGTTGAGGCGCTTGTTTCTTTTGACATGAATTATCTTTGAAAGTCGTTGTCGCCAATCAAGCTGAACTATGCGGGACCAACAGGTCAAGCCCAAAAACTGGCCTTTTAGACCTTTTCTGTGCAAAAATGCGTTTTTGTGGTTGAGGAACTTGTTTCTTATGCTCTAAACTTATCTTTGGGAGTCGGTTTCACCAATGAAGCTGAAACTATGCGGGATCAAAGGGCGAGACCTTTTAGCTCGAATTTCTGCTTATTTCGATGCGAAAATGCGATTTTGTGTTTTACGCACTGGTTTCTTGTCACTAGATTCATCTTTGTAAGTAGTTGTTAGAAATAAGCCGAAACTCTACGGGATCAACAGGCCAGGCCCAAAAATGCGCTTTTCATCCCATCTCAAAAAAAAATGCGACTTTCTGTTTGAAGCACTGGGGTCTTCTGGTTTGAATTGTTTTTTAGTCAGTGTCACAATTTGAGCAAAACTTGTGCGAAACCACGAGGCTTGGTCATAAATGATGCTTTTTGACATAAATCATTGCGAAAATAAGATTTTGTGTTTCGGCTCGTCATATCTTGTGACTCGAGAATACTCTTTAAGAGTCACTGCTTCTTATCGAGCCTTAACTGTAGACAATCACGACGAAAAGCCTAGAAACACTTACTCCTGCTTTTTTAAATTTGAAGATGCGACTTTGTTTTGGAGGCTTTTGAGTCTTGTTATAAAACATTATCTTTTGTATTCTCCGTCACGAATCAAGCTTAAACTATGCGGGCAGAACAGGCAAGGCCAAAAACACGCCCTTTCATTTTTTTTCATGCGAAAATGCGACTTTGTGTTTGAAGCACTGGTTTCTTGTAATAAAGGATAACCTTTTGTAGTCTCTGTCACCAATCGAGCTGCCACTATGCGGGACCAAAAGGCCAGTCCAAAAAACACGCTTTTTAGCTTATTTCTATGCGAAAGTGCGTCTTTGTGGTTGTGACGCTTGTTTCTTTTGACATGAATTAATTTTGCAAGTCGTTGTCACCAATCGTTGCAAGTCGTTGTCACCAATCGAGCTGCAACTATGCGGGTTTAAAAGAAAAAGCCTTAAACCTTTAATTTCTGTTCATTTCGATGCGAAAATGCAACTTTGTGTTTTAGGCACCGTTTCCATGTGACAAGATTTATCTTTGAAAGTAGGTGTTACAAATGAAGCCGAAAGGATGCGGGATTAACAGGCCAGGCCTAATAACACGCTTTTCAGCTCATTTCTGAAGGAAAATGCGACTTTGTGTTTGAGGCACTTGTGTCTTGTAGATTAAATTGTCTCTTACAGTCAGTGTCACAAATCCAGCTAAAAATGTGCGTTATCACAATGCTTAGTCTTAAATTATGCTTTTTAGCATGAATCAATGCGAAAATACGATTTTGTGTTGATGCACTTGTGTTTTGTGATGAATGATTACCTTTGTGGTCTTTGTCACCAATTAAGCTAAAACCTTCCGGGACCGACTGGCCAGGCCGATAAGCACGCTTTTCAGCTTATATCTAGGCAAATTGCGTCTTTGTGGTAGAGGCGCTTGTTTCTTTTGACATGAATTATCTTTGCAAGTCGTTGTCACCAATCGAGCTGCAACTATGCGGGTTTAAAAGAAAAAGCCTTAAACCTTTATTTTCTGCTCATTTCGATGCGAAAATGCAACTTTGTGTTTTAGGCACCGTTTCCTTGTGACAAGATTTATCTTTGAAATTAGGTGTTACAAATGAAGCCGAAAGGATGCGGGATTAAAAGGCCAGGCCTAAAAACACGCTTTTCAGCTCATTTCTGAAGGAAAATGCGACTTTGTGTTTGAGGCACTTGTGTCTTGTAAATTTAATTGTCTCTTACAGTCAGTGTCACAAATCCAGCTAAAACTGTGCGTTATCACAATGCTTCGTCTTAGATTATGCTTTTTAGCATGAATCAATGCGAAAATACGATTTTGTGTTGATGCACTTTTGTCTTGTGATTAATGATTACCTTTGTGGTCTTTTTCACCAATTAAGCTAAAACCTTGCGGGACCGACTGGCCAGGCCGATAAGCAAGCTTTTCAGTTTTTTTTTAGGCAAAGATGCGTCTTTCTGGTAGAGGCACGTAAATCTTGTGACATAAATCATCTTCATAAGTCGGTGTCACCAATCAAGCTGAAACTATGCGGGACCAACAGGCGAGGCCAAAAAATAGGCTTTTAAGCCTTTTGCCTTGCAAAAATGCGTTTTTGTGCCTAAGGCACTAGTTTCTTATGCCCTGAACTATCTTTGTAAGTTAATGGAGCTAAAACCATGCGGGATCAACAGGCAAGTCCTTTAAACTTGAATTTTTGCTTATTTTGATGCGAAAATGCGACTTCGTTTTTCAGGCACTGGTTTCTTGTGATTTATCACCTTTTGTAGTTTCTGTCACCAATCGAGCTGCCACTATGAGGGACCAAATGGCTAGTCTAAAAAACACGCTTTTTAGCTTATTTCTATGCGAAAATGCGTCTTTGTGGTTTAGGCGCTTGTTTCTTTTGACATGATTTATCTTTGAAAGTCGTTGTCGCCAATCAAGCTGAACTATGCGGGACCAACGGGTCAAGCCCAAAAAACAGGCCTTTTAGCCCTTTTCTGTTCAAAAATGCGTTTTTGTGGTTGAGGAACTTGTTTCTTATGCTCTAAACTTATCTTTGGGAGTCAGTTTCACCAATGAAGCTGAAACTATGCGGGATCAGAAAGCGAGACCTTTTAGCTCGAATTTCTGCTTATTTCGATGCGAAAATGCGATTTTGTGTTTTACGCACTGGTTTCTTGTCACTAGATGCATCTTTGTAAGTAGTTGTTAGAAATAAGCCGAAACTCTACGGGATCAACAGGCCAGGCCCAAAAATGCGCTTTTCATTTCATTTAAAAAAGAAAATGCGACTTTCTGTTTGAAGCACTGGGGTCTTTTGGTTTGAATTGTTTTTTACAGTCAGTGTCACAATTTGAGCAAAACCTGTGCGATACCACGAGGCTTGGTCATAAATGATGCTTTTTGACATAAATCAATGCGAAAATAAGATTTTTTGTTGCGGCTCGTCATATCTTGTGACTCGAGAATACTCTTTAAGAGTCACTGCTTCTTATCGAGCTTAAACTGTAGACAATCACGACGAAAAGCCTAGAAACACTTACTCCTGCTTTTTTAAATTTGAAGATGCGACTTTGTTTTGGAGGCTTTTGAGTCTTGTTATAAAACATTATCTTTTGTATTCTCCGTCACCAATCAAGCTTAAACTATGCGGGAAGAACAGGCAATGCCCAAAAACACGCCCTTTCATTTTTTTTCATGCGAAAATGCGACTTTGTGTTTGAGGCACTGGTTTCTTGTAATAAAGGATAACCTTTTGTAGTCTCTGTCACCAATCGAGCTGCCACTATGCGGGACCAAAAGGCCAGTCCAAAAAACACGCTTTTTAGCTTATTTCTATGCGAAAATGCGTCATTGTGGTTGAGGTGCTTGTTTCTTTTGACATGAATTATCTTTGCAAGTCGTTGTCACCAATCGAGCTGCAACTATGCGGGTTCAAAAGAAAAAGCCTCAAAACTTTATTTTCTGCTCATTTCGATGCGAAAATGCAACTTTGTGTTTTAGGCACCGTTTCCATGTGACAAGATTTATCTTTGAAAGTAGGTGTTACAAATGAAGCCCAAAGGATGCGGGATTAAAAGGCCAGGCCTAAAAACACGCTTTTCAGCTCATTTCTGAAGGAAAATGCGACTTTGTGTTTGAAGCACTTGTCTCTTGTAGATTAAATTGTCTCTTACAGTCAGTGTCACAAATCCAGCTAAAACTGTGCGTTATCACAATGCTTCGTCTTAAATTATGCTTTTTAGCATGAATCAATGCGAAAATACGATTTTGTGTTGATGCACTTGTGTCTTGTGATTAATGATTACCTTTGTGGTCTTTGTCACCAATTAAGCTAAAACCTTGCGGGACCGACTGGCCAGGCCGATAAGCAAGCTTTTCAGCTTATTTCTAGGCAAAAATGCGTCTATGTGGTAGAGGCACTTGAATCTTGTGACATAAATCATCTTTATAAGTCGGTGTCACCAATCAAGCTGAAACTATGCGGGAGCAACAGGCGAGGCCAAAAAATAGGCTTTTAAGCCTTTTGCCCTGCAAAAATGCGTTTTTGTGCTTAAGGCACTTCTTTCTTATGCCCTGAACTATCTTTGCAAGTCAGTTTCATCAATGGAGCTAAAACCATGCGGGATCAACAGGCAAGTCCTTTAAACTTGAATTTTTGCTTATTTTGATGCGAAAATGCGACTTCGTTTTTCAGGCACTGGTTTCTTGTGATAAAGGATAACCTTTTGTAGTTTCTGTCACCAATCGAGCTGCCACTATGCGGGACCAAATGGCTAGTCCAAAAAACACGCTATTTGGCTTATTTCTATGCGAAAATGCGTCTTTGTGGTTTAGGCGCTTGTTTCTTTTGACATGAATTATCTTTGAAAGTCGTTGTCGTCAATCAAGCTAAACTATGCGGGACAAACAGGTCAAGCCTAAAAACTGGCCTTTTAGCCCTGTTCTGTGCAAAAATGCGTTTTTGTGGTTGACGAACTTGTTTCTTATGCTCTAAACTTATCTTTGGGAGTCAGTTTCACCAATGAAGCTGAAACTATGCGGGATCAAAAAGCGAGACCTTTTAGCTCGAATTTCTGCTTATTTCGATGCGAAAATGCGATTTTGTGTTTTACGCACTGGTTTCTTGTCACTAGATTCATCTTTGTAAGTAGTTGTTAGAAATAAGCCGAAACTCTACGGGATCAACAGGCCAGGCCCAAAAATGCGCTTTTCAGCTCATCTCAAAAAGAAAATGCGACTTTCTGTTTGAAGCACTTGGGTCTTTTGGTTGGAATTGTTTTTTACAGTCAGTGTCACAATTTGAGCAAAACCTGTGCGATACCACGAGGCTTGGTCATAAATGATGCTTTTTGACATAAATCAATGCGAAAATAAGATTTTGTGTTTCGGCTCGTCATATCTTGTGACTCGAGAATACTCTTTAAGAGTCACTGCTTCTTATCGAGCTTAAACTGTAGACAATCACGACGAAAAGCCTAGAAACACTAACTCCTGCTTTTTTAAATTTGAAGATGCGACTTTGTTTTGAAGGCTTTTGAGTTTTGTTATAAAACATCATCTTTTGTAGTCTCCGTCACGAATCAAGCTTAAACTATGCGGGAAGAACAGGCAAGGCCAAAAACACGCTTTTTAGCTTATTTCTATGCGAAAATGCGTCTTTGTGGTTGAGGCGCTTGTTTCTTTTGACATGAATTATCTTTGCAAGTCGTTGTCACCAATGGAGCTGCAATTCTGTGGGTTTAAAAGAAAAAGCCTTAAACCTTTAATTTTTGCTCATTTCGATGCGAAAATGCAACTTTGTGTTTTAGGCACCGTTTCCATGTGACATGTAGGTGTTACAAATGAAGCCGAAAGGATGCGGGATTAACAGGCCAGGCCTAAAAACACGCTTTTCAGCTCATTTCTGAAGGAAAATGCGACTTTGTGTTTGAGGCACTTGTGTCTTGTAGATTAAATTGTCTCTTACAGTCAGTGTCACAAATCCAGCTAAAACTGTGCGTTATCACAATGCTTAGTCTTAGATTATGCTTTTTAGCATGAATCAATGCGAAAATACGATTATGTGTTGATGCACTTTTGTCTTGTGATTAATGATTACCTTTTTGGTCTTTTTCACCAATTAAGCTAAAACCTTGCGGGACCGACTGGCCAGGCCGATAAGCGAGCTTTTCAGTTTTTTTTTTTTTTTTGCAAAGATGCGTCTTTCCGGTAGAGGTACGTGAATCTTGTGACATAAATCATCTTTATAAGTCGGTGTCACCAATCAAGCTGAAACTATGCGGGACCAACAGGCGAGGCCAAAAAATAGGCTTTTAAGCCTTTTGTCTTGCAAAAATGCGTTTTTGTGCTTAAGGCACTTGTTTCTTATGCCCTGAACTATCTTTGTAAGTTAATGGAGCTAAAACCATGCGGGATCAACAGGCAAGTCCTTTAAACTTGAATTTTTGCTTATTTTGATGCGAAAATGCGACTTCGTTTTTCAGGCACTGGTTTCTTGTGATAAAGGATAACCTTTTGTAGTTTCTGTCACCAATCGAGCTGCCACTATGAGGGACCAAATGGCTAGTCCAAAAAACACGCTTTTTAGCTTATTTCTATGCGAAAATGCGTCTTTGTGGTTGAGGCGCTTGTTTCTTTTGACATGAATTATCTTTGAAAGTCGTTGTCGCCAATCAAGCTGAACTATGCGGAACCAACAGGTCAAGCCCAAAAAACAGGCCTTTTAGCCCTTTTCTGTGCAAAAATGCGTTTTTGTGGTTGAGGAACTTGTTTCTTATGTTCTAAACTTATTTTTGGGAGTCAGTTTCACCAATGAAGCTGAAACTATGCGGGATCAAAGGGCGAGACCTTTTAGCTTCTGCTTATTTCGATGCGAAAATGCGATTTTGTGTTTTACGCACTGGTTTCTTGTCACCAGATTCATCTTTGTAAGTAGTTGTTAGAAATAAGCCAAAACTCTACGGGATCAACAGGCCAGGCCCAAAAATGCGCTTTTCATCCCATCTCAAAAAGAAAATGCGACTTTCTGTTTGAAGCACTGGGGTCTTTTGGTTTGAATTGTTTTTTACAGTCAGTGTCACAGTTTGAGCAAAACCTGTGCGATACCACGAGGCTTGGTCATAAATGATGCTTTTTGACATAAATCAATGCGAAAATAAGATTTTGTGTTTCGGCTCGTCATATCTTGTGACTCGAGAATACTCTTTAAGACTCACTGCTTCTTATCGAGCTTAAACTGTAGACAATCACGACGAAAAGCCTAGAAACACTAACCCCTGCTTTTTTAAATTTGAAGATGCGACTTTGTTTTGAAGGCTTTTGAGTTTTGTTATAAAACATCATCTTTTGTAGTCTCCGTCACGAATCAAGCTTAAACTATGCGGGAAGAACAGGCAAGGCCAAAAACACGCTTTTTAGCTTATTTCTATGCGAAAATGCGTCTTTGTGGTTGAGGCGCTTGCTTCTTTTGACATGAATTATCTTTGCAAGTCGTTGTCACCAATGGAGCTGCAATTCTGTGGGTTTAAAAGAAAAAGCCTTAAACCTTTAATTTTTGCTCATTTCGATGCGAAAATGCAACTTTGTGTTTTAGGCACCGTTTCCATGTGACAAGTAGGTGTTACAAATGAAGCCGAAAGGATGCGGGATTAAAAGGCCAGGCCTAAAAACACGCTTTTCAGCTCATTTCTAAAGGAAAATGCGACTTTGTGTTTGAGGCACTTGTGTCTTGTAGATTAAATTGTCTCTTACAGTCAGTGTCACAAATCCAGCTAAAACTGTGCGTTATCACAATGCTTCGTCTTAAATTATGCTTTTTAGCATGAATCAATGCGAAAATACGATTTTGTGTTGATGCACTTGTGTCTTGTGATTAATGATTACCTTTGTGGTCTTTGTCACCAATTAAGCTAAAACCTTGCGGGACCGACTGGCCAGGCCGATAAGCAAGCTTTTCAGCTTATTTCTAGGCAAAAATGCGTCTATGTGGTAGAGGCACTTGAATCTTGTGACATAAATCATCTTTATAAGTCGGTGTCACCAATCAAGCTGAAACTATGCGGGAGCAACAGGCGAGGCCAAAAAATAGGCTTTTAAGCCTTTTGCCCTGCAAAAATGCGTTTTTGTGCTTAAGGCACTTCTTTCTTATGCCCTGAACTATCTTTGCAAGTCAGTTTCATCAATGGAGCTAAAACCATGCGGGATCAACAGGCAAGTCCTTTAAACTTGAATTTTTGCTTATTTTGATGCGAAAATGCGACTTCGTTTTTCAGGCACTGGTTTCTTGTGATAAAGGATAACATTTTGTAGTTTCTGTCACCAATCGAGCTGCCACTATGCGGGACCAAATGGCTAGTCCAAAAAACACGCTATTTGGCTTATTTCTATGCGAAAATGCGTCTTTGTGGTTTAGGCGCTTGTTTCTTTTGACATGAATTATCTTTGAAAGTCGTTGTCGTCAATCAAGCTAAACTATGCGGGACAAACAGGTCAAGCCTAAAAACTGGCCTTTTAGCCCTGTTCTGTGCAAAAATGCGTTTTTGTGGTTGACGAACTTGTTTCTTATGCTCTAAACTTATCTTTGGGAGTCAGTTTCACCAATGAAGCTGAAACTATGCGGGATCAAAAAGCGAGACCTTTGTGCTCGAATTTCTGCTTATTTCGATGCAAAAATGCGATTTTGTGTTTTACGCACTGGTTTCTTGTCACAAGATTCATCTTTGTAAGTAGTTGTTAGAAATAAGCAGAAACTTTACGGGATCAACAGGCCAGGCCCAAAAATGCGCTTTTCAGCCCATCTCAAAAAGAAAATGCGACTTTCTGTTTGAAGCACTTGGGTATTTTGGTTTGAATTGTTTTTTACAGGCAGTGTCACAATTTGAGCAAAACCTGTGCGATACCACGAGGCTTGGTCATAAATGATGCTTTTTGACATAAATCAATGCGAAAATAAGATTTTGTGTTTCGGCTCGTCATATCTTGTGACTCGAGAATACTCTTTAAGAGTCACTGCTTCTTATCGAGCTTAAACTGTAGACAATCACGACGAAAAGCCAAGAAACACTAACTCCTGCTTTTTTAAATTTGAAGATGCGACTTTGTTTTGAAGGCTTTTGAGTTTTGTTATAAAACATCATCTTTTGTAGTCTCCGTCACGAATCAAGCTTAAACTATGCGGGAAGAACAGGCAAGGCCAAAAACACGCTTTTTAGCTTATTTCTATGCGAAAATGCGTCTTTGTGGTTGAGGCGCTTGTTTCTTTTGACATGAATTATCTTTGCAAGTCGTTGTCACCAATGGAGCTGCAATTCTGTGGGTTTAAAAGAAAAAGCCTTAAACCTTTAATTTTTGCTCATTTCGATGCGAAAATGCAACTTTGTGTTTTAGGCACCGTTTCCATGTGACATGTAGGTGTTACAAATGAAGCCGAAAGGATGCGGGATTAACAGGCCAGGCCTAAAAACACGCTTTTCAGCTCATTTCTGAAGGAAAATGCGACTTTGTGTTTGAGGCACTTGTGTCTTGTAGATTAAATTGTCTCTTACAGTCAGTGTCACAAATCCAGCTAAAACTGTGCGTTATCACAATGCTTAGTCTTAGATTATGCATTTTAGCATGAATCAATGCGAAAATACGATTATGTGTTGATGCACTTTTGTCTTGTGATTAATGATTACCTTTTTGGTCATTTTCACCAATTAAGCTAAAACCTTGCGGGACCGACTGGCCAGGCCAATAAGCGAGCTTTTCAGTTTTTTTTTTTTTTTGCAAAGATGCGTCTTTCCGGTAGAGGTACGTGAATCTTGTGACATAAATCATCTTTATAAGTCGGTGTCACCAATCAAGCTGAAACTATGCGGGACCAACAGGCGAGGCCAAAAAATAGGCTTTTAAGCCTTTTGTCTTGCAAAAATGCGTTTTTGTGCTTAAGGCACTTGTTTCTTATGCCCTGAACTATCTTTGTAAGTTAATGGAGCTAAAACCATGCGGGATCAACAGGCAAGTCCTTTAAACTTGAATTTTTGCTTATTTTGATGCGAAAATGCGACTTCGTTTTTCAGGCACTGGTTTCTTGTGATAAAGGATAACCTTTTGTAGTTTCTGTCACCAATCGAGCTGCCACTATGAGGGACCAAATGGCTAGTCCAAAAAACACGCTTTTTAGCTTATTTCTATGCGAAAATGCGTCTTTGTGGTTGAGGCGCTTGTTTCTTTTGACATGAATTATCTTTGAAAGTCGTTGTCGCCAATCAAGCTGAACTATGCGGGACCAACAGGTCAAGCCCAAAAAACAGGCCTTTTAGCCCTTTTCTGTGCAAAAATGCGTTTTTGTGGTTGACGAACTTGTTTCTTATGTTCTAAACTTATTTTTGGGAGTCAGTTTCACCAATGAAGCTGAAACTATGCGGGATCAAAGGGCGAGACCTTTTAGCTTCTGCTTATTTCGATGCGAAAATGCGATTTTGTGTTTTACGCACTGGTTTCTTGTCACCAGATTCATCTTTGTAAGTAGTTGTTAGAAATAAGCCAAAATTCTACGGGATCAACAGGCCAGGCCCAAAAATGCGCTTTTCATCCCATCTCAAAAAGAAAATGCGACTTTCTGTTTGAAGCACTGGGGTCTTTTGGTTTGAATTGTTTTTTACAGTCAGTGTCACAGTTTGAGCAAAACCTGTGCGATACCACGAGGCTTGGTCATAAATGATGCTTTTTGACATAAATCAATGCGAAAATAAGATTTTGTGTTTCGGCTCGTCATATCTTGTGACTCGAGAATACTCTTTAAGAGTCACTGCTTCTTATCGAGCCTTAACTGTAGACAATCACGACGAAAAGCGTAGAAACACTTACTCCTGCTTTTTTAAATTTGAAGATGCGACTTTGTTTTTAAGGCTTTTGAGTCTTGTTATAAAACATTATCTTTTGTAGTCTCCGTCACGAATCAAGCTTAAACTATGCGGGAAGAACAGGCAAGGCCAAAAACACACCTTTTAATTTTTTTTCATGCGAAAATGTGACTTTGTGTTTGAGGCACTGGTTTCTTGTAATAAAGGATAACCTTTTGTAGTCTCTGTCACCAATCGAGCTGCCACTATGCGGGACCAAAAGGCCAGTCCAAAAAACACGCTTTTTAGCTTATTTCTATGCGAAAATGCGTCATTGTGGTTGAGGCGCTTGTTTCTTTTGACATGAATTATCTTTGCAAGTCGTTGTCACCAATCGAGCTGCAACTATGCGGGTTTAAAAGAAAAAGCCTCAAACTTTTATTTTCTGCTCATTTCGATGCGAAAATGCAACTTTGTGTTTTAGGCACCGTTTCCATGTGACAAGATTTATCTTTGAAAGTAGGTGTTACAAATGAAGCCGAAAGGATGCGGGATTAAAAGGCCAGGCCTAAAAACACGCTTTTCAGCTCATTTCTGAAGGAAAATGCGACTTTGTGTTTGAGGCACTTGTGTCTTGTAGATTAAATTGTCTCTTACAGTCAGTGTCACAAATCCAGCTAAAACTGTGCGTTATCACAATGCTTAGTCTTAGAATATGCTTTTTAGCATGAATCAATGCGAAAATACGATTTTGTGTTGATGCACTTGTGTCTTGTGATAAATGATTACCTTTGTGGTCTTTGTCACCAATTCAGCTAAAACCTTGCGGGACCGACTGGCCAGGCCGATAAGCACGCTTTTCAGCTTATATCTAGGCAAAAATGCGTCTTTGTGGTAGAGGCACTTGAATCTTGTAACATAAATCATCTTTATAAGTCGGTGTCACCAATCAAGCTGAAACTATGCGGGAGCAACAGGCGAGGCCAAAAAATAGGCTTTTAAGCCTTTTGCCTTGCAAAAATGCGTTTTTGTGCTTAAGACACTTGTTTCTTATGCCCTGAACTATCTTTGTAAGTCAGTTTCATCAATGGAGCTAAAACCATGCGGGATCGACAGGCAAGTCCTTTAAACTTGAATTTTTGCTTATTTTGATGCGAAAATGCGACTTCGTTTTTCAGGCACTGGTTTCTTGTGATATAGGATAACCTTTTGTAGTTTCTGTCACCAATCGAGCTGCCACTATGCGGGACCAAATGGCTAGTCCAAAAAACACGCTTTTTAGCTTATTTCTATGCGAAAATGCGTGTTTGTGGTTTTGGCGCTTTTCTTTTGACAAGAATTATCTTTGAAAGTCGTTGTCGCCAATCAAGCTGAACTATGCGGGACAAACAGGTCAAGCCCAAAAACTGGCCTTTTAGCCCTGTTCTGTGCAAAAATGCGTTTTTGTGGTTGACGAACTTGTTTCTTATGCTCTAAACTTATCTTTGGGAGTCAGTTTCACCAATGAAGCTGAAACTATGCGGGATTAAAGGGCGAGACCTTTTAGCTCGAATTTCTGCTTATTTCGATGCGAAAATGCGATTTTGTGTTTTACGCACTGGTTTCTTGTCACTAGATTCATCTTTGTAAGTAGTTGTTAGAAATAAGCCGAAACTCTACGGGATCAACAGGCCAGGCCCAAAAATGCGCTTTTCATCCCATCTCAAAAAGTAAATGCGACTCTCTGTTTGAAGCACTGGGGTCTTTTGGTTTGAATTGTTTTTTACAGTCAGTGTCACAATTTGAGCAAAACCTGTGCGATACCACGAGGCTTGGTCATAAATGATGCTTTTTGACATAAATCAATGCGAAAATAAGATTTTGTGTTTCGGCTCGTCATATCTTGTGACTCGAGAATACTCTTTAAGAGTCACTGCTTCTTATCGAGCCTTAACTGTAGACAATCACGCCGAAAAGCGTAGAAACACTAACTCCTGCTTTTTTAAATTTGAAGATGCGACTTTGTTTTGAAGGCTTTTGAGTCTTGTTATAAAACATTATCTTTTGTAGTCTCCGTCACGAATCAAGCTTAAACTATGCGGGAAGAACAGGCAAGGCCAAAAACACACCTTTTAATTTTTTTTCATGCGAAAATGTGACTTTGTGTTTGAGGCACTGGTTTCTTGTAATAAAGGATAACCTTTTGTAGTCTCTGTCACCAATCGAGCTGCCACTATGCGGGACCAAAAGGCCAGTCCAAAAAACACGCTTTTTAGCTTATTTCTATGCGAAAATGCGTCATTGTGGTTGAGGCGCTTGTTTCTTTTGACATGAATTATCTTTGCAAGTCGTTGTCACCAATCGAGCTGCAACTATGCGGGTTCAAAAGAAAAAGCCTCAAACCTTTATTTTCTGCTCATTTCGATGCGAAAATGCAACTTTGTGTTTTAGGCACCGTTTCCATGTGACAAGATTTATCTTTGAAAGTAGGTGTTACAAATGAAGCCGAAAGGATGCGGGATTAAAAGGCCAGGCCTAAAAACACGCCTTCCAGCTCATTTCTGAAGGAAAATGCGACTTTGTGTTTGAGGAACTTGTGTCTTGTAGATTAAATTGTCTCTTACAGTCAGTGTCACAAATCCAGCTAAAACTGTGCGTTATCACAATGCTTAGTCTTAGATTATGCTTTTTAGCATGAATCAATGCGAAAATACGATTTTGTGTTGATGCACTTGTGTCTTGTGATAAATGATTACCTTTGTGGTCTTTTTTACCAATTAAGCTAAAACCTTGCGGGACCGACTGGCCAGGCCGATAAGCGAGCTTTTCAGTTTTTTTTAGGCAAAAATGCGTCTTTCTGGTAGAGGTACGTGAATCTTGTGACATAAATCATCTTTATAAGTCGGTGTCACCAATCAAGCTGAAACTATGCGGGACCAACAGGCGAGGCCAAAAAATAGGCTTTTGAGCCTTTTGCCTTGCAAAAATGCGTTTTTGTAGTTAAGGCACTTGTTTCTTTTGCCCTGAACTATCTTTGTAAGTCAGTTTCATCAATGGAGCTAAAGCCATGCGGGATCAAAAGGCAAGTCCTTTAAACTTGAATTTTTGCTTATTTTGAAGCGAAAATGCGACTTCGTGTTTCAGGCACTGGTTTCTTGTGATAAAGGATAACCTTTTGTAGTTTCTGTCACCAATCGAGCTGCCACTATGCGGGACCAAAAGGCCAGTCCAAAAAACACGCTTTTTAGCTTATTTCTATGCGAAAATGCGTCTTTGTGGTTTTGGCGCTTGTTTCTTTTGACATGAATTATCTTTGAAAGTCGTTGTCGCCAATCAAGCTGAACTATGCGGGACCAACAGGTCAAGCCCAAAAACAGGCCTTTTAGCCCTTTTCAATGCAAAAATGCGTTTTTGTGGTTGAGGAACTTGTTTCTTATGCTCTAAACTTATCTTTGGGAGTCAGTTTCACCAATGAAGCTGAAACTATGCGGGATTAAAGGGCGAGACCTTTTAGCTCGAATTTCTGCTTATTTCGATGCGAAAATGCGATTTTGTGTTTTACGCACTGGTTTCTTGTCACTAGATTCATCTTTGTAAGTAGTTGTTAGAAATAAGCCGAAACTCTACGGGATCAACAGGCCAGGCCCAAAAATGCGCTTTTCATCCCATCTCAAAAAGTAAATGCGACTCTCTGTTTGAAGCACTGGGGTCTTTTGGTTTGAATTGTTTTTTACAGTCAGTGTCACAATTTGAGCAAAACCTGTGCGATACCACGAGGCTTGGTCATAAATGATGCTTTTTGACATAAATCAATGCGAAAATAAGATTTTGTGTTTCGGCTCGTCATATCTTGTGACTCGAGAATACTCTTTAAGAGTCACTGCTTCTTATCGAGCCTTAACTGTAGACAATCACGCCGAAAAGCGTAGAAACACTTACTCCTGCTTTTTTAAATTTGAAGATGCGACTTTGTTTTGAAGGCTTTTGAGTCTTGTTATAAAACATTATCTTTTGTAGTCTCCGTCACGAATCAAGCTTAAACTATGCGGGAAGAACAGGCAAGGCCAAAAACACACCTTTTAATTTTTTTTCATGCGAAAATGTGACTTTGTGTTTGAGGCACTGGTTTCTTGTAATAAAGGATAACCTTTTGTAGTCTCTGTCACCAATCGAGCTGCCACTATGCGGGACCAAAAGGCCAGTCCAAAAAACACGCTTTTTAGCTTATTTCTATGCGAAAATGCGTCATTGTGGTTGAGGCGCTTGTTTCTTTTGACATGAATTATCTTTGCAAGTCGTTGTCACCAATCGAGCTGCAACTATGCGGGTTCAAAAGAAAAAGCCTCAAACTTTTATTTTCTGCTCATTTCGATGCGAAAATGCAACTTTGTGTTTTAGGCACCGTTTCCATGTGACAAGATTTATCTTTGAAAGTAGGTGTTACAAATGAAGCCGAAAGGATGCGGGATTAAAAGGCCAGGCCTAAAAACACGCTTTTCAGCTCATTTCTGAAGGAAAATGCGACTTTGTGTTTGAGGCACTTGTGTCTTGTAGATTAAATTGTCTCTTACAGTCAGTGTCACAGATCCAGCTAAATCTGTGCGTTATCACAATGCTTAGTCTTAGAATATGCTTTTTAGCATGAATCAATGCGAAAATACGATTTTGTGTTGATGCACTTGTGTCTTGTGATAAATGATTACCTTTGTGGTCTTTGTCACCAATTCAGCTAAAACCTTGCGGGACCGACTGGCCAGGCCGATAAGCACGCTTTTCAGCTTATATCTAGGCAAAAATGCGTCTTTGTGGTAGAGGCACTTGAATCTTGTAACATAAATCATCTTTATAAGTCGGTGTCACCAATCAAGCTGAAACTATGCGGGAGCAACAGGCGAGGCCAAAAAATAGGCTTTTAAGCCTTTTGCCTTGCAAAAATGCGTTTTTGTGCTTAAGACACTTGTTTCTTATGCCCTGAACTATCTTTGTAAGTCAGTTTCATCAATGGAGCTAAAACCATGCGGGATCGACAGGCAAGTCCTTTAAACTTGAATTTTTGCTTATTTTGAAGCGAAAATGCGACTTTGTGTTTAAGGCACTGGTTTCTTGTGATAAAGGATAACCTTTTGTAGTTTCTGTCACCAATCGAGCTGCCATTATGCGGGACCCATAAGCCAGTCCAAACAACACGCTTTTTAGCTTATTTCTATGCGAAAATGCGTCTTTGTGGTTGAGGCGCTTGTTTCTTTTGACATGAATTATCTTTGAAAGTCGTTGTCGCCAATCAAGCTGAACTATGCGGGACCAACAGGTCAAGCCCAAAAACAGGCCTTTTAGCCCTTTTCAATGCAAAAATGCGTTTTTGTGGTTGAGGAACTTGTTTCTTATGCTCTAAACTTATCTTTGGGAGTCAGTTTCACCAATCGAGCTGAAACTCTGCGGGATCGAAGGGCGAGACCTTTGTGCTCGAATTTCTGCTTATTTCGATGCAAAAATGCGATTTTGTGTTTTACGCACTGGTTTCTTGTCACTAGATTCATCTTTGTAAGTAGTTGTTAGAAATAAGCTGAAACTCTACGAGGATCAACAGGCCAGGCCCAAAAATGCGCTTTTTAGCCCATCTCAAAAAGAAAATGCGACTTTCTGTTTGAAGCACTTGGGTCTTTTGGTTTGAATTGTTTTTTACAGTCAGTGTCACAATTTGAGCAAAAACTGTGCGATACCACGATGCTTGGTCATAAATTATGCTTTTTGACATAAATCAATGCGAAAATAAGATTTTGTGTTTCGGCTCGTCATATCTTGTGACTCGAGAATACTCTTTAAGAGTCACTGCTTCTTATCGAGCCTTAACTGTAGACAATCACGCCGAAAAGCGTAGAAATACTAACTCCTGCTTTTTTAAATTTGAAGATGCGACTTTGTTTTGAAGGCTTTTGAGTCTTGTTATAAAACATTATCTTTTGTAGTCTCCGTCACGAATCAAGCTTAAACTATGCGGGAAGAACAGGCAAGGCCAAAAACACACCTTTTAATTTTTTTTCATGCGAAAATGTGACTTTGTGTTTGAGGCACTGGTTTCTTGTAATAAAGGATAACCTTTTGTAGTCTCTGTCACCAATCGAGCTGCCACTATGCGGGACCAAAAGGCCAGTCCAAAAAACACGCTTTTTAGCTTATTTCTATGCGAAAATGCGTCATTGTGGTTGAGGCGCTTGTTTCTTTTGACATGAATTATCTTTGCAAGTCGTTGTCACCAATCGAGCTGCAACTATGCGGGTTCAAAAGAAAAAGCCTCAAACCTTTATTTTCTGCTCATTTCGATGCGAAAATGCAACTTTGTGTTTTAGGCACCGTTTCCATGTGACAAGATTTATCTTTGAAAGTAGGTGTTACAAATGAAGCCGAAAGGATGCGGGATTAAAAGGCCAGGCCTAAAAACACGCTTTTCAGCTCATTTCTGAAGGAAAATGCGACTTTGTGTTTGAGGCACTTGTGTCTTGTAGATTAAATTGTCTCTTACAATCAGTGTCACAAATCCAGCTAAAACTGTGCGTTATCACAATGCTTAGTCTTAGATTATGCTTTTTAGCATGAATCAATGCGAAAATACGATTTTGTGTTGATGCACTTGTGTCTTGTGATAAATGATTACCTTTGTGGTCTTTTTTACCAATTAAGCTAAAACCTTGCGGGACCGACTGGCCAGGCCGATAAGCGAGCTTTTCAGTTTTTTTTTAGGCAAAAATGCGTCTTTCTGGTAGAGGTACGTGAATCTTGTGACATAAATCATCTTTATAAGTCGGTGTCACCAATCAAGCTGAAACTATGCGGGACCAACAGGCGAGGCCAAAAAATAGGCTTTTAAGCCTTTTGCCTTGCAAAAATGTGTTTTTGTGCTTAAGGCACTTGTTTCTTATGCCCTGAACTATCTTTGTAAGTCAGTTTCATCAATGGAGCTAAAACCATGCGGGATCAACAGGCAAGTCCTTTAAACTTGAATTTTTGCTTATTTTGATGCGAAAATGCGACTTCGTTTTTCAGGCACTGGTTTCTTGTGATATAGGATAACCTTTTGTAGTTTCTGTCACCAATCGAGCTGCCACTATGCGGGACCGAATGGCTAGTCCAAAAAACACGCTTTTTAGCCTATTTCTATGCGAAAATGCGTCTTTGTGGTTTAGGCGCTTGTTTCTTTTGACATGAATTATCTTTGAAAGTCGTTGTCGCCAATCAAGCTGAACTATGCGGGACAAACAGGTCAAGCCCAAAAACTGGCCTTTTAGCCCTTTTATGTGCAAAAATGCGTTTTTGTGGTTGAGGAACTTGTTTCTTATGCTCTAAACTTATTTTTGGGAGTCAGTTTCACCAATGAAGCTGAAACTATGTGGGATCAAAGGGCGAGACCTTTTAGCTCGAATTTCTGCTTATTTCGATGCGAAAATGCGATTTTGTGTTTTACGCACTGGTTTCTTGTCACTAGATTCATCTTTGTAAGTAGTTGTTAGAAATAAGCCGAAACTCTACGGGATCAACAGGCCAGGCCCAAAAATGCGCTTTTCATCCCATCTCAAAAAGTAAATGCGACTCTCTGTTTGAAGCACTGGGGTCTTTTGGTTTGAATTGTTTTTTACAGTCAGTGTCACAATTTGAGCAAAACCTGTGCGATACCACGAGGCTTGGTCATAAATGATGCTTTTTGACATAAATCAATGCGAAAATAAGATTTTGTGTTTCGGCTCGTCATATCTTGTGACTCGAGAATACTCTTTAAGAGTCACTGCTTCTTATCGAGCCTTAACTGTAGACAATCACGCCGAAAAGCGTAGAAACACTTACTCCTGCTTTTTTAAATTTGAAGATGCGACTTTGTTTTGAAGGCTTTTGAGTCTTGTTATAAAACATTATCTTTTGTAGTCTCCGTCACGAATCAAGCTTAAACTATGCGGGAAGAACAGGCAAGGCCAAAAACACACCTTTTAATTTTTTTTCATGCGAAAATGTGACTTTGTGTTTGAGGCACTGGTTTCTTGTAATAAAGGATAACCTTTTGTAGTCTCTGTCACCAATCGAGCTGCCACTATGCGGGACCAAAAGGCCAGTCCAAAAAACACGCTTTTTAGCTTATTTCTATGCGAAAATGCGTCATTGTGGTTGAGGCGCTTGTTTCTTTTGACATGAATTATCTTTGCAAGTCGTTGTCACCAATCGAGCTGCAACTATGCGGGTTCAAAAGAAAAAGCCTCAAACCTTTATTTGCTCATTTCGATGCGAAAATGCAACTTTGTGTTTTAGGCACCGTTTCCATGTGACAAGATTTATCTTTGAAAGTAGGTGTTACAAATGAAGCCGAAAGGATGCGGGATTAAAAGGCCAGGCCTAAAAACACGCTTTTCAGCTCATTTCTGAAGGAAAATGCGACTTTGTGTTTGAGGCACTTGTGTCTTGTAGATTAAATTGTCTCTTACAATCAGTGTCACAAATCCAGCTAAAACTGTGCGTTATCACAATGCTTAGTCTTAGATTATGCTTTTTAGCATGAATCAATGCGAAAATACGATTTTGTGTTGATGCACTTGTGTCTTGTGATAAATGATTACCTTTGTGGTCTTTTTTACCAATTAAGCTAAAACCTTGCGGGACCGACTGGCCAGGCCGATAAGCGAGCTTTTCAGTTTTTTTTAGGCAAAAATGCGTCTTTCTGGTAGAGGTACGTGAATCTTGTGACATAAATCATCTTTATAAGTCGGTGTCACCAATCAAGCTGAAACTATGCGGGACCAACAGGCGAGGCCAAAAAATAGGCTTTTAAGCCTTTTGCCTTGCAAAAATGTGTTTTTGTGCTTAAGGCACTTGTTTCTTATGCCCTGAACTATCTTTGTAAGTCAGTTTCATCAATGGAGCTAAAACCATGCGGGATCAACAGGCAAGTCCTTTAAACTTGAATTTTTGCTTATTTTGATGCGAAAATGCGACTTCGTTTTTCAGGCACTGGTTTCTTGTGATATAGGATAACCTTTTGTAGTTTCTGTCACCAATCGAGCTGCCACTATGCGGGACCGAATGGCTAGTCCAAAAAACACGCTTTTTAGCCTATTTCTATGCGAAAATGCGTCTTTGTGGTTTAGGCGCTTGTTTCTTTTGACATGAATTATCTTTGAAAGTCGTTGTCGCCAATCAAGCTGAACTATGCGGGACAAACAGGTCAAGCCCAAAAACTGGCCTTTTAGCCCTTTTATGTGCAAAAATGCGTTTTTGTGGTTGAGGAACTTGTTTCTTATGCTCTAAACTTATTTTTGGGAGTCAGTTTCACCAATGAAGCTGAAACTATGTGGGATCAAAGGGCGAGACCTTTTAGCTCGAATTTCTGCTTATTTCGATGCGAAAATGCGATTTTGTGTTTTACGCACTGGTTTCTTGTCACTAGATTCATCTTTGTAAGTAGTTGTTAGAAATAAGCCGAAACTCTACGGGATCAACAGGCCAGGCCCAAAAATGCGCTTTTCATCCCATCTCAAAAAGTAAATGCGACTCTCTGTTTGAAGCACTGGGGTCTTTTGGTTTGAATTGTTTTTTACAGTCAGTTTTACAATTTGAGCAAAACCTGTGCGATACCACGAGGCTTGGTCATAAATGATGCTTTTTGACATAAATCAATGCGAAAATAAGATTTTGTGTTTCGGCTCGTCATATCTTGTGACTCGAGAATACTCTTTAAGAGTCACTGCTTCTTATCGAGCTTAAACTGTAGACAATCACGACGAAAAGCCTAGAAACACTAACTCCTGCTTCTTTAAATTTGAAGATGCGACTTTGTTTTGAAGGCTTTTGAGTCTTGTTATAAAACATTATCTTTTGTAGTCTCCGTCACGAATCAAGCTTAAACTATGCGGGAAGAACAGGCAAGGCCAAAAACACACCTTTTAATTTTTTTTCATGTGAAAATGTGACTTTGTGTTTGAGGCACTGGTTTCTTGTAATAAAGGATAACCTTTTGTAGTCTCTGTCACCAATCGAGCTGCCACTATGCGGGACCAAAAGGCCAGTCCAAAAAACACGCTTTTTAGCTTATTTCTATGCGAAAATGCGTCATTGTGGTTGAGGCGCTTGTTTCTTTTGACATGAATTATCTTTGCAAGTCGTTGTCACCAATCGAGCTGCAACTATGCGGGTTCAAAAGAAAAAGCCTCAAACCTTTAATTACTGCTCATTTCGATGCGAAAATGCAACTTTGTGTTTTAGGCACCGTTTCCTTGTGACAAGATGTATCTTTGAAAGTAGGTGTTACAAATGAAGCCGAAAGGATGCGGGATTAAAAGGCCAGGCCTAAAAACACGCTTTTCAGCTCATTTCTGAAGGAAAATGCTACTTTGTGTTTGAGGCACTTGTGTCTTGTAGATTAAACTGTCTCTTACTGTCAGTGTCACAAATCCAGCTAAAACTGTGCGTTATCACAATGCTTAGTCTTAAATTATGCTTTTTAGCATGAATCAATGCGAAAATGCGATTTTGTGTTGATTCACTTGTGTCTTGTGATTAATGATTACCTTTGTGGTCTTTGTCACCAATTCAGCTAAATCCTTGCGGGACCGACTGGCCAGGCCGATAAGCACGCTTTTCAGCTTATATTGTTGGGTTTTTGCGGGATCTTTGTCCCTTCAGTAGTTGAGTTGGCGCCCCTGCGCGGGCTAAGGTTGCCAAGGAGATTGTTGACGGTCGGAGAGCTTTGCCTTGCCAATAAACTCAGTTGTCACAGTCTGTCTGGTTTCTCGTAAAACTACTGGAATCATACACTTGGTGGCAGCGAGAGGCCGATTTCTTCGCCTCCCGTCATGTTTGGACGTCGTCGCCGTTCTGCCGACGATGCTCTGCGCCGCAGCCCCTCCCCGCTCCGTCATCGTGACTTCGGCCACCGGGGCGCGGATCAGGATCAGGATGACGGCCATCGTCGACGCCGCGCCGATCGCACGCCGTCCCCGGAGCGGCGCCAACGTCGTCGTCACGACACGTTCGAGGAGTCCTTCGTCTCTTCCATGGCTGACATCGCCGAAGTCATGCGCCGTGCCACCACCGCCTCGTCGTCGGCTGGCTCCAGAAAGTCCTTCCTTTCGTACGATGGTAAAACCGATTATGCTCTGTTCCAAGCCCAGTTTCTCACCATCGCTGAGGTGGAGCGTTGGGCGAGCGACCGCCGTGGCGGCGAGCTGGCGCGCTCTCTCACAGGGGACGCCCGCGAGGTCTTCTTGAAGCTCCCGGCGCCCCTTCGCTGCAACTACGAGGCCCTTGACGCCGCACTCGCCACCAGTTTTGGTCAGTCCTCCAATCGCCGCGAGCACGCCCGTCGCCTTCATGAGGCCCGTCAGTTGGCCACTCAGTCTTTGCGTGAGTTTGCGCGCATTGTGGAGCAAGAGGGCACCCTGGCGTACCGCGACTATCCGGAATCCATCCGCCAGGAGCACATGGTGGACTCGTTTGTGCATGGCCTCCACGACTCCTTTGTTCGAGCATTGTTGCAGCGGGAAGATTTTCCTTCCCTCCGCCATGCGCTAGAGGCGGCCGAGCGCACTGTGTCTCCGGACAACCACAAGCGTGCGCGGTCTGCCACCGTCGAGCAACCCGAGGAGTCCACGGTCAGCGTCCTGCTTGCCAAGATGGAGTCTTTGGAACAGCAACTTCGCCAGCAACGGGAGGGCGACGCCGGCACCACTTCACGTAAACCAATGGATCGGCAGCCTGCAACTACCCGGGTATGCTTTAACTGTGGAATGAAGGGTCACATCAAGGCGGTGTGCCGTCAGCGCCCCAAGGAGGGCATCACATGCAATCGGTGCAACCAGAAGGGCCATTACAATCGGCTTTGTAGGGCACCGGCGTCTGCCACTCAGTCCACTGCCTCTGTTGCTGCCGTGTCCACCCCGCAACAACCATTGCTGTTCCAGCTCATGAATAACACTGCCCCGGAAGTCAACACTGTTGCCCCCAAGAGTGAGACGTCGGGAAACGCCTAGACGCCGCGACTGTCCCTGCAAGAACCGTCGCGGCGGAACCGGAACCGTCACCGGAGGAGGTTATGGCGGACTGCCCCGTCATCGCTGTCCGTCTTGACTCAACGCCTGTCAAGTGCCTGGTTGACTGTGGTGCGGTCATCTCTCTTGTGCGACGGGGTTTGTTGTCACACCTTCCCCTGTCTCCGTCACCGTTACGCCTGAGGTCGGTAACTAGCGATTCGGCTGTGTTGTATGGGCCCCGCCGCATAGCCCTTACCCTCGGCAATTTTGTGTACACTGTGTACGCTTTTGAGGCCGACATAGAAGAGGATTTCATTATCGGCATGAATATTATTCGTCGGTATGCCGTGTTCTACGACCCCTTGCTAGACGCCGTTCAAGTCGCCCGCGGACCGGACTGTGCCGTACTCGCTGCAGCGTCGATACTCCCTGTCCCGGAGCGCGCTGTCTCGCGCGTGGGTAGATTTACAGTGTACTACCCTGTGCGCACTTCCGCAGTGATAAACCTTGATCAGAACGCTTCAGTGACGCTCTCTGTTCCCGTCGATGCCTGCCATACTCCAGTCGATTTGTCTGCATCGCCATTCCTAGAATGTGAACAACCTGTCGAATCTCCGTTCAAGGTCACGGACGTGCCCTCCCTCAGCAACGTGGAACTGCTCACCCGGTGGGTCGCTGGTCACCGCAGAAAGCCGGGACAACCAGGACGCTACGCTGGGCCTTGCCGTCCCTTACCTGCCATGGCCGACGTCAACAGCATCTCGCTCAACCTGGGCGCTCGGCGTACGGCCCTCACATGTGGAATAGGGGCCGTCGAGATTACACTGTTTTCGAGTTCGACATCGCAATAGCACTCAAAAGTTTCGTTTTTTAATGCTGAGACCAGATTCGACCTCCGTTTTGCGATCGGACAATTTCTTGATGTCCCTACCAGCCGTTTTAGTCGAAAAAGTGGAGTTTTTTTCGATTTTCTCCGTTTTTAGGGCTTGGATCGCTCCCCTGCCGGTCGGGAAGCGGTCCGATGGTCGGATGGTCAACGCCAACACCAAATCTAAAGTTCTGAGTCGTAAGAAGCTATCGGAACACATGCACATGCATCCCAGATCTCGATAATCGGTTTTTTTTTCCTAAAAATCCACGTTTTTTGATGTTTTGGTGGCATTTTTCGATAGTTCTGAGGGCCGTAGACCTTGGTGACATGACCAGTGGTGGTGAAAGGCAGCCCAGGGGTGGCGGACATAAAACCCACCCCCAGCCCAGCGCCCGGGAGGCACTGGAAGGGCGAGGGGAGGCGGCGTCGCAATGCCAGAAAAGCTCTAGAATTGGCTGCGACCGCCGCGCTCCCCGTAAATGCAGTCTTTGCGTGCAGGTCTTAGCCCAGCGAGTGTTACAGCACACTGGTGAGGTCTGATAGTGTCACAGCGTTGTAATGCAAGACGTTTCTGCCCAGCAGCAACCCAGGGCGGGCGGGGGGCGGGGATACGAATTCGGCAGGTCTCACGCCGGCCCGGCCAACTCGCTTCCTCCTCCCGCCCGCCTGGGTGAGGGGATGCTTGCCCCGCCCTTTCGCCCGCTCCCCGCGCGGCCGCCTGGGCGAGGGGGTGAGGGGATGCCTGCCCCACCCGCAAAGTCGTCCTGAAGAAATTCGCAAGTTCGCTGTCCCTGCAATCAACTTCGGCGCCAAGAATAACGTGGACATGATTTACTGGGACACCACTGTCGTGACGCCGCCGCCGCTTCTGGACAACATCGACGACGACGCGCTCCAGGCTGCCGCTGCAGCTGGACCGGTCCCGGTGCCCCCACTGCCGTGCCACACTCAGGCGGAAGAGCGGTTTGTTCGGGAAGTTACCGTCGAGGGGTCGTCAACTCGCATATTACTTCGTACACAGGCTGCGTATTTCTTGTATATTACTCATTTAGTACCGTTAAAAATCCTTAAATATTGCCAATTAAACTGCTTTAAGCAAAGTTAGAACGAAAAAACAGCCAAAAATCGGTAATATAGGACGTATATTACCATATATTCCTGTATTACTTCGTACATGCGGGATGTGAGTTGACGACCCCTCGGTTACCGTCGCGGCTGAAAAAGTAGTCGGCGAGGAAAGAAGAGATGGACTGATCCGCATTAAAGTCGCTTCAAGGAAGGCCATGCCGAAATTTAAGACCAAGGCAGCTTTCAAAGCACCAAGTTAATCATTAACGCCAACCCCGGGTGGGTGGGTGGGCGGGACTCGACGTGCAGGCACCTCCTCATGGTGAGTCCTGGGTAGGCAGTGTGCTGTTACACTCGCTGAGCTAAGACCTGCACGCAAATACTGCATTTACGGGGAGCGCGGCGGTCGCAGCCAATTCTAGAGCTTTTCTGGCATTGCGACGCCGCCTCCCCTCGCCCTTCCAGTGCCTCCCGGGCGCTGGGCTGGGGGTGGGTTTTATGTCCGCCACCCCTGGGCTGCCTTTCACCACCACTGGTCATGTCACCAAGGTCTACGGCCCTCGGAACTATCGAAAAATGCCACCAAAACATCAAAAAACGTGGATTTTTAGGAAAAAAATAACCGATTATCGAGATCTGGGATGCATGTGCATGTGTTCCGATAGCTTCTTACGACTCAGAACTTTAGATTTGGTGTTGGCGTTGACCATCCGACCATCGGACCGCTTCCCGACCGGCAGGGGAGCGATCCAAGCCCTAAAAACGGAGAAAATCGAAAAAACTCCACTTTTTCGACTAAAACGGCTGGTAGGGACATCAAGAAACTGTCCGATCGCAAAACGGAGGTCGAATCTGGTCTCAGCATTAAAAAACGAAACTTTTGAGTGCTATTGCGATGTCGAACTCGAAAACAGTGTAATCTCGACGGCCCCTAATGTGGAAAGGCGGTGAAGAGGGCAGTGAGAAGGGAGGTTGCTAAACGTTTCCTTCGTCTTAATCGTAACCTTAGTCGGCAACATGTCGCCGCTCGAGCTCGCATGGCATCAGCGCGTTGTAGTGGATTGGCACAGCTGGATGCTGCGACCTTGGTTGACAATCATGGGATCTGTGCAGACATGGCAGCACAACCCGAATGCGTCCGGCAAGAGGCCGCGACACCGGTCAAGTTGGCCAAAGGGGCTCATGCTGACCTGGAACCTTGTGAAAAGCATGCCCTTCCTGACTTTTGCCCTTTGGTTTTCCCGTCGCAAGGTTTACATCCGAGCGTCTCCCTGCCTGCCCAGCTTCACTCTCCAGCGACGGAAGAAGTTGCCGTCGAACTCCAGAACAACGACAATCGGCGCGTCGTACTGCCCAAGCACACGCTCGTCGCGGAATTGACGGTTTTCCCTGCAGATGTCCACGACACCGCCCCGCCGATTCCCCCGTCCGCAACGATCGTCGGCTGTCACCCCTACACACCGGATGTCGTCCACACGCCCCCGCGAACGACTCTGCCCGCGGATCAACCTTTGCCGTCTGATTTACAGGCACTCGTCACCCGGTGTCAGGGTTTGTCGCAGGGCGAACAGGATCAGTTCGCGTCACTTTTACGCCGCTTTTACGACGTTTTCTCCAGAGACGGCGAATTCGGATGCTGTGACTGGATCACTCTCTCCATCGACACGGGTAACTCGGAGCCCATCAAGCAGGCGGCCCGCCCGATTCCGTTTCACCAACGGGAGGAAGTACATCAACAGTACAAGGACTATCTGAAGAGAGGGGCTGTGTCGCCCAGTACGTCAAGATGGGCATCACCTTTGGTGTTGGTCAGAAAGAAAACAGGTGAAATTCGGTGCTGTTGCGATTATCGGTTGCTGAATGCTGTTACTCGCATTCCCTCTAACCCCATAGCCCCCATTGCACCGTTGTTGGAACGACTTGCAGGGTCAAAATGGTTTCATCTAGCTGATGCAGCACAAGGCTATCATAATGTCGTCGTGAACAAAAAGGATAGATGCAAAACAGCTGTGATTGTACCCGGACTTGGATTATTTGAGTACAATGTCATGCCTTTTGGTCTTTCTGCAGCTCCTGGATTTTTCCAGACACTCATGGACATGATTCTAGAACCAACGGAGTTTCGGGCGTACCTGGATGACCTCACTGCGGGATGTTCTTCTTTTGATTCGGGCCTCAAACAGCTGGAGAACCTTTTTCTTCGATTGCGTCAGTCCGGCATCCTCCTTAAAGCAAAGAAGTGTAATTTCTTTCAGCAGTCTGCAGCCGTTCTTGGGTACATTGTGACGGAACAAGGCATCAAAACCGACCCAAAGAAGATTGAAAAGATTATTTCCTGGCCTGCTCCGGAGAATAAACAGGCTTTGAGAGGGTACCTTGGACTTGTAAACTATTATTCGAAATTTGCCCAGAATCTCGCTGATGTTGCAGAACCGCTTTATCGCCTTTTGTCTGGAAGTTGCACGTTCGCCTGGGGAGCGGAACAACAAGTGGCGTTCAACAAGACTAAACTTCTCCTCACGTCAGCCCCCATTCTCGCACTCCCGGATCCCAAAGGAGGGAAATTCACCGTGACCTGCGACGCGTCCCTCTTTGCAGTCGGGTGTGTCCTCAGCCAGGAGCAGAACGGTGAGGAGAAGGTAATAGCCTATTTTTCAAGAGTAATGACACCTGCTGAACGTCGGTTCTGCACAACGCAGAAAGAACTTTTGGCTGTTGTTCAAGCTTGTAAAACCTTCAAGGCCTACCTCCTTGGCCGAATGTTCAACATTATCAGTGACCATCGATGTTTGATGTGGCTTACCAACTTCAAGCACCCTGAAAATCGTCTGGCGAGGTGGCTAGAAACTCTTGCGGCTTTTGATTTTGACTTGCAGTATCGTCCTGGCTCCAGCATTCCCCACGCGGATGCACTCAGTCGGTATCCTTATGTCCTCTCACCTTGTCCCCCTGATTGCCAACAGTGCGTTCGGCTTCAACGCAAAGAGGAAATGCTTGCCGACCAGGTCACAGCTGCACATGTTCACCTCTCTTCGGTGCAGCCCAACCCAGACTGGGAACCGCAGGCGCTTCGAGCAGCGCAGCTAGCTGACCCGGACATCGGCCCTGTCTTGCAGTCGGTGGAAGTCGGCACGCGCCTCAGCCCACACGATGCAACGCATCTCACCCCGGCCGGTAGAACACTTTGGCTGCAATGGCAGTCACTTCATCTTCAACAGGGAGTTCTCTACCGTCGGTTTGAACATCAAAGTGGAAAACCTGACCGTACCAAGTTTCAGCTTGTTTTACCCACCTCCCGCGTTCAAGCTGTTATGAGCGAGTTCCATTGTTCACCTGGAACCGGCAGTCATTTTGGCTACTACAAGACTTTGGCAAAACTTCGAGACAGATTCTACTGGCCAAACCAACGCAAAGATGTGTTGCAGTTTAGCCTTTCCTGCGAACCCTGCAGACAGCGCCATGGACCTGCGAGGAAAATTCGAGCACCACTTCGTCGGTTCCCTGAGGCCTGCCCCTTTGCCCGTTGGCAGATCGACTTTGCGGGCCCTTTCCATGCCACTGAAGAAGGCCATCGGTACGCTGCAGTATGTGTGGAAGTTTTCTCCAATTGGCCCGAGGTACTGTACCTAAAAACAACGTCAGCGGAGGAGCTTGCAGAAGCAATTGTACGCGATCTAATTCCCCGGTACGGCGTCATGAGGTCGGTTCAAACTGATCAGGGGTCTGCTTTTGAATCCAACCTGTTCAAAGCTGTCCTCCAGTTGCTGCAAATTGAGAAGTTAAGAGTGTGCTCACTTCACCCGAGGAGCCAAGGAAAAGTGGAAAAGTTTGTCCGTACACTCAAGGACAAGATCAGCATCCTGGCTAAGTCAACAAAGTCAGCCTGGACGACTCAGATACCATTCATTCTATTGGCCTACAGATCCGCACGTCATGGAACTTCGCAGTTTTCCCCGAGTGAAATTCTGTTTGGCCGGAATCTGAACCTGCCTGCAGATCTCGTCCGTCCGCCACCCCCGCAGCCTTCCGTTCCATCAGACCCTTTGTCCTACGTCGACTGGCTGAGAGATGCGCTGCGCACAGTGCACCGTGAGGTGCTGGACAACACGGACCGAGCTGCTGCCTACTACAAGGAGAAATGGGATCACACAGCCAGGCCTGCCAGCTTTCCTCAAGGAGCATTGGTTTGGTTGTACACTCCAAAAAGAAAGGTGGGCGTCACCACAAAGTTGATTAAGCCATGGTCAGGCCCCTGGGAAGTCATTTCCACTCTTAATGATGTCGTTGTACGCATTTAACACACTACAACTCGCAAGCAAAGGGTGGTTCACATCGAACGTTTAGCAGAATACCACGGCCATGCAGGCGCACAATTCATCGATGTAATTAGTTGGCCCGAGTAATTGTCGCTCTGCGAAACTTGTTACCAGGTTTTCCCATTGAATCTGCTCTGCTCCTCGCGCAGCATCAAACCTGCATCCCTGGTCCATCTGCATCCCTGGTCCACCTGCATCCCTGGCCCATCGACATCTGTGTTCAAGTGGCCTCCTTCTCCTTTACTTACATTTAGTATTGTTTCAATTTTTTTCTTTATTCTCCCGCTTGCTTAGTTTGTTAATTGAATGTTGTTCTTTTCTTTAAAGGAGGGAGTAATGTTGGGTTTTTGCGGGATCTTTGTCCCTTCAGTAGTTGAGTTGGCGCCCCTGCGCGGGCTAAGGTTGCCAAGGAGATTGTTGACGGTCGGAGAGCTTTGCCTTGCCAATAAACTCAGTTGTCACAGTCTGTCTGGTTTCTCGTAAAACTACTGGAATCATACAATATCTAGGCAAAAATGCGTCTTTGTGGTAGAGGCACTTGAATCTTGTAACATAAATCATCTTTATAAGTCGGTGTCACCAATCAAGCTGAAACTATGCGGGAGCAACAGGCGAGGCCAAAAAATAGGCTTTTAAGCCTTTTGCCTTGCAAAAATGCGTTTTTGTGCTTAAGACACTTGTTTCTTATGCCCTGAACTATCTTTGTAAGTCAGTTTCATCAATGGAGCTAAAACCATGCGGGATCAACGGGCAAGTCCTTTAAACTTGAATTTTTGCTTATTTTGATGCGAAAATGCGACTTCGTTTTTCAGGCACTGGTTTCTTGTGATAAAGGATAACCTTTTGTAGTTTCTGTCACCAATCGAGCTGCCACTATGAGGGACCAAATGGCTAGTCCAAAAAACACGCTTTTTAGCTTATTTCTATGCGAAAATGCGTCTTTGTGGTTGAGGCGCTTGTTTCTTTTGACATGAATTATCTTTGAAAGTCGTTGTCGCCAATCAAGCTGAACTATGCGGGACCAACAGGTCAAGCCCAAAAACTGGCCTTTTAGCCCTTTTCTGTGCAAAAATGCGTTTTTGTGTTTGAGGAACTTGTTTCTTATGCTCTAAACTTATTTTTGGGAGTCAGTTTCACCAATGAAGCTGAAACTATGCGGGATGAAAGGGCGAGACCTTTTAGCTCGAATTTCTGCTTATTTCGATGCGAAAATGCGATTTTGTGTTTTACGCACTGGTTTCTTGTCACTAGATTCATCTTTGTAAGTAGTTGTTAGAAATAAGCCGAAACTCTACAGGATCAACAGGCCAGGCCCAAAAATGCGCTTTTCATCCCATCTCAAAAAGTAAATGCGACTCTCTGTTTGAAGCACTGGGGTCTTTTGGTTTGAATTGTTTTTTACAGTCAGTGTCACAATTTGAGCAAAACCTGTGCGATACCACGAGGCTTGGTCATAAATGATGCTTTTTGACATAAATCAATGCGAAAATAAGATTTTGTGTTTCGGCTCGTCATGTCTTGTGACTCGAGAATACTCTTTAAGAGTCACTGCTTCTTATCGAGCTTAAACTGTAGACAATCACGACGAAAAGCCTAGAAACACTAACTCCTGCTTTTTTAAATTTGAAGATGCGACTTTGTTTTTAAGGCTTTTGAGTCTTGTTATAAAACATTATCTTTTGTAGTCTCCGTCACGAATCAAGCTTAAACTATGCGGGACGAACAGGCAAGGCCCAAAAACACGCCCTTTCATTTTTTTTCATGCGAAAATGCGACTTTGTGTTTGAGGCACTGATTTCTTGTAATAAAGGATAACATTTTGTAGTCTCTGTCACCAATCGAGCTGCCACTATGCGGGACCAAAAGGCCAGTCCAAAAAACACGCTTTTTAGCTTTTTTCTATGCGAAAATGCGTCATTGTGGTTGAGGCGCTTGTTTCTTTTGACTTCGACGGTCCCTATCGATAGGCGCGTAACTCTGAGCGGCGAAAACATACGCGCGCAAGTCTGTCCGCCGCTTCCGAACAGTCGTATCTTGGCTGGGCCGGGACAAACCGTGCTATCTTTGCATCATTCCCTATCTAGATAGCGCGCTTTGTCGCGCCCCGGCCGAGATACGATTGTTTGTCCCGGGCGAACGGACTTGCGCGGTTACGTTCGCGCCGCTCAGAGTTGCGCGCCTATCGAAAGGGACCGTCGATGAATTATCTTTGCAAGTCGTTGTCACCAATGGAGCTGCAACTATTCAGGTTTAAAAGAAAAAGCCTTAAACTTTTAATTTCTGCTCATTTCGATGCGAAAATGCAACTTTGTGTTTTAGGCACCGTTTGCTAGTGACAAGATTTATCTTTGATAGTAGGTGTTAAAAATGAAGCCGAAAGGATGCGGGATTAAAAGGCCAGGCCTAAAAACACGCTTTTCAGCTCATTTCTGAAGGAAAATGCGACTTTGTGTTTGAGGCACTTGTGTCTTGTAGATTAAACTGTCTCTTACAGTTAGTGTCACAAATCCAGCTAAAACTGTGCCTTATCACAATGCTTAGTCTTAGGTTATGCTTTTTAGCATGAATCAATGCGAAAATACGATTTTGTGTTGATGCACTTTTGTCTTGTGATTAATGATTACCTTTGTGGTCTTTTTCACCAATTAAGCTAAAACCTTGCGGGACCGAATGGCCAGGCCGATAAGCATGCTTTTCAGCTTATCTCTAGGCAAAAATGCGTCTTTGTGGTAGAGGCATTTGAATCTTGTGACATGAATCATCTTTATAAGTCGGTGTCACCAATCAAGCTGAAACTATGCGGGACCAACAGGCGAGACCAAAAAATAGGCTTTAAAGCCTTTTGCCTTGCAAAAATGCGTTTTTGTGCTTAAGGCACTTGTTTCTTATGCCCTGAACTATCTTTGTAAGTTAATGAAGCTAAAACCATGCGGGATCAACAGGCAAGTCCTTTAAACTTGAATTTTTGCTTATTTTGATGCGAAAATGCGACTTCGTTTTTCAGGCACTGGTTTCTTGTGATAAAGGATAACCTTTTGTAGTGTCTGTCACCAATCGAGCTGCCACTATGCGGGACCAAATGGCTAGTCCAAAAAACACGCTTTTTAGCTTATTGCTATGCGAAAATGCGTGTTTGTGGTTTTGGCGCTTTTCTTTTGACAAGAATTATCTTTGAAAGTCGTTGTCGTTTGGCCCTTTTCTATGCAAAAATGCGTTTTTGTGGTTTTGGAACTTGTTTCTTATGCTCTTAACTTATCTCTGGGAGTCAGTTTCACTAATCGAGCTGAAACTATGCGGGATCAAAGGGCGAGACCTTTAAGCTCGAATTTCTGCTTATTTCGATGCGAAAATACGATTTTGTGTTTTACGCACTGGTTTCTTGCCACTAGATTCATCTTTGTAAGTAGTTGTTAGATATAAGCCGAAACTCTACGGGTTCAACAGGCCAGGCCCAAAAATGCGCTTTTCAGCCCATCTCAAAAAGAAAATGCGACTTTCTGTTTGAAGCACTTGGGTCTTTTTGTTTGAATTGTTTTCTACAGTCAGTGTCACAATTTGAGCAAAAACTGTGCGATACGACGATGCTTGGTCATAAATTATGCTATTTGACATAAATCAATGCGAAAATAAGATTTTGTGTTTCGGCTCGTCATATCTTTTGACTCGAGAATACTCTTTAAGAGTCACTGCTTCTTATCGAGCTAAAACTGTAGACAATCACGTCGAAAAGCCTAGAAACACTAACTCCTGCTTTTTTAAATTTGAAGATGCGACTTTGTTTTGAAGGCTTTTGAGTCTTGTTATAAAACATTATCTTTTGTAGTCTCCGTCACCAATCAAGCTTAAACTATGCGGGACGAACAGGCAAGGCCAAAAAAAAGCCTTTTACTTATTTTCATGCGAAAATGCGACTTGAAACATCTTGTAATCTTGTAACATGAATCATCTTTATAAGTCGGTGTCACCAATCAAGCTGAAACTATGCAGGACGAACAGGCGGGGCCCAAAATTATGCTTTTTAGCCTTTTGCATTGCAAAAATTCGTTTTTGTGGTTAAGGCACTTGTTTCTTATGCCCTGAACTATCTTTGTAAGTCAGTTTCATCAATGGAGCTAAAACCATGCGGGATCAACAGGCCAGTCCTTTTAACTTGAATTTTTGCTTATTTTGATGCCAAAAAGCGACTTTGTGTTTGAGGCACTGGTTTCTTGTGACAAAGGATAACCTTTTGTAGTTTCTGTCACCAATCAAGCTGCCACTTTGCGGGGCCAAAAGGCCAGTCCAAAAAACACGCTTTTTAGCTTATATCTATGCGAAAGTGCGTCTTTGTGGTTGAGGCGCTTGTTTCTTTTGACATGAATTATCTTTGCAAGCCGTTGTCACCAATCGAGCTGCAACTATGCGGGTTTAACAGGAAAAGCCTTAAACCTTTAATTTCTGCACATTTCGATGCGAAAATGCAACTTTGTGTTTAGGCACCGTTTCCTTGTGACAAGATTTATCTTTGAAAGTAGGTGTTACAAATGAAGCCGAAAGTATGCGGAATTAACAGGCCAGGCCTAAAAACACGCTTTTCAGCTCATTTCTAAAGGAAAATGCGACTTTGTGTTTGAGGCACTGCTTTCTTGTGATAAAGGATAACCTTTTGTAGTTTCTGTCACCAATCGAGCTGCCACTATGCGGGACCAAAAGGCCAGTCCAAAAAACACGCTTTTTAGCTTATTTCTATGCGAAAATGCGTCTTTCGTCGCATCCGTGCAACAACAACCGATTTGTGTCGTCTATCGTCAACAACAACCGATGTGCAAAGTCTACCATCAACAACAGCTGATCTGTTTCTGGGCCCGACAACAACAACCGATCTGTCTCAGGTGCTCAGAAAACTATCACAAGTGGCGTTTTTATGAGTTTTGAGGTAAATGTGCAATCGCATTCTTGATGACAAGCCGAATCTTTTTCATTTTGTCCATCATGATGGGAAAAATATCATTTCTGTGTAATTAAGGAAAATGCAAGTATGCTATCTGCAAATCGTACACCTTTTCCGTGCAACAGTAGCATAACGACGCGCGCTCCACGCAACAGTATCCTAACTGAACGCGCGCGCAGCGCAGTGCGCACACGCACAGTGGGACAGAGGGAGAAGAGGAGCGAGCAGAGTATAGTCGTGCGTGGGCTCATCGTTTTTTTACTGTTGTGTCGATAATGTAAGTGCCGCAAAGTCAGGAAAATGTCGGCGCGATCGGCGCATCTCGTCGCCTTGGCGCAGAAAGCTGCACGGGGTGGTAAGTTCTATGTAAAGCACACAGGTTGGGTTCTGCTTTCTGATCCTTCGTCAACAAGCTCCTTTCCCCCGTCTGTGGGTTAAGTTTTTTATTTACCGCTATTATATTATCCGATCTCCCATAAAGGAAATTACTTCGAACCTGGATCAGTATTTTTTAAGTGTTTTCCCACATTCCTTGTTTCTCCCTGTACTTCTAAAGTGCGTCTAATAGGTTATGCCTGGCTATGTGCTTGGAGGTTATGATTTCTCTGTTTATCTCGTTTAGTTTGGTTTATCTTTTATTGATATTAACGTTCTTTTGATGTTTCAGGAAAGCTTGACACTCACAAGGAGTCCAAAGGCCGTCATCAAGATCTGGGAAGGCGTGTCACAACAACAACTGTTCGTGTGAAAGGTAAAAAAATAAATACTTAAATGTCTATGCTCCATTCGTTCTTTCTTGTCATTAACATTTTCCGTTTTTGATTTGTCTGGTGTTGGTTTGATAGAGTCCCTTTTACTTACTTTCTTGTGTTTTAAGCCAGGAATCGTTTTCTAATGCCCATTTGCAATGTGTTTCCAGATCGAGTCCTCAAGCCTGCTCAACAGAAAGCTGCTGCTGTGACGAGCAGACCTGTGCCCCCACCTGACAGCCCATGTCCCTCTATTGATTCGGAAACCTTTTCTTCGTGGGAGAAGGCTGTAGTGCCTGCTGTCAAAGGTAAATATAAAGTGACTGTTTCTTCATATAGTTCAGAAATTTCTTTTTGTTGCAATAATTAGTTGATTTTTTTCCTTGTGTTACAGATCGACTGGAGAAACTCAAACATAAGCCGCCACTGGAAGTGCACAATAAGGTACTCATTTCCCTGTCTACTAGTTCGGTCTTTTACTTGGTTCTCAACTTACCTAAACAAACATAGAATTATAGCTTTGAGAAAATTAGTATAAGTAATATCAAGCATTAGTCATTTAAAGGTACAAATAGTAATTATAATAATATTAGATTGCTTAAGAATTATGTAAGAAAATACACTGTCCTGTACGTTAATATTGAGTCAAAAGAAAAGAAATTATTTCGCCTCCTCAGTCACTTTTAAGTTTTCTTTATAAATTAGCATCTGTTCTTATTTCTACATTATTTGTTTATTTTAATGTGCAGGATGTTGAGAATGTTGTTAAAAGAAGGAGAGAGAGTGCAGGTGCTGCTAAAGTGGAGGCCTGGATGGGTGTGCAGCCCTTAGGAGAAAGTGGTAAAAATTCAGTGTGACATTACTCGTTGGTGCAGTTTTAGACTGTGTCAATTTCCTTTCTGGTCATGTAGCAGAAGCAGTACATTAGTCCTATAATAAACAACTAGGTCACTACTAACATTTTTGTGGGGTTACTGTATGCATGTATCTTAGAGAAAGTGTTGTAGTAGCATCAAATTTTCTCAAATGATTTTTTGTTTCAGTATTATGTAGTTGGTTTCAGCAAGTCTAATAGTTTGCAAATGTTTTCCAATGCATAATGCTTTTTTATTGTTACAGATTGTTTTGGAAACAGTCAGAAAACACATCAAATTAGTCTGACCCTCAAGTCTTTTTCCGATAAACCCAATCATGGGTTTCTAAACACCGTCGCACCAGTTGATTCAGGTAAATTTAGTGCCAAAGCCACAAAGCGTACAAAATGTTGTAACAGTAATGTTATGCCTCATTCAATGAAGGAACTTGTATCAAATTTTCTTGGTCATGTAGCATTTGTCTTCTTCATGTCTTGTTTTTTTTTTTTTTTTAAATTATTGTTGCAGATATTGTTGGATGTAGTCTGCTAGAAAATCAAGCAAATCAACAACCAAATCTGACCTCTGACAAGCCTTTCGAGCCCTCACATAATGAGCCTAAGAAAACCGCCACATCTGTTGAATCAGGTAAATGCTGGGCCTCATTTCACTGTTATTTTGACAAAGAGGCGAAAGTCTCTAGGAGTTAATTGACCTTGGCA
Source organism: Stenchaetothrips biformis (assembly GCA_030522485.1). Taxonomy (NCBI): domain Eukaryota; kingdom Metazoa; phylum Arthropoda; class Insecta; order Thysanoptera; family Thripidae; genus Stenchaetothrips; species Stenchaetothrips biformis. The sequence goes on along the minus strand of CM060103.1, from coordinate 4,038,687 downwards.
GGTAGTGTGAATACAGTGAGAGGCAACTTGTGTCCCATACACAAACAAGATATTGATAGCCAATTAGTCAATAACATGGTCCCTAGATTATTCAAAGCAAATAGCCACAAAAAATACGCTTTCACCACTCTGTCCAATAGCCAGTGATTTATAAAAGAATAAACTACACTGGGCGTCAAAATTAGCGTTACACTTCAACTTTTCTTCGCCATTTCAACGGAAATTAAGGTAGGGGCTTCTAAATTGGTAGGGAGGTACCTCAAGGGGTTGTACACACACCCCTTAAGCAGCGAGACCCGGACCCACCCCCTTCCTGCATTTTCCACCCTCCGCGTAAAACCCTGTCAAATTTCGGCCCTTTTCCCTTGATTAAAAGGTCGTTCCGGGGGTCGTAGGGGGTTCAAATTTTGTCACCTGGTTCATTTTGAGCTCCTCTTTCGAACGCGTTAAGAATCAACCCCCTACTCCTATTCGTTCGGGCGCTACAGTAAAAACCACCCCCAGGGGGGGTAAATTTTTTAAAAAAATTCCGAAGGTTAAGGGGTTGTAGCGCTTGCCTCCCCGGTCACAATGAATTTGTTTCCAAGTCGCTAGCACCCCTGTGAGACCGCCTACCCCCGACAAAATGCCGTCCCTAATTTTGAATTACCGCCATTTTCCTCAAAAAGGGCCCGATTATCGTCGAAAATGGAACGAAACGTTAGGGAATTGTTGATTCGATCGAGCCCGGTCGAAAAATCCGCATGTGAACTGTCAAAAAAGCTTTTACTGGGGGTTGCTACCCCTAACCATTACCACCCCGTTGGGAGGGGGTTGGCGTTATGGCGGCGGGTCGGCGTGGTCACGCCTCGACGAAAGGGCCTTTGAGACAACTCCTGACCAATTTTGGTGTCAATCGCACTATTCCTTGTCACCTGACATCGAAAAGACCAAATTTTCGTTCAATTTCAACCCCCAAGTTTGCGCCCCTGTCCCTACGTAACCCGTAGCCTTAAAAATACGGGACCACGTCGGGGAGGAAGGCGCATCCATCTCCTAACGCGCCCCCAAAGCGCAACCCCCTCCGACAAACCCGTGCGGCTGCAGGGGCTTCCAAAGTTGAGCCCCCACTGGAGCGCCGCGCCGGGCCGCCGCTGCCAGCCGCCTCATGGGTAGGCAACCCTAGCAAACCCTAGCAAAGTCGTGGACTGACCCTTTCAACCCCTAAAGGTGCATCAAAAGTACTCTGCACGTGCTCAAAGAAATTTCAGAATTAAGAAACGGCTGTTTTCGTTCCAAAAACAGACTCCTTGGGTTCAGGAATGTCGAGCGACTGACACTGGCTTGTTACCTGTTCGGAGAAACCGTTTTGTTACAAAATTTTCACTATTTTACACATGTGTCATTTCGACAATCGTCTGCAGGGGTACTTTTGACGCACCATCAGGGGTTGAAAGAGTCACTCCACGACTTTGCTCTTCTGGTCCCTCAAAGAACTTGAGTTGGCCTTCTCAAAACTGCCAAGGACCAAAAATTTCATTCACAGAAAACGCATGAACATGTTGTCGAACTTTGCGTTAAATCATCACGAAAAAACGCAGTTTTCTCCATTTGAGTGTCTCTAAACAGGTCAAAACTTGCACTATTGTTCCGCCTTTCCATGTTAAATCCGCTGCCCGACCCACTGGTGTCGGTCCCATCGCGCTACGACCACCCGTTCAGGAGCTGCCCCTTTTAGGGGTTAAAGGGGTGGGTTTGAACAGGGGGGTTAAAACTCGGCAAATCGCTTCCCTTCTGGTCAGTTACACTCCCTCAAGGCAGATTCGGTCAAAACGAAACTTTCAAAGCCCCTTTTCGGCTGTTGTTTAGACATCATTTTGACAACTTTTTTTCCAAGGGGGTGGGTTACCCCTTTCGGAGTACCTTTCAGGTGCGACATTTTGGGAACCTTTAGAAGACCCATTGAGGTACCTTTGTGCAAAATTTAGACGATTTCTGTCGATTACGGAAAAAGTTATAATGATCTAAAGAAGTGGGGACCTAATTTTGGACGCCAGTGTATCAAGTCTTGAGACAAAACTAAAACTTAAAAATATCTTTCTGCAAATAAGCAGGGAGTAAGTTAAAAAAATGACGAAACGTTTTGTATCGTACTTGATATCTGATACATTCCATACAAACTTATTTGAAAGGTCTTTTGCCACAAGTTTGTGTTCTTCTCACTCACAAAACACCTATAAAAGCCTAAGGTTATTATTATTCATGTGAGAAAATTTTATACACATTTAACTAATTGATAGTACATAAATTTTTGAAGTCTTATCAACTTTTTAAATACCGGATGGTGTATATGAGATAATTTAACAATGCTAATAACTCACTTTGAAATAATCAAGAGACCATAGAGAGGTCCCTTGTGACTGTCATATTACACTAAACCTATAACTTTCAAAAGGCTTCACTAAGTGCAACCAAATTACTCATACCTACTCAGTTAAAACCGCTCTTTCTAGCGGTAATAAGCTTAGGTAAATGAAAAGCCGCCCTGAATTGTCTATAGGTAGTGAACTTTCAACTTGAGATAGCTCAGAACTGGCCTGAAGTCAGATGTGATAGTTTTATGAGCACCAGAGACAGATCGGTTGTTGTTGTCGGGCCCAGAAACAGATCGGCTGTTGTTGATGGTAGCCTATGCACATCGGTTGTTGTTGACGATAGCCGACACAGATCGGTTGTTGTTGCACGGATGCGACGCTTTGTGGTTGAGGCGCTTGTTTCTTTTGACATGAATTATCTTTGCAAGTCGTTGTCACCAATCGAGCTGCAACAATGCGGGTTTAACAGGCAAAGCCTTTAGAGCAGGTTTATTTAAGAAAAGCAGGGTCTTACAATGACCCTCTTGGATTTCGCTGATTTTTTGGTGGTCAGTAGTCCTCCCAGGTGGAAGTTCAGGGCCAAAATTTCAGAGCCCAAAAAAATTTATTTTGGAAGATATAGAGATCTTAAGTTTTCTTGGGACTTTTTGCATTGAATTTGGGATTTTCTTATAGCTTCGCGACCTTTGGTCCGATTAGATTCAAATTCGGGTCCTAGCATCAAAATTTAATGAGGAACACGATCGTGCCCTCAGATTGGACCTACGACGTTTTTTTGACAGTTATTTTTCACTTTTTCTCGAAAAAATGACTAAAAAGGTCCCAAATCTTGGGATTTTGGACTTTTAATTTTAAAAATGTTTTAAACCAGCCTTTTCCGATGGAGGAAGATCCGCTGAATCCAAAAAATTCAACCCCAGATTTTTATCACTAACCGTTCCGGAGATATGCCACTCCAAAGTCAGGCAATATATTTTAGGTCCTAATTTCTGTGAGATTTTGCCGAGCTGCTCACTCCCATGTATTGGGCGGTCAGTTCCAGCGACGCAGGTCTTGTGCACTGGTTGGTTGTCACCAGCATGCCTTTCTAGCGCCTGCGCCGGCACAGTGGGCCAGATATTAGGTGGAGGCGGTCAAAATCCCGGACGCGATTCGAGCTCCTGAGTCGCTGGTCGCTAAATTTGACTCGAACCGAGCGTGTGAACCTTCTAATGGATTCCTCTTTCCGAAATCAATCCAAGGGTCGGGTCAGACCTTCGGTTCAAGTACTATTTAGCGACTTAGGAAACCGACACGCGTCGAGAGTTTCGGCCCCCTGCGTGGTCTTCTGGCCCACTGTGTGCTGGTACAACTAAAGCGTAGTATTACCCTCTGTTGAAATGAGACCGAGTCCGATCCATTTCTGCTATCCCTTTTTCGCTTGCTCGCCATCTGCTCTCAAAATGCCAGAAGATTTTGTCCAAATTTCATGACCTTAAAAATTGCCTAGCCCAAGCTTGTAAACTATCACTCAGCAAATTTAAAACAACAATTCAGGAATGATATGGAGAAAAGGGATAAAAAAAGAATCCGTGTCTCAAAAAGCAGGTTTGCATTAGCGGAAGATTGGCGTTATTGACTGCAAAGGTCTTTCCGTATCAACAGATTTGTCTTCTCCATGACTCAAATCACGGAAATATACACTGCCGACCAAAATTAGCGGCACACTTTTTTGACCCCACGTATTTTTGGCTGGGATGCAGGTAGGAAGCTGAGATTTTAACTGCAAGTACCCTCATGTGTTGTCTAAACACCCCTAGCAAGGTGCCCGCTCAACCCCATCACCTGTTTTCCACCCTTAGCGTAAGGAGGGGTCGAATTTTGGCAATTTGAGGTCAGTGAAAATGACCTTTGGGTTGTCGCAGGTTGTTCCAAATTTTGAGCGTGACTCAGTTTGAGATTCTCTTTAAAAAGAGCCGTCACCCAACCCTCTACGACCCCCCGTTTCGGAGTTACAGAAAACCCACCCCCTAAGGGAAGGGTGGTTTTTTTCGGATTTTCGCTCGGGGCTGAAAGTGTTGGGGGAAGGCCCCTCGAACGTCCACAAAATGTTCTGGAGTCCTTCCAACCCTCCTTGAGGCTTACAGCCCTTACGGAAAGCCACCCCTATTCATGTTTTTGATCCAAATGACCCAAAAATGGTCCAAATTGGATCAAAAACTGTTGATTGTTGGTGTCTTTGACCGAACCAATCGACGCGCATTAACACCTGCCCATTTTTCTCAAAAAACAGCGTGTTTAGGGGGGTTGCTACCCTTACGCCCCTCCCCCCCTCAAGAGGGGGTTGAAGTCGCGGCGGCCCGTCTGTGGGCTCACGGATCGATGCCAGTGTGTGAAAGACACGTCCATTCCAATTTTTAAGTCGATCGGACAAACGACGGTCGCTTGACACGGAAGGAACTGAGACACTCGCGATTTTCAACCCCTTACTTTGCACTCTTACGTGAGCGTAACCTTAGAGGGGTCCAAAAAAATATTTTTTTCGAAATTTGATGACGGCTATGGTGATTGTGATGTCATTTTGTGAGAAATTTTTTTTGGTATTTTTTTTATTTTGATCAGATAACGGGAAAAGGTCCCTCAAGGGCTCTTAAGTTTTCAAATTCCGCTGGAAAATAGTATTTTTAAAATTCGAATTTACTCCAAAAAAGCATTTAGTACTACATTAACTTGATGATAAAGAGCTTTTGAGATAAATTTACGCCTCATATCCATCAATTTTTGAGGTATTTTGACTTTCTTAGAGCTTTAAGCTGCAATTGAGGTAAATAAAGTTTAAAAAAGTCCAATTTCTTCAAAAATTGATAGAAATGAGGCGTGAAATTATCTCAAAAGCTCTTTTTTATCCAATTAACGTAGTACTTAATGCTTTTTTGGAGTAAATTCGAATTTTGAAAATACTATTTTTCTAAAAGAATTGGAAAACTTAAGGGCCCTTGAGGGACCTTTTCCCGTTATCTGATCAAAATAAAAAAAATACCAAAATTATTTTTTTTTCAAAATGACACTACAATCACCATAGCCGTCATCAAATTTCGAAAAAAATATTTTTTTGGACCCCTCTAGCGTAACCTGTCGACCAAAAAATTCGGTCCGGTGTGCCAAGCACATTCAGGGGCGCTGGACGAGCCGGGGATAACGGCAGGGGTTGGGGCCTTTGGCGGCGGGTAGGGTATGGGTCAGCCTTGCATGGCACACCGGAACCGAATTTTTTGGTCGACAGGTTACGCCCACGTAAGGGTGCAAAGTAAGGGGTTGAAAATCGCGAGTGTCTCAGTTCCTTCCGTGTCAAGCGACCGACGTTGGTCCGATCGACTTGAAAATTGGAATGGAGGTGTCTTTCACACACTGGCATCGATCCGTGAGCCCACAGACGGGCCGCCGCGACTTCAACCCCCTATTGAGGGGGGGAGGGGCGTAAGGGTAGCAACCCCCCTAAACACGCTGTTTTTTGAGAAAAATAGGCAGGTGTTGATGCGCGTCGATTGGTTCGGTCAAAGACACCAACAATCAACAGTTTTTGATCCAATTTGGACCATTTTTGGGTCATTTGGATCAAAAACATGAATAGGGGTGGCTTTCCGTAAGGGCTGTAAGCCTCAAGGAGGGTTGGAAGGACTCCAGAACATTTTGTGGACGTTCGAGGGGCCTTCCCCCAACACTTTCAGCCCCGAGCGAAAATCCGAAAAAAACCACCCTTCCCTTAGGGGGTGGGTTTTCTGTAACTCCGAATCGGGGGGTCGAAGCGGGTTGGGTGACGGCTCTTTTTAAAGAGAATCTCAAACTGAGTCACGCTCAAAATTTTGAACGACCTGCAACAACCCAAAGGTCATTTTCACTGACCTCAAAGTGTCAAAATTCGACCCCTCCTTACGCTTAGGGTGGAAAACAGGTGATGGGGTTGAGCGGGCACCTTGCTACCCTAGGGGTGTTTAGACAACACATGAGGGTACTTGCAGTTAAAATCTCAGCTTCCTACCTGCATCCCAGCCAAAAATACGTGGGGTCAAAAAAGTGTGCCGCTAATTTTGGCCAGCAGTGTATAAACAAGGTTCATGCCCCAATGTAGGTTGTATGGCAGGAGGTAAACAACATCTCCTGGCTCCTGAACAACCTAGGATGAGGAAAGGGACATCATTTAATTATTATTCATAACATTATTTTTCATTTTTATAATAATTCTTTGATCTTGGGCATCTCAGTGACTATTTAATTTTGAAAAGAGCATTTAAATGAAGCCTAACGTAACCACGGGAATGCCATAATGAATTTCTATTCTTGGATCCAAAAACATATTGGCATGGTTCAACGAGTACTCGCAACAGGTCTCAGGCCTAGGAGGCCTACATCATACTGTAGTGGGTGCAGCAGTAGGACTTCAGCAATTATTGCATATTTAGGAATTTGAATACAAGTATCTCCTAGGTTTAGCAAAGTTACATTTACTGGACCTGTCACACACGGTACAACGCCTGTCTGTGTGACTATACTTTCCGAGATTCTACTTTTTACATTAGGATTATTTTTACTGTTTGTTAGCAAACCTATGTGCATCTTGCCTTCTGCTCTTTCGGGTGGTTGGATTCCCAAAGTTTGTTCATTTCCATGTGCGTTGGCCGCACCACTTTCACTATCACTTTTTTTTTACCATGGTTTTTGTTTCAGTTTTTAGACCATCATTCCGGATATGACTTAGGGTTGGTCGATTCGATTCCGATTCGAATCGAAAATCGAGTCCATGCGTCGATTTTCGATTCGAATCGGAATCGATTCCGCGTATCGATTTTATCGAAAAAATCGATTCTCTACGTCGATTTTCGATTCTTTTAAATTTGTTTTAATTTGACAACTTTTGAATCTGCGCGCGCCGCCAGGACCAGCGCCAGCGCCATCTCTTGCGTTCGCGAAGCAGCTTGGTGCGCATGCGCAGCGCAGCCGCAAAGCTTTCTCGTCACAGGTAAACAAGTCCGGCTCGTTGTGTACATGAAAAGCGTGAGACTTTGATTTTTGGTGACACAATGGCCCCCAGTGCCAACCCCCAGTGCAACCCAATTTTAAGTGTTGTCGCCACCTCGGTCCCGTGCGAGCGGCTTTTTTCCCACACCGGATTAATTTCTAGTCAGTTAAGGTGCCGCCTGTCGGGCTCTCATTTGGATGCTTGTCTTTCTTCAAAATGTTACACCCACTGAGTGGTTTCTCGGTTTTCAGAAAGCCCATAGCGGCGAATAGTGTTTCTTTCTTTTCATAAGTAAGACTTTTCTGATTGTTGCTTTGTCGACCAAATTATTATTTTCTTAATAAATAATTATATTATACTGCATCATTCAATTAATTGAACTGACTTTACACTCAAACCATCGCCAAAACCCGTTCTAGGCAAAGACAATTACCCGGGACCTTACAAACAAATAAAATAGAAAAAAAAAACAAGAATCGAATCGAAAATCGATTCTTTGAGGAGAAAAATCGATTTTTGAAAGAATCGATTCTTTTGTTTCGATTCCAGAATCGACGAATCGAAAATCGAGTCTTACTGAAAATATACCAACCCTAATATGACTGGCCTGGCTGTCAAGCTGGCGATGATCAGCCCCCCTCGCTCTTGCCTGAGACTGAATTGTGGCGCACGTCGTTTCCGGAGGAGGATCAGAAGTGGACAGTTTCCTTTCAGACTCCGGAGGACGACTATACCCACTGATCGTCATGGCAAGCAACGCGTCAGACAATTCTGACTCATCAACCACCAGGTCAGTATCTAACTTTGTAGATACCTGCCTCTCTACGAAAGGTTTCAGCAAGATTTTCTGATTAGCACGTATTGGGTAGGACAGATTTCCGCTTGCGAAATCTCCTTTATGCACTGAGTTAACCACTTTGTATGGTACTTGGACATTATTTTCAAGCTCTAGTGTTTTAGTTTTGGTGTTGACTACACCTTCAAAGGTATCAATAAAATCGTAGCCGATTAAATTTTCTGTAATGTCAGCTTCGTACACTGGGAATTTATAGGTTTGTTTGCCAAATGTAATGTCGGTCCACTCTGGCCCATACAGTGATGTCTTGTGGGACGTTGCACTTTTAAGACGTAATTTAGATACTGGTAAATCTCTAGTTCTTTTAAAAACAGTTATGGTTGCCCCAGTATCAATGATAGCTTCTCTGCTGATGCCTGCTACCGTACAGTTAACCAATGGTCCTTTCTTATGGGGTAGACAGGCTGCACATTTTAATTTACTGCTGGGTTCAACATTTTCTTTATCCGAATTAGTTTGATGCTTACATGCTTCAGTAATTATTGGTGGAGTTACTTGGACTCTTAGAATTTCAATAGGCCTCGGCCCCTGCCTCGGCCTCTACCTCTGCCTCTAACTGGTTGTGCACTTGTTCCAGGAGGCGCTTCCTGCTCTGCATAATTGACTTCAGCCTGATCATCTGAGTGGTCAACTTCTACCTTGCGGACTTTCTTATTTGGTGGCTCTGATGTCAGAGACAACGCCCTGTTGACATGGGTAAGTGCATCTTCTACCGAATTTACTGATGCATAGCAAATCCTTTCTGCTACTTTTCTATCCATTAACCCTTTAATGAAAGCCTTTACACCGGCTTGGTCCCTGTCTATTTGATTGCTGTTTGGCATGTAATCTACCACAGCTTCTTTTACCCTCTGAGCGTAATCCCTCAGATTTTGTCCCTCTTCTTGCTTGAGTGACTCGTAAACTCGAGTCCTTTCCCATAACTCTCTCCGTATGTGGAAAGTGTTTTCTAATTCTATGTCAAGATTGACAAACGTTAATGGTTTGTTTTGCGTAGTTAGAGTCCTAATTACCTTGGTGGCGTCACCTTGCAATGCTTGCAATAGGAAAGTCCCTCTATCTTGCTCTGTCCAATTTCTATGCTCTGATGCTCTGCGACACTTAGAAACTGTGCTCTATAGACATCGTAACCAGTAGTGCCATTAAAGGGTGGTACGTAACTTGAAGTGGAAGTAACTGTAGGAGCAGCTTGTGCTGGCGGAGGTCTATTAAACATTTCACGCATGAAGTTGTAGAATTGGCCTTGTTGTGCATTATCGCGTTGCTCGCGCCTATCTTCACGTTCATACGGGTATGCGCGCCGACGGCGGCGTGGTATTTGTTCGAGTTCGTCTTCTTCTTCATCATCATATGCGTCGTCGCGGCGACGGTTGTTACCGGCGTCCTCGTCCCAGTCCATTTCGTCGTCACTGCGATCGGGCGCGCCGGCTTGTAGGCCGTGGTTCCTAGCTCGCGGTCGTCTGGGTTCGTCGCGTCTGAGGTCCTCGTCGTCGGCCTCATCGTCGTCCTCATAGCCGTAGCGTTGTAACGGTCTGATGACGCGACGGGGGCGGTCCGGGACTTGGCCATCTCCGAGCCCTCCGCGGCCGCGTCCACGGCCTCGGCCACGTCCACGGCCTCGGCCACGTCCACGGCCTCTGCCGCGTCCTCGCCCGCGGCCTCGTCCGCGTTGGACAGGAGCATCCAGCTCGTTAGGTTGCTCGTGGGGTACTTCGACTTCCTCCACGTCACGGGGAAATTGCTCGTCAGCCATAGTTAGCGCGTTAGTCCCACCAGCGGCGGTTATACAAGACGGTGTTTAGAGACCGGTGTCTTTGCTGCACTGGGCGAATACGAGGTGTCGGACGTGCGGGTTCGATAGACGGGGGTGCGTTACCGTACGCGCGTACTGGGATTTTGGTCTCGACCAAGTTACCTTTGTTATCCCAGGTAATTACTGTGCAATAATCGATGTTAACTGTGTTGCAGGTTTCCGACGGCCCTGCTTCGTGATGGACTTGGATTTGGACTTCAGACGCAGTCGGGTGTGGGGTTTGGGACATAGTACACTTGATTTTAATAAAGGATTGACTTGATCTCAAGCCTCTAATTTCTAGTTAGATTCACTCACTTTCTCACACTCCTTAAAACTAGCACAGCTCGATGCCAGCTGGTCACTTTGACACAGTGGCAGAGTAGGCCTTAATTAGTCTTACCGCAGCACGAATTCACTCAGCAAGTGTGCAGGTGATCATCAATGCGTGGTAAGAACCGAATTCGTAGTCCACTGATCAGTCGGCAATTCACGCAGCAATAGTGCAGGTGATCATGCGTCGTGGGCAATAGGCTACTTATTCCTTGGTCAGTCAAGCACTTGTCCTTAACGATTTCACGCAGCAAAGTGTGCAGGTGATCCTCATCAAGCAGTCGTGTGGACTGAATAAGTTTGATAGGTGAGCAGACGATTTCACACAGCAAAAAGTGCAGGTGATCCTCACTTGTTCACGTAACAAACTGACTTATAATTAGCTGTAGTACTCGCGTAGGCAATTTCACACAGCAAATGTGCAGGTGATCCTCACACTACTTGTGTATCTACAGGTTTAACCCGTTCCGTAAGTGAGTAATTTAACACAGCAGAGGTGCAGGTTATGACTATTCACTCAGGTAGCAGGTGCATAAACTATTTCAATCACTCCCTTGTACTCTTGCTGGACACACTCAAACCTCGTGGCGAGTTTCCAACACTCTTTCACACACAGATACACTCGGGGTACCTAACCTCGAAAGGTAGGTCCGGCTCACTCACACACTCACTTATCCACTTTCGTTAGTCCGAGTTAGCAGTTTTTCAATCAAAGATTCACACACTAGTGCCGACTATGGTGGGCCTTCACTAGAGGGGTCCAAAAAAATATTTTTTTCGAAATTTGATGACGGCTATGGTGATTGTAGTGTCATTTTGAAAAAAAATAATTTTGGTATTTTTTTTATTTTGATCAGATAACGGGAAAAGGTCCCTCAAGGGCCCTTAAGTTTTCCAATTCTTTTAGAAAAATAGTATTTTCAAAATTCGAATTTACTCCAAAAAAGCATTAAGTACTACGTTAATTGGATAAAAAAGAGCTTTTGAGATAATTTCACGCCTCATTTCTATCAATTTTTGAAGAAATTGGACTTTTTTAAACTTTATTTACCTCAATTGCAGCTTAAAGCTCTAAGAAAGTCAAAATACCTCAAAAATTGATGGATATGAGGCGTAAATTTATCTCAAAAGCTCTTTATCATCAAGTTAATGTAGTACTAAATGCTTTTTTGGAGTAAATTCGAATTTTAAAAATACTATTTTCCAGCGGAATTTGAAAACTTAAGAGCCCTTGAGGGACCTTTTCCCGTTATCTGATCAAAATAAAAAAAATACCAAAAAAAATTTCTCACAAAATGACATCACAATCACCATAGCCGTCATCAAATTTCGAAAAAAATATTTTTTTGGACCCCTCTAGGCCTTCACTAGCTTCAAACTCGCACACAATCACTCGCTGACACAAAAACTGCTAAGTTCAAACTCTCGCGCGCACAGTCACTCGGTTCCCTTCCTTCCTAACGGGGAAGGCATCGACCAACCTTAACCTTAAAGCCCGATTAACCGCTGTCACCAGTGTTATAGTGTGCAACGTGTAAAGGGACTTGGAGGAGAAGGAGTAGTCGAGGTCTCAGAGAGACGGAAGGCTTCTGTATTATCAGGGGTTGACCGTGTACAGAATGGTAGCGGCTGCTTGGCTGCGCGCGCTTATATTACAGGAGCAGAAGAACATCAGGAAGAATAATAGTAGAGAGTGGGGGTGCATGGCCAATGGTATTGTGTGGCTAGGGTATTAAGGAGAGGAACGAAAGGAAGAATATGGGTTAGAGGTCCTGGCCAGGATCCCTAGGGCAGTGGTTGCGAAAGATAGGGAATGACTGCTAGTAAGCCGTGCTATGGTTATGTTCTCTATAGTTCATTTCACAACAAAACAAGACAAATAAATAATCTTATAGCTCAAACAAAGCAATTTCATCACAACCACATATTATTTTAATTACAGTTTCCTATATGTAGGATAAGAAACAAGACAAATAAATAATCTTATAGCTCAAACAAAGCAATTTCATCACAACCACATATTATTTTAATTACAGTTTCCTCTATGTAGGATAAGAAACAAGACAAATAAATAATCTTATTGCTCAAACAAAGCAATTTCATCACAAACAACACAAATAAATAATTTAATTGCTATCACCTGACCATCATGTTCACAACCTTGCGCTAGGTGTAACCATCACCAAATCGAATGCAGTGTTCCCATTCCTATTTCATGGGCCATACGCTTTCGAAGTTTAGGCATATCATTTTGTTCAAAGTTGATCTTTTGATGCATTGATACATAATTAGCATACATGCATACAAAGACACCACAGTCATACCCGTTGGATTGCCCTGGCATGTCCTATAAAAAAAAAAAAAAAAAACGTAACTTAAAATGCCCTTTACTGTGAGACTGAAATTAAACATAGTAATACACTGCTTACATACCTCACTCAAGACTGGTACCCATACCATGTTTCCTGTTTTCAATTCAAGATAGCTGCTTACAGCTTTCATTGCCTCAGGATACTCGTTTCCGTAGCTGTCACAGTATGTGAGTGTGTGTTGCTTAAGGTCAACCACTATGAGGGTCCAGTGACATCCTCGGAACACAGGAATAAGGAGCATGTCTGTAGAAGACAGATCAGACTGAAACAGAAAACATCAATGGGATGACCAAAGTAAAGAAAAAAAAAAAAAGAAGTATTACTTTTAACCAATGTCACTGTCTCGACTCACATACCTTACCCCAATCTTTGACATGTTCATAGCCGTACTGCAACAGTGCTTGCAGAAAAAAGGAGTCTTTGCATGTGACAGAAGGAGCCTCCATATGACTTTCAGATCTTATTTGTATGAGAGTGACATAAGCATTTATGATCTGAAACAGGGATTAAGAAAGTTACCTGATTTAAAATGTGAATGAGAATAATGACACCACCTCACTCACCTGATCATTCAACCATGCACAACCATTTAAAAGGTGTAGGTCCCTTCCATACAATGCAATGTCCCCAATCAATATGACCCTTTCGTCAGGCAAAGATCCAAAAATCTTTTCAACTTCCACCTGCAAAATAGAATTCTATTAGTTTAAACATGTTTCAGAAGCAGTGATAATGAAATGGATACAATCTGAAATTTATGAACCATCTGATGATGGGGCAGACAAAATTTTCCATATTGTTTCACATCTTTTTTAACTTTTGCACTCTCAAGTTCTGAAAGAAGGGTGATAATTTGATGCTGGAATTCTCTGTACTCCGAAAGTTGGAGCTCCAACACAGCATCAGAGAGAGACATCAAGAACAGCTTCCGAGGATTTGGCTCTTGATTGAACTCCGCCAATATCAGCTCCTCTAGACGGTTGCTACCCATGCAGCACCCTTTATTGACTAATTGTTCTGCAAACATTCAGAAAACATAGATAAAAATACAAAGTAGAATATTAATAGCTTCGATAGGCTACATCGTAACTCACTGTCATTTTCTGTGTGAGGCGGTTTCACTTTATTTCTTAGTTGCTCTGCCCTGGCAACTTCCTCATTAAGTCTCTTTACGACAGCCTCCCTTTTCTTGTCCAGCTCCTCCTGCCTTCGGCGCCTCCTCATCTGTCTTCGGGCAGCAGGGGTCATAATTGGTGGAACAATTTCAGATTGTTCCTAAAATTATGCCAATTTAAAAAAAGAGTTCAAATAAATGCGTTTTTAATTAACACAAGCAGATGGCAAGAGTACTATACCTTTAGACATTGAGACTTCGACTCTGAAAAGTCTGTGGTTACATCTTGTTTCTGAAAGTTTGAGAAAATACACTGGCGTCCAAAATTAGGTCCCCACTTCTTTAGATCATTATAACTTTTTCCGTACTCGACAGAAATCGTCTAAATTTTCCACAAAGGTACCTCAATGGGTCTTCTAAAGGTTCCCAAAATGTCGCACCTGAAAGGTACTCCGAAAGGGGTAACCCACACCCTTGGAAAAAAAGTTGTCAAAATGATGTCTAAACAACAGCCGAAAAGGGGCTTTGAAAGTTTCGTTTTGACCGAATCTGCCTTGAGGGAGTGTAACTGACCAGAAGGGAAGCGATTTGCCGAGTTTTAACCCCCCTGTTCAAACCCACCCCTTTAACCCCTAAAAGGGGCAGCTCCTGAACGGGTGGTCGTAGCGCGATGGGACCGACACCAGTGGGTCGGGCAGCGGATTTAACATGGAAAGGCGGAACAATAGTGCAAGTTTTGACCTGTTTAGAGACACTCAAATGGAGAAAACTGCGTTTTTTCGTGATGATTTAACGCAAAGTTCGACAACATGTTCATGCGTTTTCTGTGAATGAAATTTTTGGTCCTTGGCAGTTTTGAGAAGGCCAACTCAAGTTCTTTGAGGGACCAGAAGAGCAAAGTCGTGGAGTGACTCTTTCAACCCCTGATGGTGCGTCAAAAGTACCCCTGCAGACGATTGTCGAAATGACACATGTGTAAAATAGTGAAAATTTTGTAACAAAACGGTTTCTCCGAACAGGTAACAAGCCAGTGTCAGTCGCTCGACATTCCTGAACCCAAGGAGTCTGGTTTTTGGAACGAAAACAGCCGTTTCTTAATTCTGAAATTTCTTTGAGCACGTGCAGAGTACTTTTGATGCACCTTTAGGGGTTGAAAGGGTCAGTCCACGACTTTGCTCTTCTGGTCCCTCAAAGAACTTGAGTTGGCCTTCTCAAAACTGCCAAGGACCAAAAATTTCATTCACAGAAAACGCATGAACATGTTGTCGAACTTTGCGTTAAATCATCACGAAAAAACGCAGTTTTCTCCATTTGAGTGTCTCTAAACAGGTCAAAACTTGCACTATTGTTCCGCCTTTCCATGTTAAATCCGCTGCCCGACCCACTGGTGTCGGTCCCATCGCGCTACGACCAACCGTTCAGGAGCTGCCCCTTTTAGGGGTTAAAGGGGTGGGTTTGAACAGGGGGGTTAAAACTCGGCAAATCGCTTCCCTTCTGGTCAGTTACACTCCCTCAAGGCAGATTCGGTCAAAACGAAACTTTCAAAGCCCCTTTTCGGCTGTTGTTTAGACATCATTTTGACAACTTTTTTTCCAAGGGTGTGGGTTACCCCTTTCGGAGTACCTTTCAGGTGCGACATTTTGGGAACCTTTAGAAGACCCATTGAGGTACCTTTGTGGAAAATTTAGACGATTTCTGTCGAGTACGGAAAAAGTTATAATGATCTAAAGAAGTGGGGACCTAATTTTGGACGCCAGTGTATTTTCTCAAACTTTCAGAAACAAGATGTAACCACAGACTTTTCAGAGTCGAAGTCTCAATGTCTAAAGGTATAGTACTCTTGCCATCTGCTTGTGTTAATTAAAAACGCATTTATTTGAACTCTTTTTTTAAATTGGCATAATTTTAGGAACAATCTGAAATTGTTCCACCAATTATGACCCCTGCTGCCCGAAGACAGATGAGGAGGCGCCGAAGGCAGGAGGAGCTGGACAAGAAAAGGGAGGCTGTCGTAAAGAGACTTAATGAGGAAGTTGCCAGGGCAGAGCAACTAAGAAATAAAGTGAAACCGCCTCACACAGAAAATGACAGTGAGTTACGATGTAGCCTATGGAAGCTATTAATATTCTACTTTGTATTTTTATCTATGTTTTCTGAATGTTTGCAGAACAATTAGTCAATAAAGGGTGCTGCATGGGTAGCAACCGTCTAGAGGAGCTGATATTGGCGGAGTTCAATCAAGAGCCAAATCCTCGGAAGCTGTTCTTGATGTCTCTCTCTGATGCTGTGTTGGAGCTCCAACTTTCGGAGTACAGAGAATTCCAGCATCAAATTATCACCCTTCTTTCAGAACTTGAGAGTGCAAAAGTTAAAAAAGATGTGAAACAATATGGAAAATTTTGTCTGCCCCATCATCAGATGGTTCATAAATTTCAGATTGTATCCATTTCATTATCACTGCTTCTGAAACATGTTTAAACTAATAGAATTCTATTTTGCAGGTGGAAGTTGAAAAGATTTTTGGATCTTTGCCTGACGAAAGGGTCATATTGATTGGGGACATTGCATTGTATGGAAGGGACCTACACCTTTTAAATGGTTGTGCATGGTTGAATGATCAGGTGAGTGAGGTGGTGTCATTATTCTCATTCACATTTTAAATCAGGTAACTTTCTTAATCCCTGTTTCAGATCATAAATGCTTATGTCACTCTCATACAAATAAGATCTGAAAGTCATATGGAGGCTCCTTCTGTCACATGCAAAGACTCCTTTTTTCTGCAAGCACTGTTGCAGTACGGCTATGAACATGTCAAAGATTGGGGTAAGGTATGTGAGTCGAGACAGTGACATTGGTTAAAAGTAATACTTCTTTTTTTTTTTTTCTTTACTTTGGTCATCCCATTGATGTTTTCTGTTTCAGTCTGATCTGTCTTCTACAGACATGCTCCTTATTCCTGTGTTCCGAGGATGTCACTGGACCCTCATAGTGGTTGACCTTAAGCAACACACACTCACATACTGTGACAGCTACGGAAACGAGTATCCTGAGGCAATGAAAGCTGTAAGCAGCTATCTTGAATTGAAAACAGGAAACATGGTATGGGTACCAGTCTTGAGTGAGGTATGTAAGCAGTGTATTACTATGTTTAATTTCAGTCTCACAGTAAAGGGCATTTTAAGTTACGTTTTTTTTTTTTTTTTTATAGGACATGCCAGGGCAATCCAACGGGTATGACTGTGGTGTCTTTGTATGCATGTATGCTAATTATGTAGTTAAAAGTTATAATGATCTAAAGAAGTGGGGACCTAATTTTGGACGCCAGTGTACTTGCCATATTAGAGACTGTGGCACTGAACATAGAAAAGGAAAAAAAAGAAAAGAAAGGCCATTTTCCAAGGAAACAGGTTGTAGCTAACATACCACTTTCCCAAGGCTCTTAGCCTCATTCACAAGAACCTTTTTCATTGGAGACTTTGTTCGTGAATATGTGTCTACTTTTGCACATCTTTTCTGCAAGAGGTAATAAATAAATGGCACACAGCAAAGTGGTGAGAAACAGGAAAAGAAAACTCATAAACAATAAAACAGGAAACATACCCTATCATAGGGCGCCACATTTTCCTTGCTTTTCTTTAGAATTGGATTTAAAAATGAACCATTCTCATTTGTGTCGAAAAACACTTTCTTGAAGGGCTTCACTTGAGTGGGTTTTGGAGGTGAAAATTGACCATTTACATGAATAGCATTTAGAACTCCTTTCTGAAAATTAATGTAAATTATGCCACATGTTGGTTGATATCACACTTGTGTGGGAAAATAAACTTACCCTGACACCCAAAGATTTAATCAAAGACCCTCCAGTAGGTGTGGATGACATAAAGCTGTCACAATTCTGTACAGAACACAAAGTTTTAAAATAATGGACATTGTAGAGAAAGAATATTTTTGAAGCCTGAAAGACACACATCCACTTTAGCTTTCAATAAGTTACTCGCCTCATCTGATGATTTAAAACTCAGTTTCAACCCTTTCACGCTCCCATAATTGATGGGAGAGTCAGACTCTGAGCTTTTGTTTGACAACGGAGAGAGATCATCTGCGTCTTCGTCCTCCTCACTTTCCAGTGCATCATCTGCTCCATCGTCCTCCAAGCTCTCCGGTGCCTCTTGTCCAATGCCATCCAGTCGAATGTCGGAGTCAAGGTTACCCTCCATCTGGTCATGGCCGAATAGCCCATCCAAAAATGACATTTCTTTTTCATATTTGTAAGGCTTATATGTGACTGTCTGAGACCCGCTTGCACCATATTTTTTTGCATGTGTATTACGGCAGTTGTTTAGAGCCCTCCGCAGACTCTCCCATTGCTTTTTAACTGCAATGGCTGAAAAGATACAAAAATATAATGCAGTCTGACTAAGGGATACAAAATAAATTCAAAATCTTGTTTAAAAAGACTTACGAGATCCACCAGCGAACTTTGAAGCCACTTTGTTCCACAAGACTTTTTTCAATTCGCGGTCTTTGTAATCCTTTGCATTTTCGTCCCAAAGCGCAGGGAGCTTCCGCACCTCACTAATTAACAATTCGTTTGTCATATATGGCTGAGGCGGGTGAGTATTTCTCTGTGGACGCTCCATGATGAACCTGCAAAGACAAGAAGCACCCAAAAAGTACTCAACGCATCAGACAAGAGACATGCCGGCATCCTCATTGTGAATGTTTGTGGTGAGAGGCAACGGCAAGGGGCAAGACTTCTGTTTGAACACAACCAAACAAGTACTCATCTAATAATGCAGTGGACAGCGAAGACCTCCGGATTTGGAGTAGTGGAGTTGAGCCCTACTGGAAACTATTGAGCAGTGCATAGTGGAGTTGGTTGTGGGTTGCATGCAATACTGTTGTACAGCAGCGGTTGACAACTCCGAAGACTCGGACTACAAGGCTAGCAGACGACGAAGGTGTTCTGTTTGTTTTTGTTGTGGCTCTGGTGGCGCTACTAGCGCTACGGGATCTGTGGCAACCTCTTCTTGCAAGCGCGCGCTCCGCTCGAAATTTCTTTGGCTCCTAAGTTTGTCTCTCACGCAACCAGACGAGTGACAGGTGACCAATGAGTTTTAATTTCGATTATGTAAATGAAAGGGATTTGAGCTCGGTACGAACGGGAGGGATTTGAAGGTTAAACGTACAGCAATCAGTATCAAAAGTAACCCGCAGGTTTAGGTTAGGTGGTCAGGATAATGAGATAGTCGTTACCCTAATGAATCACGAAGCGTGCCGATCGTATTTACTTACTTTTGACCAGAGGCGTCGATGATATTAAGACGATAAAGGCGTATTGACTCTGATGATACTCTTGATGATACTCTTGACTGACAATGACAGTTGACGCCCGACGCGACGCAGCAGGTTGGTGTTGGTGTTGGTTCAAGTCGACAACAATATACGCGCCGCCGACTTTTCCCGAGCTCTGATTGGCCGACGCCTTCGGAACTTCATGCGAAACGCTCCGCCAGTTGGCGGTCGGTGTATCTCATTTTCTTTCGTAGGAATCTCGTCAGGCACTTCAATAAATATTTAAAACTAAACAATACTCATACAATTGTGTTTGAAATGCGCGAATAACTACGAAGATGCTTGGAGAGCCGCTTCACCCCACGGACTACTTCTTGCCGCGCCAGGGCTCCCTGGCCGCGGCCGAACTCATGCTACACCGGGGAGATATGCTGCGTTCCCGCCTCATATTTGCTGATAAAAAGGTTTCAGGGCATATTGTGGTAAAAAATAAGGTTTTAATCGATTTCCACTGTATTTCTCTATCACATAAAAGTACTGGTTTTGCCAATTTAAATACAGACTCATGAATACGGGAGAGATATGAGGGGTATGAGGGGTATGAGCTATGAGCTATGAGGAGTATTGTGGATTCACCTTTAGTTGCCCAGGTAGCGGTCTTCCTGCAAATAATGACGTTCTGGAGCAGACGACACGAAGGAAAGGGTGAGGTGAGAGGAGAGGCGGCAGCTGTTTACTGCCGTTTCGCTTTGAAGTTTTCCTCCAAAAAGTTGCATTATCTCATCATTCATGTTGTGTCAAAAAGGATGGTGTCACTGGCTGCAATTGACACAACAAACGAATTGAAGGAGAGTGTGTGTGTGTGTCTGTCCTCGTTGTGATCCTGAGACAGTTTTTTTTGATCAACATAATAATAGTTAGTAGTCTCAACTAACTAATGAGGTTAGATCCCAAGAGGACTTTTCCCTATCAATGGCAGCTTCTTCTTTTCCTTGCTTCACCTCCAAGTAAGTAAAAGGTGTGAAATTTTGTTTTTGTATTGTCTTTAATGGATAAGGAAATTATTATCTTATAGAAAAAAAGGAAGCGTCATATCGAAATGAAACATTCTGTCTCTTCCAGTGGAAAAGTGGAAGGTGCGATATGAATCTAAATTTTTAATGAAGAGATGTTACGTTATCATCAAGGTAAAGCTTGATTGATAATTTCTAGCGTAAGTCCAAGTGCTTACTGTGTCAAAAAGCGTATGTCCATCTGTTTTCTGACCAAACGCGTAAGTCCATCATCTGATGGACTTACGCAGGGTCTGTCAGAAAACCGGTGGACATACGCTGCTTTCTCAGAAAACAGTTGGACTTACGTGGACTTGCGCTTCTTTTGTCTGAAAGCTGTGGACTTGCGCTGTTTTGTCAGAAAGCGAGGGGACTTATGTCCTTCCCAGTGAGAAATGAGTGCTCGAATCGACGTCGATTCGACGTCGTCAGTTCGAAATCCTGTAGACGATCGATCCTACAAAATTTTCGATTGATTTTCGATGACCCTTTTCCAGATTACAGAACCCATTTTAGAACTAGGGCACATCAGTCAATCGTATATTTGTTCAACTTTCTTAGCGCTATTCCGTAAAAATGTCAGACATCGAATCTTCCGCGATTCGAGATCGATCATGTTAAATCTTCGAATCTCCGGCTTTTCGAAGTTGATTCTCCCGCCTGCAACCCTGCGTTCAAAACCGTCGTTCATGAACGAAGAATTTGCCCTACAGGGTTTAAAAACTGAACTGCAGCCACCTGGGGTTACGTTTCAGAGACCTGCCGCTAGGTGGCGCCTTGAGCGCCGCGTCAGATCACCACTTAGTAATTTCGATTAATGTTATTAAAGTAAATAATTTTTGCAAACAACATCATCTGTTGCCTGACTAATTATCAGCTCTAGCCATTAGCAATAAGCTTTTAACACAATATTACGCTGAAGTCGATAAAACCCCATTTCCATGTTGCCTCTCGCTGGCGTCTGCGTTCGGCCATTATGTTGGGTGCCCGCATGATCCTCCGTATACTTGTGGTTCATCTGAGGGATCCTTGGCATAGAATCGTCCTCGCACGACCTGGTCGAGTGCTTCAGCCCCAACAGCTTCAACGCCCACGCACTGCCGCACCTAGGAATCCATATCGAATCGACGGAGATTCGATGAGTAATCGACGGACTTTCGATGAGTCGAGACTATTACTAAAATACTTTGTTTTCCTCTTTAGAGTTTCAAATTCGTTCTCAGAAGCTAAAAGATCCTGAGGATCGATTTTTGATCGATGTCGAAAAGTCATCGATTTCGCGGACAAAATCCGGTCGATTCGACGCATCGATCGATCTCCACTATCGATGTCGAATCGACGTCGATTCGAGCACTCATTTCTCACTGGGTTTGGGACAGTGGACAGTGCTCTATCTTCCTAGGGAAGCATTACTTTAATAATCTGACAAGACCTAGTAGTTTGTCTCTGTTGGGTCGTTTTAAAAGTGAAGATAGCTCAATTGTGCAGGTTTTGGACTTACACCCCTTTGTCCGAAAACCAGTGAATTTGTGATGCTCTGGCCGAATTCGTCGGCATCGATTTGCGTGCCTTGGAGGTGGTGCACGGCAGAGCGCTCCAAAATCGGCAGAATAGGCCGGCCGCGTAGGCCGACTCGGCCTGTGCACAGGCCGCTGGCCTGCCGCCTGCGCATGTAGGGACAGTGCCGAACTTGTCCGCATGATATGAGGGCGCCACCTCTCGGACACCCCTCGGCTGCCTGGGACGTTTCCGTGAACGTCATTGGCTGCCGGCAGCCGGCTTCTGCGGCCTGACGCGGCCTGAGACCAGGAGGGGGATCGGAGAGCTCACCTCACTCACTCACGTGAGTGAGTAAGTCACTTCGAGTTCACTTCGAGATCAGTTCGAGTTCGCAAGGGTTGAGGAACCGCGTGGTTCAATAGGAGGCTATTTTATGTGAAATTATAGCCATATGAATTCTCCTTTGATGAAATAAGTAATTAAATGACCCGAATATCCCCTAAACATGACTTTAATTCGTACTTGTACCCGTGGTGTTGTGAACGAAGCCGTTTTCTCGTTTCAAAGGCGGTGAGATTTCAAACTTTCAACCGCCACCGCCACCGCCGCCGCCGCCGCCGCCCCGCCATCATTGTTCTTGCCGCCGCCTGAGATATACGTTGTCAATTGTGATTCTTCGTTTCCCAAACTAATTAGTCTCTCTCTCTCGCTGATTGTTTGTTTGCCTGAAAGTAAGTACATTTGTGAATGTATGTTGTACTTAAAAATACTCGCAATTTAAAGCGAAAGTGGCCGTGGCGACTTGATTCCGACGCCGACGATGGATTGCGGGGAGGCTATTGATGCCGGCTGGTGACGCCATCACATTTATCCACGTAATCCACGTCAATTCAATAAGAATTGTCGAATAAGTTGATAACGGGCACTCCGCGCATTAGTCCCCCAAGATAAACATGGTCGCATAGTCAGTCCTGTCGCCCGATTCCGAAGGATCGTTCAGTCGCTCGTGTCGGAATTGTTCGCTTCTCATGTAAACAAGACAACGTAAACAAAAAACTAATGGGTATCTGGCGAACTTTTTTAGGAATTTTCTAACCGGGCGGTGGCATAAGATTCTTGTTAATTGTCAGGATTATGTGGTTGAACTTGAACTGATACATTACACTTCTTACAGTCCTGTTTCTATGTTCATTTGTAGATGCCGAACCCACCTCCAGAGGTGGATTATGCGGGGCAGGGGCGCAGGCCGACGCCGGAACAACAAGCATATTTACTTTGTGCTATGGAGAAAGACAGGGCCTTTAGCCAAGGCGAATTCCAGTCAGGTCTTGGCAAAGAAGAGTATCGCAGAGAGTGGGAAAATCTCAAAACCGCTCTGGAAAAGTTTCCAAACGCAGCCAAGAAAACCG
This sequence comes from Stenchaetothrips biformis, assembly GCA_030522485.1. NCBI lineage: Eukaryota > Metazoa > Arthropoda > Insecta > Thysanoptera > Thripidae > Stenchaetothrips > Stenchaetothrips biformis. The sequence continues at coordinate 4,015,614 of CM060103.1, read as the reverse complement.
TTTCAAAGTGGCAGAAGGTACGATACAGTATTTATGTAATAATGTGCTATGGAGACTTTCGTGCGCTGTCATGATCTGTTTTTGTGCTTGCAGTACTGGGCTGACCAAAAAACTTCTGTAAAACACAAGGCCCGAGAAATAAAGTGTTTGCACAGGGGAACAGGAGGAGGGCCGCCCACCCACCTGCTTACGAATTACCAGCAGCGCGTTCTAACATGCATGGGTGGTTGGAAGAGAGTCATAGGCATTTCAACTGCCAAGGATGTGCTAAATGTATGTGGAAACTGGGTTTTCCGCCTACTTAGTTTCAGTGTTTGGTTCTGTAAGAGACTAACTGAGTTGATGATTTCCAGATCAATCCGCTAACTCTTAAGAGAAGTGGATCGCATTCAAGAAGCAGCAGCAGAAGATCACGTTCAAGCTCCAGGTCCAGGAGAACTTCTAGAAGCACGTCATCACGCTCTAGATCACACTCCAGCTCGAGCAGACACAGAAGCAGAACATCACGATCCAGATCGAGGAGACACAGAAGCAGATCATCACGCTCTAGGTCAAGGAGACACAGAAGCAGATCATCACGCTCCAGGTCAAGGAGACACAGAAGCAGATCATCACGCTCCAGGTCAAGGAGACACAGAAGCAGAACATCACGCTCGAGATCGAGGAGACACAGAAGCAGAACATCACGCTCCAGATCGAGGACACACACTAGCAGAACATCACGCTCCAGATCGAGGACACACACTAGCAGAACATCACGCTCCAGATCGAGGACACCCACTAGCAGAACATCACGCTCCAGATCGAGGACACACACTAGCAGAACATCACGCTCCAGATCGAGGACACCCACTAGCAGAACATCACGCTCCAGGTCCAAAACGTCAAGATCTCCTAGAAGTAGGAGATCACGATCACGGCAATCACGGTCCAGCTCAAGAAGCAGACGATCACACTCCAGCTGTACCAAGCTGTCATCCTTGACCTGGCAGAATGTGCCACTTGATCTGTTGACTCAGGTAGCAACAGACAATGATGGATGGCAGAAGGCTGACCACCTGCTGAACCCAGGTAGGGCACAAGTTGAATTAGTGGCTCTAGCCGTAGTGATAAATGGTACAGATGTAGACTGAGAAACAAGGTGTGTGATCTGCTCATGTTGCTGTTATTTTTTGCAGGTACAGCAGTGTCTTCTGCCAATGCCAATACTCCTGCCAACACTGTTGTCACAGGACACCGCCTTGGTGTGGGGACTGCAGCACTGTCTTCTTCCAACGCCAAGACTCCTGCCAACACTGTTGTCACAGGACACCGCCTTGGTGTGGGGACTGCAGCACTGTCTTCTTCCAACGCCAAGACTCCTGCCAACACTGTTGTCACAGGACACTGCCTTGGTGTGGGAACCATAGCACAAGGTAATGAACAGTACTTTCTCATGGAAGTAGATGTGGACTGAGAAACGAGGGGTTTGATGTGCTCATGTTGCTGTTATTTTTTGCAGGTACAGCAGTGTCTTCTGCCAATGCCAATACTCCTGCCAACACTGTTGTCACAGGACACCGCCTTGGTGTGGGGACTGCAGCACTGTCTTCTTCCAACGCCAAGACTCCTGCCAACACTGTTGTCACAGGTCATCGCCTTGGTGTGGGAACCATAGCACAAGGTAATGAACAGTACTTTCTCATGGAAGTAGATGTGGACTGAGAAACGAGGGGTTTGATGTGCTCATGTTGCTGTTATTTTTTTTCAGGTACAGCAGTGTCTTCTGTCAATGCCAAGACTCCTGCCAACACTGTTGTCACAGGACACCGCCTTGGTGTGGGGACTGCAGCACTGTCTACTTCGAACGCCAAGACTCCTGCCAACACTGTTGTCACAGGTCATCGCCTTGGTGTGGGAACCATAGCACAAGGTAATGAACAGTACTTTCTCATGGAAGTAGATGTGGACTGAGAAACGAGGGGTTTGATGTGCTCATGTTGCTGTTATTTTTTTTCAGGTACAGCAGTGTCTTCTGTCAATGCCAAGACTCCTGCCAACACTGTTGTCACAGGACACCGCCTTGGTGTGGGGACTGCAGCACTGTCTACTTCCAACGCCAAGACTCCTGCCAACACTGTTGTCACAGGTCATCGCCTTGGTGTGGGAACCATAGCACAAGGTAATGAACAGTACTTTCTCATGGAAGAAGATGTGGACTGAGAAACGAGGGGTTTGATGTGCTCATGTTGCTGTTATTTTTTTTCAGGTACAGCAGTGTCTTCTGTCAATGCCAAGACTCCTGCCAACACTGTTGTCACAGGTCATCGCCTTGGTGTGGGAACAATAGCACAAGGTAATGAACAGTACTTTCTTATGGAAGTAGATGTGGACTGAGAAACGAGGGGTTTGATGTGCTCATGTTGCTGTTATTTTTTGCAGGTACAGCAGTGTCCTTTGGCAATGCCAAGACTCCTGCCAAGACTCCTGCTAGTACTGGTGTTCCAGATTGTAATCTGTCCCCCCTCAATACATTGGCATCTGCTGCTGCATCGTTGCCAAGAATGGTGGCCCCTGCAAAATTGGAACTTAAAGTAATTAATGGCAAGCAGTTTATTGTGCTTAGAACTCCCCTAAAAAATGTTACTAACCAGTAATTATATTAAGGGTTTTTATTTCTTATATGATTCATTCGTCTTACATTATGTGATATACATTATTACTGTGTGTAAGTTTAGTGTTTTTCTTTGCACTCGAGATTAATTTGTGTTATTTCTGATAATTATTTAAGTATGAGAAGTTGTGATTTATTTAAATGAGTTGTGTGGATTAGATATACTGTAAGGTTTCCAGTTTATGACTGCAGATAAGTTAAGTAATGTGATTCATCAGTCTTGTGTTGATTCTCTTGTCTGATGTTATGTGATACATATCTCTACTGTGTGTTCATTAACTGTTTTTCTTTGACGTTGAGATTTATTTGTGTTAGGCCTGTCATAAATTTAACTTTGAGAAGGTGTGGTTATCTAAATGAGTTGTGTGGAGTAGATATGCTGTAAAGTTTCCAGTGAGTGATTGCAAATACGTTCAGTAATTTGATTCATTAGTCTTGCGCTATGATTCTTTAGTCTGACATGTGATTAAGTATTACTGTATTACTGTAATTGTTTTTCTTTGACCTTGATATTAATTTGTGTTAGTTCTGATATTAATTTATGTATGAGAAGTTGTGATTTATTTAAATGAGTTGTGTGGATTAGATATACTGTAAGGTTTTCAGATTATGACTGCAGATAAGTTAAGTAATGTGATTCATCAGTCTTGTGTTGATTCTCTTGTCTGACGTTATGTGATACATATCTCTACTGTGTGTTCATTAACTGTTTTTCTTTGACGTTGAGATTTATTTGTGTTAGGCCTGTCATAAATTTAACTTTGAGAAGGTGTGGTTATCTAAATGAGTTGTGTGGAGTAGATATGCTGTAAGGTTTCCAGTGAGTGATAGCAAATACGTTCAGTAATTTGATTCATTAGTCTTGCGCTATGATTCTTTAGTCTGACATGTGATTAAGTATTACTGTATTACTGTAATTGTTTTTCTTTGACCTTGATATTAATTTGTGTTAGTTCTGATATTAATTTAAGTATGAAAAGTTGTGATTTATTTAAATGAGTTGTGTGGATTAGATATACCGTAAGGTTTTCAGATTATGACTGCAGATAAGTTAAGTAATGTGATTCTTTTGTTTGACATTATGTGATTCATATCACTACTGTGTACACATTTGCTGTTTTTCTTTTACGTTGAGATTTATTTGTGTTAGTCCTGTTATAAATTTAACTTTGCGAATGTGTGATTATTTAAATTAGTTTTAAGTCTGACTCCATGTTAACAGAGTAATGTGTCTTTCCAAGGGCTGTGTTTTCTTCTCAGTATTTTCTCAGTTGTGTGAGGTAGATGGACCGCAAGGTTTCTACTTAATGACTGAAAATGAATTAGTCTGTTGTTTCTAATAAGTTGTAATAATTTACATGTGAATCCATGTAATGTATGTTTTCATCAGGCTGTGTTTACTTCTGAGAATTTTCAGAGTTGTATGAGGTTGGTGGGCTGCTAGGCTTTCATTCAATGACTGAAAATAAATTAGTCTGTTATTTCTGATAAGGTGTGATTATTTAAACTACTGCAGAGATGTGTTCTCAACTGTGACTAGGGATTGGTATAAAAATTCAGGCACCTGCTCATAAAAACAATTCATAATTTATTGTGAAAGCAATAGTATCAGTGACTAGTATAAACATCCATAGGCCATACACTAGAAGGCCTAGTGAATTTAAATCATAACAGGGGAACAATATGTTTGTATGACTAACTGAATGCTAAAAGGACACAGTACAGCTGAATTCCTTGATGGTGTATCATCATTATGTGGGACAGGATAAGTGATCTATAACATGAGGAAAGAGAACCATTCACTACTTACACTACATTCGACAATGAAGCAAGGGGTTTGTGATTTGAAACTTTGCACAGCAAACAAAATGTACTGAAAATTATACAGCAAATGTCACATCTGAGGTCCTATTTCAATGTATTCAGACATCAACTCAGTAAATGAATTTCTATTCAATCCAAACCAATATCACTGAGAATTAAGAAACAGAACATAGGAATAATATAAACAGAATGCAAAGAGTAAGTCATTGAACCATCTATAGATAAACATATTGCTGCCATATTGATACATATAATTCATAATTCTTAATACAAGTCCTGGTCATGGCAATTAAGAGGAATCATATCATAAAGCAAATCCCGTTTTACATAGTTGCATGGCAAGAAAATAGAATGACATCAATTTCTATTCTCTCTGAAGCCTTTCACAGGTCTTGACAGAGGAAGGGCTTTTTTTTTTCTAAATAAAAATTCTGAAGATTGAGGTCATTTTATCGACTCCAATAGCAGCACGACATACCCTCAGAGTTCCTACCAGAGCAAACAAAGTATGTTGGTTATGTGTAAGGTAGATTATTTCTTTTAAAACGTCCTACACAGTACACCCCACAAACAAACAGATTAGATCAAATTTGAACAAATCAGAGACTCAGGTTTATAGACCTTACAACTCTCATTAAATAATGAACACATCAATTTTTTCATCAGAATACACAAACAATCCATAAACAGTAAAAATTTCTTTGAAACAGCTCCAGGTGTTTCACCCTTCCATGTCTTGTCATATTTCATTTCTACATCAACTTAACTTAGTCTCAGTAAGATAATGGAACTATCACTGCATGTGTAGATAGACATGCTAACCAAATTACAAAGCATTCAATATAACTCCCACATTAAAGACATTTAGACTGTTTGCATGGAGTATCTTTCAGGACTAAACCATAGACATCTATAAAGTAGGTGCACCAATTTATCTCAACCTGTTATTGGAAAGGAATGTATGAGTTTACAAAAATCATGAGACAGTGCCTGAGTAGACAGACTAAATGACAACCCAACATGTTAGCATAACATGAGGAAAGAGAACCATTCACTACTTACACTACATTCGACAATGAAGCAAGGGGTTTGTGATTTGAAACTTTGCACAGCAAACAAAATGTACTGAAAATTATACAGCAAATGTCACATCTGAGGTCCTATTTCAATGTTTTCAGACATCAACTCAGTAAATGAATTTCTATTCAATCCAAACCAATATCACTGAGAATTAAGAAACAGAACATAGGAATAATATAAACAGAATGCAAAGAGTAAGTCATTGAACCATCTATAGATATACATATTGCTGCCATATTGGTACATATGATTCATAATTCTTAATACAAGTCCTGGTCATGGCAATTAAGAGGAATCATATCATAAAGCAAATCCCGTTTTACATAGTTGCATGGCAAGAAAATAGAATGACATCAATTTCTATTCTCTCTGAAGCCTTTCACAGGTCTTGACAGAGGGAGGGCTTTTTTTTTTCTAAATAAAAATTCTGAAGATTGAGGTCATTTTATCTACTCCAATAGCAGCACGACATACCCTCAGTTCCTACCAGAGCAAACAAAGTATGTTGGTTATGTGTAAGGTAGATTATTTCTTTTAAAACGTCCTACACAGTACACCCCACAAACAAACAGATTAGATCAAATTTGAACAAATCAGAGACTCAGGTTTATAGACCTTACAACTCTCATTAAATAATGAACACATCAATTTTTTCATCAGAATACACAAACAATCCATAAACAGTAAAAATTTCTTTGAAACAGCTCCAGGTGTTTCACCCTTCCATGTCTTGTCATATTTCATTTCTACATCAACTTAACTTAGTCTCAGTAAGATAATGGAACTATCACTGCATGTGTAAATAGACATGCTAACCAAATTACAAAGCATTCAATATAACTCCCACATTGAAGACATTTAGACTGTTTGCATGGAGTATCTTTCAGGACTAAACCATAGACATCTATAAAGTAGGTGCACCAATTTATCTCAACCTGTTATTGGAAAGGAATGTATGAGTTTACAAAAATCATGAGACAGTGCCTGAGTAGACAGACTAAATGACAACCCAACATGTTAGCATAACATGAGGAAAGAGAACCATTCACTACATCCGACAATGAAGCAAGGGGTTTGTAATACTTAGCGATATACTCATCATTACAAATGTCTAAAAACTAGACAAGCTTCAATGCTGGCGGCGACGCTCCAACTCCTGAACAATTTCTTGTCGAACTGCATGTCCACGCATCACTAAGGCCCTAGCATTCCTTCTGCCAATAGGAACGTCCGGATCTTCAATGTCGTCGTCTTCTTCTTCATACTCCTCAGGGCCTTCCTCATTAAATTCATTATTTCTCAGAGGGACGTTTTCCAATTCAAGAGGAAGAGGCACATTGGACAGCACACAGAGGTTGTGCAGTACAGCTCCAACATAAACAAACTTGATCACCTTAGTATAGTTGTAGAGTGGCTCACGACCGTTATTGAGGAACCTATAACCAAGTAAGTTGGCAATGAGCTTGAACAGTTAGAACTGTCATTAGACAGCAGAATTCTCACTGCACCTACCTGAACCTTTCCTTTAAAACGCCTATGCATCTTTCTACCGCACACCTATCACTACAATGACACTGGTTGTAGTTGTCCTCTGGAGTGTGCTCATCTGGCTCCATGAATGGTATCATCATCCACGGTTCAATGGCATACCCCTTGTCTCCTAGGGTATGATTGAAATAAGATGTTACAAAACGGTCAAATGAAAAGCAATAGAAAGGATTCATTGGGTTTGGGGGAAAATTATATTACATACCAAGTAGGTGGCACTGGCGCTGTTCATTGAATCCAGCCATTCTCCTGCGTAATGAGCAATCCTCAAATATGAATGAATCAGTTGTTGATCCAGGAAAGGCAGCATAGACATCCATAATGTACAGCCGTCTGTCACACGTCTACAAAAAAATAGAAGTTCAATTAGCTCCCAAATCGCCAGCCATTGATAGGTCTAATAACAAAAAATTATTTAAATGCACGAACAATCTGAGCATTGATGCAGCAATAATTCTTCCTGCCTATGAATGCCTGAATGTTGTCATCCAAGGAAGGTTTCTTAATTTTGAACAGGGATCCGTCAGTGTACCCCAAAGTGTTGTCAATTTTCCCCCCTAATCTGCTGTTTCTGCAAACAATAAAAGTCCATAAAAACATTTTGAAAAGATTTGTTAATAATGTAAACATTGCAGAAAGTTTATGCACCTGTCAATGCAGATATTTGCCTCTCTGACATTAGAGGGAAATTTGATCAGTCGCGCAAGAACTTCATCCTCATAGAGGGCGTTGGTGACTTCATCTATAAAACCACAAAGAGTTGACTGTGCAATCGACGTGTCAAATCTTTGACCTGTAGGAGTTTGATAGGACCCTGTAGCATAGAAATTAAGAACACCAAGAACCTGCAATAAAGGGGAAAAAAATAAATCAATATGTAAGGTGCACACCTCCAATATGATCAAGTCAACAGAAAGTTTAAACAGAAATACTGCAAGCAAGAATGCAATAATAATGGTTCATACCTTGCGCTCAAGCGGCACTGCCAAAGGACTGGTGGTACGTCGCATGTATGGCCGTATAAGGTCAACAAGACTGAGGGCCAAATCTTGAGTCAAACGGTAGGACTGGATGAAAGCGGTGGGGGTGACATCAAAGGGGTTAGCCGCATCCCGCAGGCTTCGACGCCGGATTTTGAGCAGGGCTACTCTACGTCGACGCTCCTGGCGGAAACCGTAGGCGGGGTGAAGCGGATCATCTAGATCCTCTTCTTCCAATCCTGGATTGTCCGGATCATTGTCCGGATCGTAGTCCGGTTGAAACAGCATCTGAAAGTCACACAGGAAGTGAAGGGCACTTTTCTATAAGATGTCCTGTAAAGATGTCTGAGAGAGTTCTGGACAGACCCATCTCAGCCTTTTCCTCGATTAACCATCAAAGCCCAGACAGATAGACTTCAAGGGTTATAGCGTCCCACAGATGCCCATATGTGGGCATCTTTACATACGTTTGTTTACGTTGTGCTGTTTACATGGGGGTCGCGCAATTAAAAAAACGGAACTACATTATTGACTAATATTGACTAATGAGAAGCGAACAATTCCGACACGAGCGACTGAACGATCCTTCGGAATCGGGCGACAGGACTGACTATGCGACCATGTTTATCTTGGGGGACTAATGCGCGGAGTGCCCGTTATCAACTTATTCGACAATTCTTATTGAATTGACGTGGATTACGTGGATAAATGTGATGGCGTCACCAGCCGGCATCAATAGCCTCCCCGCAATCCATCGTCGGCGTCGGAATCAAGTCGCCACGGCCACTTTCGCTTTAAATTGCGAGTATTTTTAAGTACAACATACATTCACAAATGTACTTACTTTCAGGCAAACAAACAATCAGCGAGAGAGAGAGACTAATTAGTGTGGGAAACGAAGAATCACAATTGACAACGTATATCTCAGGCGGCGGCAAGAACAATGATGGCGGGGCGGCGGCGGCGGCGGCGGTGGCGGTGGCGGTTGAAAGTTTGAAATCTCACCGCCTTTGAAACGAGAAAACGGCTTCGTTCACAACACCACGGGTACAAGTACGAATTAAAGTCATGTTTAGGGGATATTCGGGTCATTTAATTACTTATTTCATCAAAGGAGAATTCATATGGCTATAATTTCACATAAAATAGCCTCCTATTGAACCACGCGGTTCCTCAACCCTTGCGAACTCGAACTGAACTCGAAGTGAACTCGAAGTGACTTACTCACTCACGTGAGTGAGTGAGGTGAGCTCTCCGATCCCCCTCCAGGCCGCCTCGGCCGGCCTGTCACAGGCCGCGGCCGAGCCGGACAGCGGCCTATCTCAAGCGTTCACAGGCCGCGGTGCGGCCTGAGCGGCCGGCCTATTTTCACGGTTTTGGAGCGCTCTGGTGCACGGGCCTGGGTTCCGGGCTTTGGCGCAGGCCTTCGTGCTGATTGGGGCGCAACACGGCGCAGTGGACATACAGGACCTCCTTTGTGACCCCTCCACAATTCGGCGGCGTGTACATGAAGTGGCGGAGGCCGAACGAGAAGAAGTGTACCGCAAGGTGAAGGCCGCCATTGCAGCCGGGGAGTTGGCGTGCACGATTGATTCTTGGACGGAGGACTCCAAGAAAGAAGTTCTTGTGGCGTGCAACTGCACATACGTCATCATTACATCTAAGGGTAAATGGGCATTGGAGTCTAAAATTCTGTTTACTGAGACGTATCCAAAAGGAAGATCGAAGACGGCAGATAACCTCCGGGCTTTCATCTTTGAAAATTTTATGAGGCGAGGATTGGTCACAGAAGCCGACAGAGACAAAATGAACGCCTGGTTTAGAGGTGTGCGAACAGGCTTTGTTTGAATTCGAACGAACACGAACAAGAAATTAACAATTTAATTCGATCCGAACCGATCCGAACACACCTCTATTTTTTTCGAACGAACCGATCCGAACACAATGTTGTTTGAATCCGAACGATCAAGGGTCGAACAGTTCTTTTCATTATGAAATACTACAATGCTGAATTAAAATTTAAATATTAGTGTTATTTTAGCTTACATGCTTCCGAAAAATAATCGCTGTAATTTGTCTTCATCAGAATAACTTTATAGAAAGGACACGGAAACTTGTCGAGCAAAAGGCATCACAGAATAACCTTTGAGTTCACTTTGAAACATATTACAACTCACAAAGAATGTAGATAGTGGGACATAGGTTTTAATCTTAATTTATGGGCTGGGATGCTTTTGTATCAACTGTAAAGGGACATACATGCTGGTGAATGTTGTCTGATGACTCCTCTCAATTTCCAAGCTCTGATTGCACAACACGCCTCAGAAGCACTTGATTTTTTGATGCGTAGCTTGTACCTTACCAACTAAAATGAAAACAATGCACATTGCAAGCGAAATCAAGAAGGAAACAATAAATTTCATCGAATGAGGCAGCCACTAAATTCTTGAGGGGAGCCATATTTGTTTACGACAAGCCGGGGCTAGTTCAGCTACAATAGCAGCGAAGGGAACGGACCAAGGCCCGTTAGATCTCACAAAACCTAAGGCTTCTAACTGAATACCCCCCAGTATCTCACAGGCTGTGCTCGTGTTTACTAACCACAGCAGCCGATGCCAATGGCGTTTCTTCTTGGTTATGAACTACTTCAGAGAACTTAAGTTCTAAATGATGGTCAGGTACCCTATGTGACAACTGCATAAAAGATTCCCTGCCTGCAAGGGTATTAAGTTACACTTACGACCTTCAGTTATTTTTTTGGTTTTCAAATATTTTCAATGAAGGTTGTGTTGCTTGGCTGCTGCTTGCTGCTGCTGGATTACATAATTATGGAGACTTATTTTAAAGTGTGGAGCTGGGGTTGCTAGAAAATATATTCAGCTTAAAGATTGTTTGTTTTTTTATTTATTAATTTCACTTATTTATTGACAATCATAAATAAAGAAACAAATTTAAGGTGATAACAAAATTCTATGAATCATTATCACATTTTACGAAGTTGGTTTACTTCGATGACCAGCTAAGTTTGCTGACTAGAGTGGTTTCCTCTAAACATAGTGATGCACAGATATATTAAGGTATACTTGATTCACTTTCTACCCATTAAAGCACAGAAATAAACAAACAGAAGGGAACAAAATTAAAAATCATTCACAAACAAAACTAAATATAGGAACAGTGAAATTGAGATAATGTTACTAGCAAAATAAGAAATGCAATGACAAGGAATGACATAAGAAGATAAAAGTAATTCAACAGATTCATTGTCATAGAAATAAAACATTAATATAAGTACCAAGCAGACTGACCCAGAGTGATCCAAGGTCAGTACATTGTTTTGAAGCAACACAGTTTTCAAACCAAAATAAAGTATCAGAATTACAATAAAAAGTTGTCATTAAACATCATATCAAAGTAGGCCCACAATCTTGGATCTAGGATCATAGATCCAGTTGGCTTCTTCTCACTTCCCATTTCATCAGTGTGCTCAGACAGAGGTCTGAGGACTTCAACAAAGCCTTCTGCAAGCTTCCATTCCTGTGTCGTCAGATGGTCTTCTCCAGCAGCAGTACATTCTGCTACAATGGCCTGCTTCTGCTCAACTGCTCGTTCCATCATGATAAAATCTGAATTCCATCTAGTTTTCACTCTTTGAAGCAGGGTGTGTTGTGGGAAGCCTAGTTCCTTCTGAAACTTTTCTAAACTCTCCAAAGCAGTCCTACTTTTGCTGTAACGATGAACCAGCTTAGACAGTTTCTCAATGACATTGTTGGCATTCATGTCCCGTTTTGTGTCATTTATGGCAAGTTGGCTGGTATGGTTGAAACATTTCAAATGCTCCCATGCCTTTTTAAGTCTAAGAATCTGGGCAATTTCTAAGTCTAGCATTCTCTGTTCACTGGGCTGTTCTAATGCAGCGAGCATGTTAGACCCATTATCTGATGTTACATACTTTTTGGTATTTTCACTGTGCAAGTTATACTCAACAATTTTGCCGTCCGTTTTCTCACAGATTACATCTGCTGTGTGGGCGCCAGGAAACGGATCCAAATCCAGAGTGTGCTTCTCCATTCTCCACTCTGGATTAACGAACTGCACTGTGAAAGCCAGGAAAGAATCCATTTTTCTGGAGCTCCATGCATCAGTAGTTAGAGAAATAGACTCTAGGCAATCTTTGTCACCCAATTCAAAAAGTCTCATCTGTAATTTTCTTTTTTCATCTTCATAGAGAGACGGAATGATTGACCTTGAAAATTGAGTTCTAGACGGTATAACATACCTTGGCTCCAAAACATAGACTAAATGTTGAAATCCAAGTTCTTCCACAACAGAGTAAGGTTTCAGTCCCTTGGCCATAAACAACGCAATAGCTTTTGTGGTCACCTTTGCTCGTTTGCCTTTTGAGTCCAAAGGAAACTGTACAACTCTGACGAAACCACTGCGAGACTTACACTTTTCACTGGCTTTTCTGCTGGCAATCTTCTTTTTAATTGCTTGAAGTTTTTTAAACTCACTGAACTCCTTCATGTGCTTTCTCTGCAGGTGGCGTTGAAGGAGTGTTGTCGCTCCTGTTGGAGTCTTCACTGGCTCGTCACATGAATTGCACTTAGCCTGATCCCTGGCTGTTTTGGAGAAGTAGAGCCACATTAGACTTGTTGATGAGTACACTTTGGTTTTTTCTTCTGAGGTAAGTCCAGCAACTTCGGGGTCAGCAGTGTCCACTACCAGTTGACTTTCTGCTTCTGGTTGGGGAGCTGAGGCCTGCCCTCGTCCTCGCCCACGCCCTGCAGAAGGTCTTCTGGAAGCAGGGGTTGCATTTGAGGTTCGTGTTGGTGTTGGTTCACCCCGGACCCGAGACCGAGTGGAGGCACCGAAGAACTGCGTTATAGAGCTCTGGACAGCCCCAGCAGCACTAGAAGATGGTCTCGAGCTCGAGGCACTTGCCTCGCTACCAATGTCATCAGCCTGGTCATTGTCGGAATTTTGAAGCTCGCTATCCCAAAAATCCTCATCCTCTAGGTCGTTGGCCATGATGAATTAGATCTCTGAACCTGTAAAATCAGACTAACTTAGAGAAAACAATAAAGTTATTCCTAACCTATCCACCTGCTTCTTCACTTCAAGATCGTTTCTGCCTATTTCATTAACAAGATTTTTTCTTCTGCTCAGGCTTTTTCAAAATAAATATTGGTTCTAAATTGATACTAAAGTAGATAAACACCTGATGGAAGGTATATTATTTACCTTTGAGGATATGGATGGCAGGCCAGGCCTGGCGTGCAGCACTCGGCAAGGAGAGGGCGGAAAGCGCGTGAAATCGGCTGGGGGGGAATGGGAGTGGGGTGGGGCGTGCGACGAGAGGAACGAGAAAGACGGGATGGAGAGATTTCATTGGGTGCGAGCGTTTCCCGCGTCTGCTATGCTTTTTTAAAAACCTTTCCGTGTCGAAGGGTCGTTGTTCAGTCTCGAAAGCTTCTTACAATGATTTTACGAACATTTCGTGTCCGATCACTAAATGTTCGTTGCCGATCGAACTAATTATGTGTTCAGTTCGTTCGAGTTCGTTCGGATCCGAACATGTTCGCACATCTCTAGCCTGGTTTGTGACTGACGGTGAGCAGGCGCTGGTTAATGCATTGGAGGGATGGGTCCGCAGAGAGTACTGTGCCGCGCACGGCCTTCACATCACTTTCACGCACGTGATAAATGTTTCACCAAAAGAATTTGCGTCCCTGCCTCAAGCCGCAAAAAGTATCATTTCTAATGTTACTCTCATTTGCAATGTTTTGAGGAAAATCCGAGGAAGCAAAAAGGGCAAGAAATATTTAAGTGATGCCAAGCTAGTGTTGCCTAACAAGGGAACGTTTTCCGGTGATACAGTCAGAATTTGATGGCGCTCTAGAATATTGTTCCTTGCGACCCTAAATTAGGTTTGGCACCAATTATAGCTGCCCGTAGGGGTTTGAAGCCGTTACGGTCGCGTTAAAATCCCCTAAAAGGGTCAAAAAAGTCAAAAAAATTAATTTTGACCAAAATGGCTCCAAATGGTCTTAAACGTCCAAATAAATCAAAAAATATCAATTCCTGAAGAGAAAAAGTTTTTTTTTCATGGGAAATTTGAAATATGTCATGTTTTAGTGCAAGGCGAAAAAACGTCAGATTGACGATTTTGACAGAGAAGACTCTTAAACGTCCTGGTACCTTAAAAAAATTGTTGAACGTCGTAACCTTAATGCACGCGAGTGAAGCTTAATTAATGCCCGGCAGCCCTTGGTAATGTGCACACTAGATTCCTTTGTACAATATTTGTACGTGGTCTCACAAAATTTTGAGCATGCGTAATTTTCGTACAAATTTGTTCGACATCTCGCACGAATTTAAACTATTTTGCGTACCAATTTGTACGGAAAAAATAGTATGCTCCAAATTGTGTGAGACAACGTACAAAATTGTACAAATACACTCACTGTGCACTATCAGCATTTTTTGCTCATTTTATCTTTTTTGCTTCGATTTTAACTTATAACTTTGTTCCGGCAGTTCAACATTGGTATTTTTTATTGTTTTAAAAACTGTCAAGGGCAAGGACTATTTTTGACCATGGAAGGTACACCGTTGTGCATTTTGTTCTTACTGACAATTACACTGTTAATAATGTTATAAGGAGAACTAAATTTCCATAAATGATACAGTTGATTTAGTTTCATGACTAAATAGAATAACAATTAAGAAAAAGAATTCCTCTTCATTTTTATTCATTTCATTTCCGCACAGTGAACTGTCCATAGCAACTTTTTAAAACAAATGCTCAGAAGGAGAGGCTTTTATTTGATTTCTTTAAAAATTGATTAAAAGACTTTATCGAATGAATGGAGTATTTTAGATGCTGACAAATATTCAATTTTGTCAACTATTTTACCAAATCTTTTTTATACATTTGAACAAGTTGCTTTTGAACAAAATTTTAATTTCTTTAATTTTTATCTTATTAGACCATTCGGAGTCTTTTCTGTCAAAATCGGCAATCTGCCTTTTTTTTCGCCTTACACCTAATATGACATGTTGCACATTTTCCATGAAAAAAATATTTTTTTTTCTTCAGAAATTGAATCTTTTTTATTTTTCGGACGTTTCAGACCATTTGGAGACATTTTGGTCAAAATCAATTTTTTCGACTTTTTTGACCCCTTTTTGGAATTTTAACGCGACCGTAACGGCTTCAAACCCCCTACGGACAGCTGTAATGGGTGCCAAACCTAATGTAGGGTCGTAAGGAACAATATTCTAGAGCGCCATCAAATTCTGACTGTATCACCGGAAAACGTTCCCTCGTAAGAACTTCACCAACATTAACATGACCACATTCTTAGCAAAAAATTTCCAGCAGGTAATAGAAAAATAAAATATTTAGCGAACATGTTTACCTCGGTGTCACACAAAAAAAAAAAACAAAAAAACACTCAATGTTTTTTGATTTATTTGTTTTAGGTGAGAGATGTGCTTCAGAAGGCAAACAAACTTGTAGAGCTGGATCTTCTCCGAGAAATGCACTTAGGAGACCTCAACACACTGGCCACCTTCCTGGAGCAGTTGGAGACTGCAGTGGGCCGTTTAGGTACCGTGCCGGGGTCCGCACTCCCTGCCGTGGACGCGCTGTGCGAGGACAAGGACGACGAGGCTCCTACGGAACTGTCCGACTGGGGAAGTGTCCGACTCTGTAGGCGCTAAGGTAGACTTCGTGCCTTCCAGGAACACCATATAGGGAATGAAGGGGCCGTCAATGAGCTGCGTGAATGACCAATCGGAGGCAATGTCTCTCCCACCCTTTCCGTCGTCACATCAAGCTGATGAAGTATACTCAAAACTCAACATTCAGATTAATATTAGAATAACCACGTTCAGAATTTTCATCCCATGAAATACTGGCGGCTCTTTTAAAAATAAAAAGGAACATCACGTTTAAAAAAAAAATTGTTGAAGACACATACAAAGTTTTACGATAAGAAGGCCATGGGGCATTTTTGAAAAGATGTTAAGGAATAAATTGTTTTCAGATGCACGAAATATACTTGCTCAATGGCTTTTGAACGATCTCTCTCAAGTAACAAAAGGAATTACAGAATATGATAAAAATAGCAAATGATTGAAAGAGGAGCTTTTTATTTCCATCGAAAATTTCACATGTTTTTAGAGGTAACGTTTACGGGACAAGGAGTTGCTCTCGGAGAAGAGCGAGGAAATGATAAGTTGTATAGTGAAACGTTATGACTTTATTAACAACAGAATGGGACGAGTACATTTTCAAGGAAGTAGATAAAAAGCAGTCTGAGAAGAGCTTGAGTGACTCTCAAATCTGTGTTTCGCCACTCATGCGGCTCGAGTCCAAGTCAGGGGTTCCAACTCGCATACAGAGCCCCTGTAGAGGAGACGAGAGGCAACCCGGTGGGCAGGCGAGTCACACGGTTGCCTACCCTCTGCATGACAGGGGCGGTGGCTTGATTGCCAGCCGGTAGGATGTGCTGCGATCGCACCACTACCAACCTGAGCGCAAGCTGGTAGCCCGAAGCGCCCGAAGTCCTCCAGCATTACCCCGACGGTATGACCACCGGGAGGCATGAATGTTTGAGCTTGTGGGTAAAAAATAAATAATCCTCCCCGTCCCTTCCCTTTTGTCAAATGGAAGGAAGGTCAGAGTGGGTCGGAGAAAGCGGTGATAGTGATGCATGCTGAGGCTGAGAGACCAGGCCATGGCCAATCACACAGTACATTAAAGGGGGTAGCAGCCCTTAACCCTTATTTAAAAACTTAAAAAAAAAATGTCACATCAAATTTTGTAAATTACAGTTTTTCTTTATGTATTTGAGTTGATAGCCTTTTACTTGTTTAAAGTAGAACAGAATTGGAGTGCTTTGCAGCTAAGGTGACTACTCTAAGCCTCGATAGTAAGCATTCCATTTTAGTCTGCGTGAAATCCCATTTCCAAAGTAGTGTGTAGCTTCTTGACCAAACCGCTAGCTGGATTAATCTCAAACTTTACTGAGATGTTAAATGATGTTATACCTAGATCCCTTTGTGAGCGTTTTTTGGTAATTCACATAGATCCAGAAAAGATAGTAAAAATGTTAATTTTCAGAAAATGGACAAAAAATATTTATTGAAAGAAACAAGAGGAAAGAGCTATCAAAAAACGCTCGTGTATGGATTCAGGTATACATCATTTACTAACACCTGAGTAAAACTTGAGATTGATCCAGCAAGCGGCCTGGTCAGGAAATTACGCACCAGTTCGGAAATGGGAGATTACGCAGAAGAAAATGGCGTGCTCACTAACTAGGCTTAGAGTACATCAAAATGTATCACCTTGGCTGCAAAGTACTCCAAGTCTATTTTACTTTCAACAACTAAAAGACCACCAACTCAAATACATAAGAAAAGACTGTAATTAAAAAATATGATATGACAATTTATTTTTTTAATGTTTCAGGGTTCTACCCCCAAAAATGACTCAGTGATCAGGGTAACAAAACAACCCCATGAATATAAAATGTGTAACTTTTGATTTTAGGGACAAATTCGACAATCTTTCTACCTCCCCCCAAAAGTGATCATGCTAGCAACAGTACTGCTAGCAAAACACAAACAAATTTAATATGTATATTTGAATAAAACACACACAGATGTAAATTATTTGTACTGTACAGTCAAAAAGTAATGATTCCTAACCAATATTGTTCTGCTCTTTAATTGGACATTTCTTCTTTGGCTTGTTGTGGGTTGTGGAATGTGCATGGTTTTCCATCTCTGTCTTGCACTGCTGTCCTGCCTCCAATTCTCCAAAATACTTCTTAGTCACAGGCACATTGGCATGCTTGTTTTTCGCTTCTTTATTGTCAATGACTTGTGTGTTCTAAGGGCTTACTTCACTGTGGGCTTCCGTTGTGCTGTATCCCTGTTAGAAATATATTTATTAATAAAATAGAAAGAAGCAAGTGTCACACTAATTAGAATAATCCATCCTACATGCTCCCTACTGGCCCTAAATTCACATTTAAGATGACCAAGAATTATTATCATTGAAAACCTAATCACAAACTCTCACGTCCAATTGTCATGGCAAAGATGAGACCAGGAGTGCTTTGTTTAGAACTTGTCGTGTCGTGTAGCCAGTTCGGAATCAACAGAACAAACTTCAGCAAGCAAAGACACTTTCTAAAATCCTTTCACGATGAGTTATCAAGCCACTCAAGAACAAAATAAAAAGCGAATTCCCCACCATTGCAAAGTTAAAATAAGTAGAAGCCTATTATATAACCATGTTCTGAGACCCAAATTAACAAAATTACAGTAATAATTAAGAGCAAATAATCACGCCAAATGATCGCCACATTCAAGTGAGCATTTAACAAAGCTCCCCCCCGTGATATTTTTAAATTCCTTCCTTAGCCCCAAGAAACTAACATGGAGCCCACATAGAAGGAAAGCACAACCATACAAAGGAATCTTACTTTGAAATAAACACCAAATCAAATTGCAGAGGAGAAGCAAAGAGTAACTTTCTACACATCCGAGGCCGTGTGAACGTGGCTCTGGCCAGAATACAAGCAACCAGCTCTTCTTTTAGAGAAACACAGGTCATTCAGAATCGCAGACAACTTGAAGTCACAAGCCTAAAATAACAAAGAAACATAATTCTGCATCAGTCAGGGAATCCAAAAATTACATTAGAAAATAAAAAAAAATAGAAAATGAAAACACACGCTCACACTTTTGCAAAAAAGGAAGAAGCAGGTAGTAACTTTGTTGATATAGGAGTCCATAGAGTCTGATTCTGGCCAGAATACAATCAGTCGTCTCTCTGTTTAAGGAAACACGTCATTCAAGATTGCAGCCAATTTGAAAGCAAGACCCTAAAATACAACAAAGAAGTTTTAATTCAATTCAATCAAAACACCAAAAATACATTTTCTTTCAGTATATCTGAGTTATTGTCCGTAGTGACAATGTAATAAGCAGACCACCAGCCAAGAAAAAGGAACGCCAACTAAGGCAGAAATTTACTAGGATTTCTTGTCCAAGATTCCTTGTCAAGTTTATTGACTGTGTCATGATCGATTAAATAAACTGACCAACTAACTAACCCATCAAGCATTCGACACGATATCCTGTAGATTTATAGTTAATGACCACACCAGGTGGAACTTGGATGTACACAAGGAGGCAGAGACGTACAACTAAGATAAGATCAATCAAATTTGAGCTCTAGAATGTTCTATGCCAGGCAGGCCATAAAGCAACAATTTAACCTCTAAACAAGCTAATTAAAACAAATGGCATTTGCTGCTATGAAACTAGTAAAAAAAGTTTAATTCTTTTTTGTTTTCCTTGAGGATGTGACTAGCTTCTTTAGTTTCTTATAATGAGTTTGGGTTATAAAAACTAGTATGTAGATGCTATTCTTGTATTCCTAAGCAAAATAGCAGAGGCTAAAAGTAAATACCTTTAAGTTGCTTTCGTCTCTCTGGATCTCAGTATGGCTTTTCACTTGTATCTCACATTATCCTTTTAATTCCAGCCATTGTTGCTTGTGGCCTGCCAGCTTCTAGTAAAAAATAGGATGCGAACTGAAAAAAATGAAAACATGTTATAGAAAATATAATAAAAAACAATTTAAAGCTCAAGGGCCTCCTCACTCACCAGCTAAAGGAAATGTGTACGACAGGCAGCAGGCTGACTTTGAAGCCCACCAAAGATTACATATGGCTTGTGGGATATTCCGTCGCATTAAAAATCACAAGATTGTTTGCAGCTGAAACTTTCTGCAACTGCTGCTAAAGAACCTCTTCAGGCATAAAGGAAAACAGAAAAGAATGTTAATAAATGCATAGTCGATAATAAGAGTAGTCAATGGTCCCTCATTTCCCACCTGCACAATCATTGCTGTCACAGAGAGGTAACAGCGAGGTAGATCCTGACCTCAAACCGATTTAAGAAACATGGCAATAAGTTATGCTCGGTTATGCTCAATATTAAAATCACTGCCTGGTTTCCCATTTACATTTAGCTCCCAATAGCTTTCTTCAACAAATCTGTAAAAAAGAAAGGCAGATTAGATGAAACACAATTATAAAGTCTTCAAATATTAAGTACCAGTCATATTGATACAGTTCAATGAAAATTTTCAAATAAATTTACCTGTTACTCCAATGCATTTGTGTCACTTGGTATATTCATCAAGTTTAGCATAGTAAAAATATTTCACTAAAAACAATTGGAGTTCTTAGACCTGAAAATAAACAAATAGAAGTGTACACAAAACAACAAAAAATGATAAAACAATTTTGAGAAAAATGAGAGCAACCCACCTTTTAGAGCAAACTACAGCAAAAAATCAAGCGACAGAAATGGAAACAAAAACAAGCTGCAGATATTGCCTAGTAACCTGAAGTAGGCCTTGGTGCAAGGGGCCAAGCTACCTTGGATGGATTTCAGCTTTGAGTCCTTCCAGACATCAGATATCAATCCAGACCTGCTTATCAGCTTGATCCCATAGACATCTGACTTCTTTCCAAACTAAATAGAAACCAGAGCCAAACAGCTGAATGCCAGGACTCCACACAATTCAAATACGTTGAAAATAAAATTAAATCCCATTGTAGCATGTTAGAGAGGCGCTCCATTTTCCCTTCGAAAAAAATCATTTGCTTCGATTATTTACAAAGTGCAAAGTAAGGGGCCAAGCTACCTTGGATGGATTTCAGCTTTGAGTCCTTCCAGACATCAGATATCAATCCAGACCTGCTTTTCAGCTTGATCCCATAGACATCTGACTTCTTTCCAAACTAAATAGAAACCAGAGCCAAACAGCTGAATGCCAGGACTCCACACAATTCAAATACGTTGAAAATAAAATTAAATCCCATTGTAGCATGTTAGAGAGGCGCTCCATTTTCCCTTCGAAAAAAATCATTTGCTTCGATTATTTACAAAGTGCAAAGTAAGGGGCCAAGCTACCTTGGATGGATTTCAGCTTTGAGTCCTTCCAGACATCAGATATCAATCCAGACCTGCTTTTCAGCTTGATCCCATAGACATCTGACCTCTTTCCAAACTAAATAGAAACCAGAGCCAAACAGCTGAATGCCAGGACTCCACACAATTCAAATACGTTGAAAATAAAATTAAATCCCATTGTAGCATGTTAGAGAGGCGCTCCATTTTCCCTTCGAAAAAAATCATTTGCTTCGATTATTTACAAAGTGCAAAGTAAGGGGCCAAGCTACCTTGGATGGATTTCAGCTTTGAGTCCTTCCAGACATCAGATATCAATCCAGACCTGCTTTTCAGCTTGATCCCATAGACATCTGACTTCTTTCCAAACTAAATAGAAACCAGAGCCAAACAGCTGAATGCCAGGACTCCACACAATTCAAATACGTTGAAAATAAAATAAATCCCATTGTAGCATGTTAGAGAGGGGCTCCATTTTCCCTTCGAAAAAAATCATTTGCTTCGATTATTTACAAAGTGCAAAGTAAGGGGCCAAGCTACCTTGGATGGATTTCAGCTTTGAGTCCTTCCAGACATCAGATATCAATCCAGACCTGCTTTTCAGCTTGATCCCATAGACATCTGACTTCTTTCCAAACTAAACAGAAACCAGAGCCAAACAGCTTAATGCCCCTAATGCACAGTGTTTCAAGAAAATCATAACACTGGATCATTGATTTATGTAAGATAGGATTTAAAACAATAAAAAAACAATGTGCTGAATATTGCTTTTCCTAACCTTTCCTCCCTTGTCACCATAAAAAATCTTTACTTTTGAAAATTCTTCAGCTCTTAGGACCTTTAATGCAGCCCACATAAATGGAAAGAATAACTGCAACACTGGTGAATGTATTGCAGTGATTGCAATGCAGAGCACAAAGTAACTTTCTGGATTCTAAACCAGACTCCAGCCAATGAGAAGTCTCTTCTTTGCAGGTCACTTAAGATAGCAGACAACTTGAAGTTATAAGCCTAAACCAGCAAAGAAAAAAAGTCCAAATCATTCAGGGGATCCAAAGGTTACAGTAGAAGGCGTACAAGGAAAAAACAAATACTTACACTTTTGCAGGGAGAAAGAAGCATGGAGTAACTTTGTTGGCACTAAGGCCGTTGAGCCTGAGTCTGGCGAGAATACAATCAGCTGTCTCTCCTTTCAGGGAAACTTACGTCATTCAAGATTCCAAATAACTTGAAGTCGCAAGCCTAAAATAACAAAGAAAATACAATCCAAATCAATCATTCAAGGACAATACAATAACTTTCAGTATATCTGAGTTAGTGTCTGTGGTACCGATCTAGCAGGAAATCCTCATATATTGTTCACAAGTTCAGTAGAAAACAAACCCTTGGTATGTTTATTTATTCCACCAGCTGAGGCAGACGTTCGACAGGATTCCCTGTCAAATTCAATATATGTGTCATAAATCTAGCATTCAGCAACAAACAAACCCTGTAGATAGCCCGCCAATTAAGAATTCACCAGAATTCTTTGCAAAAGTACAATGATGATAGCAAAATACCAAACAATGTTAAACGATCCGTTTCCTCATTGAAGATACAACTACAGGAACCTTCAGCAATCCCAGCAACTTGCAATGAACCTTACAACATGCCACGCTTGCTCTACAGCAGACCCTTTTTGACGCCTGGTTCTGAACCTCTTCTGACAAAGCCTTTTTTCAAACAGTATCCCCAGTGTAAACAGCCAAAAGCATGACTGAAAAGGTCAAAAGATACACAAGCCCTGACAAAATTTATTTGAACGTAACCCTTGTACCTCATCGTACTCAAACAAACTTCAAACCTGTTCCAACCATGAGGATGGTAGAACCCTAGTATTAGCTAAAGATATGAGTATTTAATTGCTACTAATCTCAGGATGATCAGAGAACCTTACCATCAATAAAGACAAGAATTGACACTAACTTAAGTGCCCATGCAAACGATGAGCATGAAGCTGTCTCACTGTCAACCTATGTCAACCCAATGCCAGATGGCATAATTCAGAACTTTATATCACTCCCAACCAAGATTCACAGGGTTTTTGAAATGCCACATTGTTAGCGTACTGACTTAAGATGCGGTTTAACAGATACATAATACAAAATATTAATAAAAGTAGAAGAAAAATACTTACATCAACATGTGGCTGTAGAGGTTTCAGGCTAGGCTCAGGCTCACTCGCTGATGACGTCGTTATCAAAATGGCGGCGCATCCGCTGACGTCACTAGGCGCGCAAAATGCAAACATAGGAATGAAGAGTTCACACAGGGTAGATGCAGGTAAAATCAACTGGAAAGAACCAAAATGTAGTTATTAAACAATGTTACTAGTAAGTCGGCTTGTCACATAATATAAGGCTTTTATTTACGAAGACATACAGGGCAAAGAGAAAGGAGAAAGGTGTTATTGGCAGAGTGGACCAAGGATGACCAGGGAAGTGGAAAAGGGAAGGGAGGGGAGGGGAGGGGGAGGGGGGGCCAATTCTCATTCAGTCTTCTTGTGTCCACCGTCCCATCGGTACCACGTAATGTCACGTCACGCCGTGGGGGGGCAGCGGGCCACCTCCACGTGCTATTTTCTCAACGGTTATAAATTTTACCAAAACAAACAGAAAGATGGAAAAGTGTATTATTGCTGCAGGCAAAAATTTAAAGGCTGCAAAGCAACAGCTTCTTCTGTGAATGGGGAAAATTTAATCCCAGGTGCGGAGAGACACAACCATGCCAAAGACTCCATCATGAAGAGGGAGGAGGCCAAGAATATCATCAACAACATTGTAAACGAGTGCCTGGAGAGCCCCAGATCATCCATCCACACCATTTTCAACAAGCACATGTCCAAGTAAGTGTGTGTCTTTGTGCCTGTCAGCACCAGGATCAGACCAATTCATCTCTTCCAAAGGCATTGAACCCAGGTTTAAACCCAGGTTTAAATTTAACTAGCTCTCTTGACGCAGCTTCCATGTAACTCCTGTCAGTTTCAGTTCAGTCGTTTTTACTTAGATTGTGCCCATGTCGATGCCTGCCCCAAGCATCTTTTACACAACTTTTTCTATGCATTCCTTTGGGCTGGCTCCCAATCGGTGATGAGCTTTTGGGGCATGATGCCAAATGTTTGTTGTCACGATTTTTTTTTTGATTTTGCTCCATGGCACAATGGTTTCAGCACTCATTGACATCTATGGCCATGTGGCACACATCACTGTCAGCAGCCTTTAGAGTCCTCATGAAGCTATATGGCTGCATTGCCTCCCTTATCAAATAAAATTTTAATACACCTTTCTTATTTTTACTGCAGGATTGATGATGGAGAAATGATTGAGAGAGTAACAATCAAAAAAGTGAGGGACACTCTGAGGTACAGGGTTGGTAGGCCACGATGCCCCCAGAACCTTTATGATGCTGCTCAACTACTAGAGGAAAATGCACGATGGGGTAAGAACTTCATATTTGATGCACATTTATTAAAATACCATATTGGCATGAAGATCAGTCTCAAAGATTGGAATTTTGTTTTGTTTTTTCAGGTCGGACTAAAATGGATGAGGAAGACCTCTACAGAGGCTCGTGTGGGATTGGGGCTGACATATCGCTAATATTCGCTTCCAACCGAATGTTGTCAATCTGTAACATAGCAGATACATATGCTGCAGATGGGACGTTCTACATAGTCCCCAACGTCCCAGGGGGGAAACCAGTGTTTGTGTTAGCCGTTTTCCAGTTTGGACAGGTATACATGAGAAACTCATTGCCTTTTCTATACCTTATTCACTGTTCTTAAAAAAAATGTTGTCAACAGGTTTGGCCTTTGGCCGTGATTGTGATGGGCTCCAGGACAGAGAATGCATATGCGGCAGTGATGGAAAAGCTCAAGGAGCTGGGTCTCAAACCCAAAAAGTTAATTACAGATTGGGAGACAGTCCAAAGAAGTGCGTGGAAAAAAATATTTAAGAAAATCAATATTTGGGGGTGCATATGGCATTACCAAAGGGTAAGTAGTGTTGTACGAAACCTGCTTGAGTTAGAAATGTTACTTCATTATCTGGCTCATCCTTGTCTTGTGTGGCTTTTTATATGCAATGCTGGAGTCTCCCCTCCAGCGACCTCTTAGAAGGCTTTTTAATTTTATCAAACCCATTTTCATTTTCACATGAGGAAGCCTTGGTACTAATGAATATCAGTGACTGTTTTGTAATTTACCAACAAAATCCCAAAAAGGAGGATAGGCTCTTCTGAAGAAGAAATTCAATCTTGAATTAATGCCATCAAGTCCACTTGTACTTGGAATACTTCTTCTGAATACACTTAGTTCCTTCGAGGACACTCTCATAATCCATTACCTTGTGAAGTATGACAACATCTTTTCAAACTTTTTTCGGGCTTTTCTTAAAAGTTTCCTCCTATATCCAGTTTCTTCATTTTTTTGATCTTTCATCAAACCCTTTTTGTATTTTATCTGGTGGAAGCCTAATGAAGTAGCGCTTACCTGATGTCAGTGTTTTATGTCTTTTTTGTTACAGTTCACAAATTATTATTATTATTTTTATTATTTCAGGCTGTTTACCGGAAAGCAAACAAGCATGGACTGGCACAGTTTCTCAGACCAGGGGCAAAGCCATCAGATGAGCGATACTACATGAGGCTCTTCTCTCTGCTTCCAAGGCTGCCACCAGATAAGATACATAAAGGGTTTGCTCAAATCAAGAAACTGGCAAGGAGGAAACTTTCAAGCAAAGGCCTAAAAAAGTTTGAGAAGATGTTCGCATACTTCAACAGGCAATGGATAATGAGAGTGTCCTCTAAAGAACTCAGTGTATTTGGAAGAAGCATTACATGTACAAGTGGACTTGAGGGCATTAATTCAAGATTGAACTCCTTCTTCAGAAGAGCCCATCCTCCTTTTTGGGATTTTGTTGGTAAGTTACTAAACAGTCACTGAGATTCAAAAATAAATAAATCTTGTTTGTTCTTTAACACATTATTATTTACAGAACTCCTCAGAGACCTGGAAGCAGAATATTTCCGAAACTGGAATCGGGTTTGGAATTATGGGGTAGCTGGAGAAGGGGCAATCAGCATGGCATACAAGAAGCCATACAAGATTCAAATTGATCAGGACATTCTCCTTAGTTTACAAAGCATTCAGGATGAGCCAGATAATGTCATAAGGTTTCTCACTCAAGCTCAGACGTCCCTAAAGTCAGCTCTTACAGTCTTGTCGGACTACGGAGCTGAGGATGTGCCCTTCAAAAAGCTGTAAGTACGACATAATATTATGTCTTTCTCTGAGCTTTTCTGAGATTATAATAAAAAGCATGGTACAATTCTTGTTTCTAGCCCTTGTGAAGCAGAGTCTCCAATCAGAAGAACCCATAGGAGAGTAGTGCCAAGGCTGGCATCAGAGAGCGAGCAAGAGGATGGTATGTTAATACTCAAGAACAAAACAATCAAATATTTTAAATAACAGATTAATAACACCAGAATTTGTTGCATCAATACAAACAATATACATACCAGAGCTTAGAAGTGGTTTATCATGAATAATTTTGTCAACAGGTCCAAATAATGATGTTGGTGATAGAGGTAATCCTGGCCCCTCGCCCTCGCCCACTTCACAAGCTAGTGGAAGTCGTGCAAGACATCGTGAGGTTGCTGAGCCCACAACACCGACAGAAGACCTGCAAACACCAAAGGATTATATTGGTAAGTCCAGAGGCACTTTATACTTCTGATTATGACTAAGCGTTACGATAAAAATTCTTTAATAATGGGTTTATCATGAGTACCTACTTTTGTCAACAGGTCAAAATGATGATGTTGGTGATGGAGGCAATCCTGGCCCCTCGCCCTCGCCCACTTCACAAGCTGGTGGAAGTCATGGAGAACATCTTAAAGTTGCAGAGCCCACAACACCAACAGAAGACCTGCCATTACCAGAGAATTATTTTGGTAAGTCCAAAGGCATTTTTTACTTCTGATTATGACTAAGCTTAAGATTAAGATTCTTTGATAATGGGTGAAATATGTATTAATGTTGAAAGCATTTAAAACTAATGTACTTATTTTGTACAAAATTACGGAATTGTGAGACCTAAATTCATCACTTGTTAAAAATTATTACTTTTACTAATGGTACTATGCGTTGACTACAGCCAAAACACCACCTAAAGATTGGTGGTATGATTACTATCGTTCGCCAAATAGTACTTACTCATCGCCTCTCCCAGCATTCACCGCCTCACCAACATTCACTCCTGTTGGTCTCCCACGCATAAGATCACCAACATTCACTCCTGTTGGTAAGCAGCGCTTTGAATTTCCGTTTAATTGCATTCTTTATACAACACAAACCAACCTGTGTCCTGTTAATTATGATCTGCTCTTTACTTGCAGGATTCCCAGGAGCCTTGAAAAACTTTGCATCTCCAGCTGAGTCAACAAAAACAGCTGATATGGAAGTGTGGATGCTTGACGTTCTCGAAAGTGAAAGGAAGTCTGGTTCTGACGGAAACCCAATGGATCAAGGAGGAAAGCCTAGGAGAAAAAAAAGAAAAGCAAGTAAGTATACAGAGCTAGATTGATATATGATGCAGTTGTTTTGTTCCTCAATGATGGGGTTTGCCTCTAATATGTTTGTTCTGGTTTAAGACAGTGATGTGCCAGTTGAGCCAGCGCCACCAGTTGTGCCAAAGTGGGAGAGAAAGAGAGAAGCGAGGAAGTTGAAACGGAAAAAGCAAAGGGAGGAGGCCAGAGAGCAAACAGCACATCAAGGTAGAGTATGCAATTGAACAAAAAAAAAATTGAATTTTTTTTCTTACCAATGCTAAAATGGGGAATGTTGTCTTTTGTTAGCAGCTCAAGATCATGTATTGGTTGCTCAAGCAGAGACAGAAAATAATTCTGTTGAGTTGCCAAAGTGGCAGAGAAAGAGACAAGAAAGGAATCTGAAAAGGAAAAGGGAAAGGGAGGAGGCCAGAGCTCAAATGGAACAACAAGGTAAAGTGTACAATTGAACAAAAAAAAATGAAAGATTTTACTTACCAATGTTAAAATACAAAATGTTGTCTTTTGACATTAGCAGCTCAGGATCAAGTACAAGTGGCCCCATCAACAGCTCCAGTAGAGACGCCTGCAACAGGAAATGATTCTGGTGAGTTCCTGTAGAAAATTCCCATTACAAATTTAGTCCTGTACTTAAACCTTAGCTGCGTTCAGGTCTAATTAATTTTAATGACACATTTAGATTCTAACAACTAATCTTGTTTCTTTTTGCTTTCTTCTAGAGAATGAAGGCCCAGCAAGAAAATTGCGCCAGCTTCCAGGCAGGAAGTCACAGGGAGTGTTTATACGAGGAATCCACTTCTAAATATTGAATTTGTAATCAAATGTACCAGAAAAGCAATGCTTGAATTTAGTATCTATTTTGTATAGTTACGCCCATTCTATAATTGTTGATTACATTTTATATTTAAGCTACTTAAAATGACTCAAGGCACACATTAGATTTAATGAGATATGATTTGAATTGAGGGCAGAAAATTAAATTCATTCACAACATTCCTGTAAGGTACTATTTCATCTTTACAAACAATAACTTTTGGTTCATAGTTTTGGTAGGGTTAACAAAAAATAGACAGAACAATTTATTGTAGTGGATTGAACAATAAAAAGTTACTGTCCTTTCTCACAAGTAATTTATTTCATTTTCTTTTCATTTTGTGCTGGCATAATCCTAGCAACTGATCTTCATACCCTGCTTTCTCTTTCTTTGGCTCAAGATAAGACTTCAAAAGGCTGCTTTCTACATATGTTGAAAGAAGGGCCACTGATTTCAAGAAAAAATATCTTTTTGACAAAATTTGTTTATTAAAATTATGCTAGTGTGATCATAGTTCATCAGAAACCTTCTTCTTCAGTATTAAAATATTAACTTTTCCTGCAGAAGTTGATTCCCAAACAGAATGCACTATTATGGAGAGCTAGCACCTACAGCCTGAGCGCAACCAGATGCTCCTGATATGGGCCTGAGATTGTTCCAATAGTTTCCACAAGAGCACAGAGTGTTGACGTTGCAAGTGGATATACCCACAACGTTGCAGAAGGAGAGAAGTATGGAGTAACTTTGTTGACATCTTTGTGTAGCCTGACTCTGGCCAGCGCACAATCATTCGTCCCTTCTTCCAGAGAAAATCAAGTCGGTCTGGATCACAAACAACTTGAGGTAATAAGCCTAAAAAAATAAACCAAAGAAAAACAAGTTTAAATCAACCAGGGGATCCAATAATGCAAGGACAGTTTGAGGAAACAAAGCAAATACTCACAACTTTGCAAACATACACAATGGAGGGCCATGGAGTAAATTTGCTGACAACTCTGACAGTTTACTGGACCTCTCTGTCTCTCTATGTATTTGGATGGGGCAAAACTTAGTTATCGCTTCCCATATCTTTGAAAATCAAACTCTTGCAAAGCGGTGCAGATAGAAAACAAAATTACTTTTCCTCCTGCTTTATAAAATCTTCACTTGCCATCAAAGATAAAATAGCAGCACACACATAACAACTAGAAATTTCCAAGTGTAAGAAAAAAAAAAGTAGTATTGGATCCTATTTCTCTACCTAGCAAACAGCTCACCTTAAATAAGATAGAAAACTTCTAGCAGCAACTAATTCGCAAAACAGTCCAGTTCAAAACTTAAAATGTATGGAGTTCTGGCTTGTCCGAAACTGCATGGTGTGAGAGGCTCCTTCCCAAAATACCTTAAAACAAACTAAAATTACATATAAAGAAAATATGACAAAAGTATCAGTCGGAGAAATAAAGCATTTATTGATTCGGAAATTCACCTTGGCTGCAGTGCAAGTCCCTAAGAAGTCTCCATGATAATCTTCATCTAGTTTGCATTGGAAAGACTCGTAACTGAATGCATTCTCTTCTCGCAGTTCAAGCACAAATTGATGCCTTACATCCATGCTGGGAGGTCAAGCTGGTGAAGCTGTGACCAAAACCAGGATCTATCAGAAATTTGAAGTGGACCCAGCCTCTGTAAAAAAAAAAAAAAAAAAAAAAAAAAAACAAGATTACTATATTTTCTTTGAATAACTGCAAATCTACCTTGTTCCTGAAGTAGGCATTGTAAAAACTGAAGAGCAAATGAACTCAAACCAATCATTTAGACACTTTCATGAAAGCAGGTTATTGACCGAACTACATTAAGCATCTGCATAGCCTAAACTTAATCATAACTACAAAATTGATTTTAACATAAAAAAGGAAACAATAGGCAAGTTTAGTTTTCATGAAGTTCTGTCCACGATTAAGGTTACTCTCTAGTGAAACCTAGATCTGTGATGTGTTTTCTGGAATGAAATCTCCCTTTTTGGGGCTTTACAAATCCTCGTTGATTGAAGTTCAGTTTAGGATGTATCGTGTACGTCACGAAAGGGCAATACAGTTTGAATATAGGTTTCTTTCTCCGTGCTATGCTTTCACAATTAAATCAAGTATTTCAACATTCAAAGTTTAAGATAACAAAGGCAACATAACCCCCTAGACCGGTGTCCGAGCGAACAAAACTTTCGTTGCATTAACAGCTTAGGTCTATTTCTTTGGACGACAATGACCCAATCAAAAAAACCTAACCTATCCTGGAACAGTAAATACGTTGAGACTTGCGAGTTGAGTTATAAGAAATGCAAGGAAATGCCAGGTCCCAGTCAGCGCTCAGTCAGTAACGCAGTTGACGGCTCTCCCCAAGGGGCCTGTAGGACTCTACTGCCGAGGCAACGGGTTATCATATTTCTCATCCTCCCTCCACGATATTTCTCATCACGCTGTTTACACTAGTCCGTAGCAGACGATCAGTTGGCGAAGCCAATAAACATTTGTAGATTGTTCCTTCGGTTTAAAGCTACGAGGCCATCAAGAAATTTCGTTTAAATTATTGCAACTTTTAACTGACTGATAGCCGG
The DNA here is from genome assembly GCA_030522485.1 of Stenchaetothrips biformis. NCBI lineage: Eukaryota > Metazoa > Arthropoda > Insecta > Thysanoptera > Thripidae > Stenchaetothrips > Stenchaetothrips biformis. Next base: position 3,984,508 of record CM060103.1, on the reverse strand, counting down.
CTCTAATTTTAGAACGCGAGTGTGTTTTATCTGTTGAATAAAATATGAAAAAAAAGAAGAGAAAATCATGTTTTACTGATGCAATTTGAATTTGTTGTCAATTGCAGAAGACCTGTACTTCTGGTAGAAACACTGTGGAAAGCAAACTCTCATCCGCCAAAGAAATCTGATTGTAAGTTGCTTGCATGCAACGGAAAGAATGAAAACAAAATTAGAGGTTTCAATTTGGACGGCCAAGTTTAGACAGATGTCAATGAAACTGGTGCGATTCAGCCTGGGCAAAATATTTTTACATCGTAGTAATGGGATGACCTTCTCAAAGTAAAACCATTATATTTAGAACATCAGATTGTGTCACACGTTATCGAGAGATGGAAACTCAAAATACACCGTTTCTAACTTTTATTTACTATGGATTTTCATGTGATTAATAACTTACATAGTTTGCCTAGCTGCAGCCTTGCTGATGTCCACAGCTACCAGTCCAGTCACCTTTCCAATAAGATGTGAGCACTTCGATATTTTGCAAGTGTGAGCAACAATCTCTGTAGCACATCAGTATTGAAGTTAAAATGTTGAAGAAAAATGTCCTGCATGGTTCCTTCAACCTGAAACAAAACAAAGCATAATATCACTAACTTTCACTTTTCCATCAAGTTCAAATCAAGCTTTAAGTGCAAACCAAGCTGCTGGAATTTAAAGAGTGCAATCAGGCACATTGCTTAGAACCAAAAGAAAAGTGATTGATTCAGTACTACAAACTAATATCTCAGTAACGTGCGCAGAATATTAAAATACCTCTTGTATTAGTTAATTCATTCAGCAAAAATGGCATTGAAAAAATGAACACAGCAGATTCTCTGAGGTATATGATATGAAGCCACAAGACGTTTCAAAATAAAGCAAAAAGGCAACCTAGAAGAAAAGAGATGTGAAAAGGCAATACTTGCCATTAAATAGACGACGAGGAGAGTAACAAATGAACCAGACAACTTCTTGAGTATCAATTATTTAAGAGCATAACATAACCTGCAAGCCCTAAGGAATCAAATCACAACGGAGTCAATTTACAAGGTATTAAACGCAACATGACAGTTAAAATTAAAGGAACCGTAAAAGCAAAGTAAAGCTGTAATAAGCGATACTTGCCATTTAATAAGAAGATACTGTGGAGTCGGTGAATAAGCAAGCAACTTCCTTACCTAGTATTGTTATTATTAAAAAATTATGGAGAACCACCTGCTTCTTGCTCAAAAGGAATGTGGTGTTGCTCTAAAGTCCCTGCTAGTCACACGCTGCACATAATGTTCAGACTAAATAGAATGGTATTCTGTGGACCTTCGCCACTTTGTCAAAATGCCAGTGACTTCAATTGTGATGAAATCGACGCCACTTCATACAATTGATTGCAACGAAAATCATTCAGTTACCATGTTGTTGATAAAAGACGCCAACCGCTAAACATAAACAAACAGGTGCGGCTGCGGCATCTGGTTCTTGCTCGCCTAGCCTCAGCCTCTCCCACGTTAGAAACTATGAGAAAGTTTATCTTTCCATTGCCGAAAGTATTGTAACGTTGGGGAGGTGGTTTCTGGTGTCTAGACTGAGGGAAAACCAGGAGTAGACCAGGACGTGTTTATTCACACAGAGCTCGGGTACAACTGGCACCGAAGCGCCCGCGTTAACAACCGTCGTCAAGGCTTTGTTCGACACTCTGCGCATGCGCGCCCGCTAGACTGCCAATAGCAGCATGGCTGCCAATAACAGTGCTGACTGCGCATAGCCACAGTGGTGGCTACTGTCTCTAACACTACAATTACTCCTCCTTCTCCTTTAGAAGGACATGAACCACCCCAAGAAAAGCGGAGCGTCAGAACAAGCCAAGCCAACGTTCACAAAGAAAATGATGTTTGAAAATGAAAGCCGTCTTGAGATGTCTCGACTGGGGGCAGCACCGTACTGAGCGTCTCGTCATAACTCGGAGTTCTGGTACTTCTTGAAGTGCTACCGCCAGGACGCAAGCGTAAGGAGGCTTGCCCGGCATAACTTAGGGTAGGATCTCCCTCTTGACACGCTCGACGTCACCGTGATGCCCTGGGGTTGGCTAGACCCAAAAACAAAAAGAATCTAAGCTGCATCGGAAAACCACGGAAACTGAAACACGAAACAAGGGGGAGACTAGTCGTGTGTCGTAATGAGAGGGAAAACGAACTGAAAGAGAAAGGGATTGAAAATGTAGTGTTTAATGCAACACAGGGAAAAACACAAACTATACAACTTGAATTTAAACAGTAATTAGAGGGTGCATGATTAGAGAGGTGCATGATTAGAGGGGTGCATGATTAGAGGGGTGCCATAATCTTTAACGCCAATAGTAGTTGGGCATGAAGAACCCCGGAGGGAACATCATTGGCATTTGGGGCATGGACCACGGGCCGTGGACCATAGGGTGCATCTGCGGCATGGGCGGCATCGGCTGCATCTGCGCCATCGGCGGCATGGACGACATGCACCATTGAGGGGGTTGGTCGCCATGCTGTCGGCTGCGCTGCTGGTGCTGGCCGCGCTGCTGGTGCTGGCCGCGCTGCTGGTGTTGGCCGCGTTGCTGGTGCTGGCCGCGTTGCTGGTGTTGGCCGCGTTGCTGGTGTTGGCCGCGCTGCTGGTGTTGGCCACGTTGTCGCTGGTCATAGCCACGGCGCTCATCATGGGAGCGCTGGCCGGAGCGCTCTCCAGACTGGCCACCTTGGCGGCGTTGCTGGCGTCGGCGCCGGGGGTTGGGACGCTGGGCCTTGCGTTCGCCCTCGCCAAGCCGCTCGTGCACATCGCGCTTGGGATTCTCCGAACGGGACTCAGGGGAGGGGGACCGGGACGAGTACGAGGACTCGGACATTGCGTCAGACCTCTTGACGATCTGCGACTTGATCATCACTGCGGGGCAGAAGGGGACAAGGGAAAGGTTTAGCGGTGGAAGGTGAGCCACTGTCCACGGTGGTCAAACATGCTTCCGTTTATAGCTGCCAAGCGGTCAACATGGACAATGTGACGACGCGGTTTGCGGGGTTTACGTCCTCTGACAGGCCGCGTCGGGACAAGGACCTCTTCGATACGCGCAATGCAATCGTTAATCAACTTAATGATTATGAAGGGTCCTTCCCATGAGCTGTGCAGCTTGGGACTCTTTCCCTTCTTCCTCCGAGGATGGTAGAGCAGCACAACATCGCCTTCCTTGAAATACATCAGAGAGGACAGCTTGTCATAATGCGCTTTCATGCGTTTGACAGCACTCCTGGTGTTTTCGCGAACAATGTTGTGGATCTTATCCAACCTCTCGCGTAATTTGACCGGGTACAGCTTGCGCCCACGCAAGGTGTCACTGTCAGGGAGTGTCGGGGGTGCGCCATGAACCAGGTCCAGTGGCACGCGCATCTTGCGGCCAAACAAAACCTCGTACGGCGAAAACCCTGTGACGTTACTGACTGTTGCTCTGTACGCATGTAGCACATGCGGCAACAAGTCAGGCCAATTGCTGGGCTCATCTTCAGCAAGGACGGCCACTTGCCGGGTCAAACTACGGATGAAATTCTCGACTTTTCCGTTGCTGGAAGGTTTGGCCACCGAGACGCGGCACTTCCGGACTTTGTAGATGTCCATAACAGCACGGAAAAGTTCGGATTCAAAAGAGCTACCGTGATCGGTCACAAGACCACGGTCAGAAAAAATCACAGAAAAAAACACAGAATTTCTCTGGTCAATTGGTTGCACGGACAGTCCGTAATTATCCGTAGTGTTCACAGAATCATACCGGACAGCCTGTGAACAGAAAATCTCTGTAAACAGAAAATTACCGTGTTCCACGCATAGGACAACAGAAAGAAAAGGCTTTTTCTTTCAAAAGCAAAACATTGATATAGTTATCCAGAAATGTATGTCTCTCTGAGACAAACTTACAACATTAACACAAGCAAAAAATAATGGATTAACTACCTCAAGTGCGAAAACCGCCAAAAAAGAAATTTAAGACCACTGACTTTTACATTTGTCGTTTCAACCCAAGATATGTGTCGACTATTTTGTTTGTTTCGATGGAGGGAACCCGTTATTATAATTTCTTCCCTTTTTGCTGACTCCTATTTTTTGAAAATGAGGAAGGTGCGCGGATTAAATCCAGATCACGGAAAATTTCTGGCCACGGACTAGTCTGTTCACGGACTATTCTCTTTACAGACTCTCCGTTAACACCAGATCACAGAGAGAATCTGGCCACGGGGCAGTCTGTGGTGTCTCCGTAAAGAACTGTCGGTAACTTCTCTGTGATTTGCACAGAATTTTTTACAGTGACTGTAAGGCGCTCCTAGCCTACTGAAAACTTGTGACACTAACGCCGAGGCCACCTCTGGTGCTTTCAGAGTTCTAAGTGGGATCGCTTCAGGCCAAGCACTGAAAGCTTCCACAAGAACAAGCACATATCTGTAGCCGTCAGGGTGAGAGGGCTGCAGGGGGCCAAGGAAATCAGCATGAAACCTTCCGAAAAGTGTTCCTTCCCGAAACACTTTCATGGGGGCTCGAGAGCGGCCAACAGCAGGGCCTTTCACCTGAGCACACCTCAAGCAGGAAATTACGCAATCACGGATGGCCGTGTGCATGTCAGGCCAATAGAAACGCTCTTTTAGCAAATGGTAACATTTGGACACGCCGAAATGTGAGCCAGAGCTCGGACTCGTGTGGTATTGCAAGACCAGGTCCTTTCTCTGCTTCTCTGGGACCACTATCTGATAGACACTCAGTTTAGGGTCACCAGAACTGTGTTCAAAGCACCGTTTCAAAACACCATTTTGCAGCACCAAGGACTTGAACTGAACCCACAGACTCCTTGTAATTGGCCCAAAACCAACTATTTCCTGGAGTCGCGGTTTTCGTTCAGCCTTGACTGCATCATAAATGGGCTTCAAATCGGGGTCACATTCCTGTGCCTTCGCCAAATTTACGGGTTTCCACTCGTCGCCGTTCACAATGGAGACTTGGCGAATCAGGAAGGAGATGATTTTATCACTTTGTTCATCTCGTAGTTCCATCCGTTCACATGTTTTGCAGTGCGGGGAGCAAGGGCGGTCCGGTCTCCTTGACAACGCATCTGCATTGGTCAAGTCCTTGCCCTTCATGTGGCGGATTTCGAACCGAAATTCCTCCAGACGCATTAGCTAGCGGGCAAGCTTCCCTTCGGGATGCTTGAAAGAGCGAAGCCACTGCAAAGCGTAATGGTCCGTGTAGAAAATGAACGGGCGAGCCAATAAGTAAAGTCTGAACACTCTTGTGGCCTCCACCAAAGCGTAGAGCTCTGCGTGTGTGGCACACAGAGGACGCTTGTTCGTGGGCATTTTCCGCGAGTGGTAGTGCAGCACCACTTGGCGGCCATCTTGCTCCTGTGACAGGATGCAAGCCACAGCGCGTTGCGAAGCGTCGCAATGAACCGAGAACGGGCCCTTGTCAGCACGCGCGACGCCTAGAACGGGGGCTGTCGTCAACGCGGTCTTTAGTCGGTCTAAAGCTTCCTGGCAAGCTGGAGACCAGACGAAAGGGACACAGTCACGGAGAAGGTCATAGAGAACGGCGGCCGTGTCAGCCATGTGGTCAATGAACCTGCTGTAAAACCCAGCTAGTCCAAGCCACGAGCGTAACTCGGTGCGGTTAAGCGGAACGGGCCAATGGACAATGCGTGCCACTTTGTCCTCGTTCGCACTAATACCGTCCTCGGTGAGCACAAAGCCAAGAAACTCCAAACGCCGTTTGAAAAGAAAGCACTTCTTTGCTTTCAGTTTCATTTGGGACGCTCTGATACGATTGAATAGCGCATGAGTCTTCTGGAGCATGTACTGGAACTCGTCTCCAGCCACACAAATGTCATCCAGATACACGCCATACGAATCGCCCAGGTCACACTCGGCTGTAGGATTCTTGGACGGACGCATCAGTCTGTCTGTGACGGTCTGGAAAACTCCAGGGGCGGCGGAGAGGCCGAAGGGCATGCGCGTGTACTCCAGGAAACGCGAGGGAAGTCCCAGCGAGTCGGGTAGCACGATGGCCGTCTTGGGGATGTCCTCCTCGGCAATCTCGAGGTTGTGATACCCAGAGGCTAAGTCTGCGTGTGAGTACCACTTCCGGCCGCCGAGCCGTTCGAGCAGCTCCTGAGTGCGCGGAATGGGCGTGGCGGGGATCCGCGTGACTGCATTGAGTGCACGGTAGTCCACCACAGCGCGAATCTCAGGTTTGCCAGACGCGTCCAGTGTCTTCTTTTTCACAATCAAGATCGGCGAAGCCCATGGAGACTGACTGGGGCGCACTGTCCCTTGCTCCAGCAATTTCTCATACAAGGCCTTCACCTCCTCACGCAAGTGAATGGGGAGCGGCCGGGCTTGCTGCTTGATTGGGGGCGTGTCGCCCGTGTCAATCCGAAACTTGACCCACGGACAACAGCCAAACTCGTCGTTATGTTTGACGAAAATGTCATGGTTGCGGCGGACTAACAGAGCGACTTGCGCACTCTGGTCTGGCGTCAAACCTTCACAGCGGTCCACCAGTGACTGCAAGTCAGCTGGGAGAGGCTGGTCGTCAGGAATCGGTGGCAGTGCCGGCGTGGTGTCAATGTCGGCCTGGGCCGTGTACGGAACCGTGTCCACACGAGCAGAACGTACTGGAACGGGCAACTCCTCGTACAGCGCCGCGAGTTCGTGGAGACTCGTGGGGTGCACGTATGCCACAACCGAATTTGCAGGCAGCACCACGTGATTGCCGCTAATATTCGTAATTGTGAGTTCCAGCAATGACCACGCAAACGGCACGAATGCACATGCAATGGAACACTGGCGTTCGTTCAATAGTTCTGTCGGGCCTATGAGCCCTAATGGCACATTTTCAGAGTCAGCCGCCTCAGTGAACAGACCACTGTCGGACGACAGAGAGCCCCGAACTTTAGAAAAAGTGGGGGTGGCGTCGGAGCTATCTGCAGCCGAAGCAGTCCGACCCGAGGCGGCCTGCTCAAAAACCTGCGAAATGTTTGCTGCAGGCCTCACACTGGCAAAACTCAGTCCCTCCTCGCCCCGCACCGCAACCTGGCCACTCTGGGATGCTGCATCCCTGGGTCCAAACACAGAGCTTTCCCTGTGCTGCGTGCTGGCGGCGGTTGTGCCTTCACTGCACTTCTGACTGCCGTTTTTACCGAGTGCCCGCATCAAAACATTCGAAGGCACAAATTCTGGGCCGTGAAATCTAGCAAGGAACTTTACCGTGGCGTATGGCTGCAACTCAACCACGCCTGCAGAACGAACCACTGCGTAAACTGAGCACACATCGAAAGTGCCAATGTCCACTGAGTGCGCGAAACGGAACGGACAGGTGACACTGTCGTCCGCACGCTGCGATCCAGTCGGGGGATCCAGACGAAACTCCTTCGTCTTTGTGTCAACGGCGCCACCATGAGCCGTAATAAAGTCGGTGCCGACTATGCACGGGTCCACTATGTCAGCCTCGTACCCTGGGAAGCGGTACAGTCGGCCACAAATCTTGAGACAGCGTAGGACGGGGCCGAAAAGCATCTTTACGCCACCGTCAACATTACGGAGTCTAAGAGGGCTTACTGCAGGCTTGGGACCGTCGAACAGGCCAGTTCGAACCACCGAAATGACAGCGCCCATGTCCAGCACACACGGGACAAGCTTGTCATTCAAGTGCAAGTCAGCTACCGGCGAACCGACTATAGGCAAAGGCTCGACTTCGTCCGAGGCAGCCTCCACTGACAACGCAGTGTCAGTAGTCAGGGAGGCTACTGCCGGTTTTCCGAACGTCTAGTGCTAGACGTTGGCGGGGACGTCGACGGCGCCGACGGATTAAACATCCACGCGCCAGGGGCTGAAGCAGGCGGCCACGCAAAGGGGTGCGCGATGGGCTGCATCGCGACAGGCGCCATCGGGGCCTGATAGGCGGGCGCGGCCTGGTACACCGTCGGCGCGGCCTGCAAGGCGTGCACGGCCTGGACGGCCTGCACGGGCGGCCGCTGCTGCTGCTTATGCCAGCACTGAGACTGGTAGTGGCCGGGCTTCTGGCAGTGCCAACAGACAACGTGTTTGTTGCCCTTGGTGTTGCCACCGCGCCGATAACCTCCTTGGCCACCACGGCCTTGGGCGGGGTTCGAACCCCGGACCTTGTCAGGCTTGTCCGCAGGTCGCTCGTCAGTGCGCGGGGCCTGCGTGCCAGCGGCAGCGCGGGCGGCTACCTGGCCGACAGCTGCCGTGAGTTGGGTGGCCAACGCGTCGAGGCGGGTCAGCAAGGGCCCGTGCGCCGAGCTCGAGGACGCAGCGGGCTGCTGGTCCTGTGCGGGCGCTACCGCGGCTTCGAGTACCGGCATGGTGCGCGGCTTTTTCGCCGGGGGCTGCCCGAGACGAGAACGTGCAAGGCGGCAAGCATCGAGCGCAAACCCGATGTTGGGGCAGGCGACGCCAGCCAGGCCGGCGCGAACTTCGGTGTCGTACAGTCCACTCAGGAAGTACTGGACACAGTGCTCGTCGACACGGTGCGCGGGCGTGTCTGGGAAAGCCCGCCGCGTGGCGCGAACCACGCGGGTGCTCCAGGCCTCGAGGGTCTCGTCTGCACCCTGCTTCAGGGTGTGCAGCGAACGCATCTCGGTCCACGCATGGATGGGCTTGCTGTAAGCCGCCGAAAGGGCCTCATCTAGGGCCCGGTAGGTGCGGTTGGCACCTAGGTCCTCTAGAAGGGTCAAAGGCTCGTCAACAAGAGCCGATGACAGCAGCTCGAATTTCTGCCGGTCAGTAAGCTGATAATAGCGAATAACATCCGCAAACGAATGACGATAGACATCATAGCCTATTTTGCCATTGTACTTCGGCACTGCCTTGCGTAACATCAAAATGACGCTGGGTTCAACGCCACCGGACGGCGGAACCGGAAAGAGGCTGGATCCGAATGAAGGATCCGGGGACGACCCGAACGAGAAGCGTGGCAAGGACCGAGAAGGTCCAGGCAGAGGCAAAGAGGCAGTAGGCCCGGCCGAAGCAGGCCCAGCGGTAGTGGCGGCTCTAGAAGCGTCGAGGGCCCGCTGCAGCTCAACAATGCGCGCCTCGAGTCGCTGCACCTCGGTGGGCGCGGGCGGGGGTTCGGCACCCGGTGGCGGCGGTTCGACACCCGACGGAGTGGGTTCCGTCATCGCGAACGCCGGTCCAAAAAGGACACAAAGCCCTCAAACTAAAAAGCACACACACTCGCCCTTCACAAAGAAGGACAGGGAATCACCTCAGGAAATTCGGGAAGGGGGCCGGCGGAGCAGGACTGGGAACACCGATCAGGACGGGGGCGTCGGGGACCAGGAACCAGGAACCCAGGAACTCAGGAACACAGGGACCAGGGTCCGCGAGCCGGGGACCGGGACAGGAACGGAGCGGCCGGGCCAAGTGGGGATCGCCTCGTCACACCGTCACCGAAAAAGTCGCCAGGGAATCGCCAGAACTGCGAAGAAACAGCCGTAAAGCAACCGCTCGGTAGACACCAGTACCGACTGCGCCAATTGTAACGTTGGGGAGGTGGTTTCTGGTGTCTAGACTGAGGGAAAACCAGGAGTAGACCAGGACGTGTTTATTCACACAGAGCTCGGGTACAACTGGCACCGAAGCGCCCGCGTTAACAACCGTCGTCAAGGCTTTGTTCGACACTCTGCGCATGCGCGCCCGCTAGACTGCCAATAGCAGCATGGCTGCCAATAACAGTGCTGACTGCGCATAGCCACAGTGGTGGCTACTGTCTCTAACACTACAGTATAGTTCATTCTACGTTGCGCGCCTCCAAACAGTGTAGTTTAGGGATGACCCCTTCGCACGTCTTGACGAAGTCGACCCAACAACCGCTAGATGGCGTTAGGATAGTATTTTGATTTTACGCGCCTAATCGTTCGTCGTTTGTCGAGTCGGACACTTCCCCAGTCGGACAGTTCCGTAGGAGCCGACGACGACACGCCCCTCATGAACGCGTTGCGTGCCAACCTACGGGTGTGCTTGGACGAGGCTCGTTCAATTCTCAGAGTTAACCAGTTACGGGACTCGTGCAAGGAACTTGTCACATACATAAAAAGCTCCGGGCAAATGAACGAGCTCTCCACCAGCCTGAAGCAATCCATGGAGGTCAGGTGGAATAGTGTGCAAACCATGCTGGTCTCAGTACAGAAAGTTTTGATGAGGTGAGATTTTCCTTTGCGTCGAAAATTATAAAAAATAGGGAAAAAGGAAGGGGGGGGGGGGAATTTATGAGGCTAGCGCTGCACAGTGGGCCAGAAGACCGGCGCAGGCGGCCAAAACTCTAGACGCGTTTTGAGCTCCAGAGTCGCTACAAGGGATTCGAACCGAACGTGTGACCCCACCAATAGATTCTTCGTTTGGAGAGCAATCCATTGGTGGGGTCACACGTTCGGTTCGAGTCCTGTTTAGCGACTCTGGAGCTCAAAACGCGTTCAGAGTTTTGGCTGCCTGCTGTCTTCTGGCCCACTGTGCGCTGGCGGCAACTGGTATTGTTTTCGTCGATTTAAAACTTTCTTTTTTTCAGCTTGTTGCATTCTTTGAGCGGAAAAACGCTGCAGTGACCGAGGCCAACCGTCTCACCTACATGGATGGCATTGACAAGCAGCTGCTTGACGAAGTCATAGAGGTGTTGCAGCCCCTCAAGAAGCAGACAGAAAGGGTGCAGGCTAAGGATATTGTCACAGCTCCTATGCCACTCATCAGCAAGTACACTCTTCTAGAGCAGTACAAGCCGAAGGAAACTGACTCGGACGTCACTCATCACATAAAAGCCCGCCTTAGCCGTGAGCTCATCAACGTGGTGGAGGTCACGGACACGCACAAAGTTGCCGCATTCCTGGACCCTCTCTACCGCAGACTGCTCATGATACCTGCAGAGAGGGAGCGGGTTCATGAGCTGGTCAGAAATTTAATTTCTGTGGAGGATGATGCGGCGGAAGAACAACTGCCCGACGATAACGCCGCCGACTTTCAGCCCCCGGCCTCCAAGAAGTGTAAAGAAGACGAGTATGACATGTGGAAGGACTCGGACACGGCTGTCGACGACGAGGTGGGTGAAAAATTTGGTCAAAAACTCTTTTTTTGCTATTATTATATTTTAATATGGCTAAAAGTTTTTTTTTTCCCACGCAGGTACATTCCTATCTTGCTGAGCCCATAGGGCCAGACTATGACAACGACCCTCTGGATTGGTGGAGACGCCATTCTGCCCTGTTTCCAAAGCTGGCCAAGTTGGCGCGCCAGTACCTGGTGGTACCCGCTAAGCGCTGAGAATGAGCGCACCTTTAGCGATGCTGGGTGGATTTTAAATGTGCACCGAAAGGCACTCCACGCGGAGGTTGTTGGTGACTTGCTATGCATTCATTTGAACTGTAGACAAAATCTTAAGGAGCGCCTTGAAGGTCTTCGGCGAAGGAAACGACCGAAAACCACATAAAGTTCCTATTGTGCTGTGATTTTATTTTTTAATTTTGAAAGTTTATTATTATGACATCGTACAAAGTCTATTCATGTTTTGATTTATTATTATTATTTTTGACTAGGGTACGAGCCAAGTGTACTCTTTAGATTAAATGCATCATAAAAATGACAAAAATAGGTGCGAATTAATTATTGTTGTCTCTTAGCATAAATTAGAAAAAATCTTAAGGAGCGCCCTAAAGGTCTACGCCAAAGAAAAGTACGAAAAAACTCATAAAGTTCCTATAGTGCTGTTTATTTTGTTTTGTTTTTTCTTTACAAATTTTATTATTGTAAAATCACAAAGTATAGGAATGTTTTGCATTTTTATTATTTTCGACTAGGGTTAAAGAACTATGTGTAAATGCATGACGGTGCGCATTGGTTATTGTCTTGTATAAATCCCCCCATTTTCATTCTCTTCTTCCTCCTTCTGAGGCGTCCGCCTGTGGCCCGTGGCCGTGACCGGGACGGTCTGAGCAAGCTTCGAGCGTGGATGCCGGGCTCTGGCTGCTGCTTCGCCGGGCCGAGCCCGCCGGCCCGGCAGGGAAGGCTTGCTCGCAGCGCCAGGCTGGCTGCCAGCTGATTCCCCTTCGTCGCTGTCTCTCTCGCACTCATGGGGCGGTCCGTGGGGGTGCGAGAGAGACAGAGCGACGAAGCAGTGTTCGGTCAGGGTTGCCACAAATCTGGAGAACCTTGAAACCCTGGAAAACTCAGGGAAAATGAAAACGCTTAGGGAAATCAGGGAAAACTCAGGGAAAATAAAAAAAATGAAGAAGGCTCAGGGAAAAATGGCACATCGCTAGACAGACCGCGGAACAACTAACTACTGTCGCGATTGTTCTTTGTTTGAATCGAACGTTGTTTTGCCGCCGCGCTGTTGCACCGCCTTTCAGTAAGCGAGGTCCAGCCGCGCCGACCGGCGAGGGAGTGGAGGGGGGAGCCGTGCGGCGGAGAACGGCAGTGCGGCGCGGCAGCAGGCAGGGCAGGCCCCGGCCGGCTGCTGGTGCGGCGGCAGGGCACGGCGGCGGCTGGCGGCTAGCTGGTATTGTTGCCGGGACAGGTTTGAGCATGAGCGCATGAGGCTGCGCGGCGCGTAGATTCGTCCGGGCTGACCGTCAACGGTTGCTTTTACACTCTCATATTCTTACGCTAAAACAATCTGCGTAACATACGTTGAAATGAAAACATACATACTACAGTAAAATTCATCGTACCTTACGCTCAATGATGCGTAACACGATGAAATCATACGTACCTTATGCATAAAACATGCGTAATACAGTTAAATCATGCATACCTTACGTAGACAACTATGCATATTACGTATGTGCAAATTTATGCGTACCTTGCGGTGACAAATAATCGTAATATGTATAACAAGCTAGGGCCCGCCCTTCCGTCGAACCGAGTTGCCAGCTCCGCTTCGCTGCGCCGGCAACTCGGTTCGACAGGGGGCCGGCCCAGCTTGGCCTGCCGGCGGCCTTTCCTCGGGCCTTCGGCCCTCGCATCAGACCCAACTTGGCCAGTCGAAGGCCCGGGCCTTCGGCCCGCTCTCATCAAGCACCCCGTGAGCGGGTAAGGCAAAGTTATCGATGTACCATCGTGACTTAGGCCCGCCCTTCTATTCACAATATGCAAAAGTCCTTACACTTTTTACTCCAACTGTCCTTAGAATATGCCCATTTCATTTGTCTCTTAGCCCTCATTCCGAAAATACTCATATTTGCCATGCTACTGCAACTCCTTGCAATGGAGGCACAGCAGGAGCGCAAAACGAGCCCGTCGCACTTTTTCACATAACTCATGAAGGCGGGCTCCTGGATCCCCCTTCCGACCCCTCGTTGAAGAGGTCTTGCCAAGACCTATCGAAAACTTAAGTAAAAATTTTCAGTCGGTCGACCCCCTTTTTTCAAGATCCTGATGTGACTAATAGACGAAGTCGGGCTCCTGGACCCCCTTTCCGACCCCTCGTTGAAAAGGTCTTGCTGAGACCAATCGAAATCTGCAATAAATTTTTTTAGTCGGTCGACCCCCTTTTTTGAAGATCCTGATCTGGCCAACTTGTAAAAGCGGCCGATGGGGTCGGGACCAGGTCCATTCATCTTGTCTCGTCGCCCTGATTCCAAAAATACCCCTATGTGCCCTGCTAGCACCAATAATGGCGGAAATCCCCCTCCCGCCCATGCAAACCATGATGCAGCTGCTGCAGGCCTTGCGCGGGTCGGACGGGATTTGCACCGCCGGATTGTTTGTTCGGACGGCCCTCCTGAAGTACCCTCCAAATCTGGTCACTCCAGCTCAACTCCTTCCTTGTACACAGACGACGACAACGACACACAGACACAAAGGCAAATGCATATGCCCTCCCCCTATTTTTTGAATAGAAGGGCGGGCCAAAAATGATCCTAAGGGGGCATTCCCATACTACGTGACCGATTTTAGGCCACTTTTTGACCCCTCCCTCCCCCCTTGTGACCTTTAGTGGTATTTGCCTGAACCCCTCCCCCCTCCCCACTTTTCACGTAGTATTTCAAAAGTAAGCCAATTCCTCGCATTTCGTCGCGTGCGCTTTGTGTAACAATGCGATTTGGAAGAAAAATAAAAAGTGTGACAACATTTCACATCAGTTCGTGGTTTTTTATTAATTATAAAACGGTCAACACTTATCAGGTACGTATGGCTGGCTGGCGGCTGGCGTGCTCTGCTGCGCGGGGAAGGAGTGGGGGGTGCCGAGCCATGCCGTGCCGCAGGGACCGTCACGCCGCGCCGGTGTGGCGAGTCGGCGGCGCGTTGAACGCTTGAAATGTTTAATAACTGACTCTTTTGAAATACCACGTGAATTTCCCATAAACCCCCTCCCTCCCTGTGACCTGAAGTGGTATTTTGAGAAACCCCTCCCCCCAAAAAAATCGGTCACGTAGTATGGGAATGCCCCCTAAGAAAATGAGCGTGTACAAGACGTCAATAAGAAGGTATGTATTTGCTGCTGTACTTCACTGGGCCGTTTTGAAGTTTGTCTCGCGGTACGTTCCCACAATCCTAAGAGGGCAAAAGAGGGTTTTTCGTTCCACAGCCGCCCCCTTTCGTTGATTTTATTACTCCAGGCAAAACGTCGCGTTTCTCGGGCTGCGGCCACCACCTTTTCTTAATGTTTTCCTACTTTTTCGCGAAGCGTCATGTTTCTCGCGCCGTATCTTCGCCATGCCCGTGTCACAGTGCACACTAAATTGCTATGTAGTTTTTTGTGCATAGCTTTGAACGAAATTGAGCATACGTTTGGAAATGCACGAATTCGTGCGTAGATAAGCATGAAAATGTGCATTGTTATGCAGCACCACGTGCGTTGTTGCGCACAAATCTGTGCATTCCACGCGTATGCTCAATATCGTGCAAAGCTATGCACAAAAAAACTACATAGTAATTTAGTGTGTGCCCCTTCTTTTTTTTTTCAGTGGTTGTCATCATGCCGAAGCATTTCCAAACTCATTTTAAGACTGATAGGCTTTCTGTGCCAGAGTTTCGGCACATTAAGGAGGCCAAAGTCAACACTGAAGCCTATTGTACGCTATTTAAGAAGTCTTTGCAACTTAGCAATATGGGCGTAATGGCTTTATAAAGTCACGTAAAAGGCAGTAAACATGTCAAAAAGGCCAAGCAAGAGGGTGGCTCCGCGGACATAGGAATGTTTGCTTCCGGACGCCAGGTGAGTTTTTTTTGTTTTTGCTTTTTAGCTTTTGTCGTCCATTCGTGGCGTTTTTTCGTCGTTCCCTCGCCCTTTTTGCGTTGTTAGAACGCTGTCTTGTCACTCACTCGCCTGTTTATTCGCAAACACTCGTAGTTTCTCCCGCTGCGCGCTGTTTTTCACCTGTCGGTCGGTTTTGTGAAACGTTTTTCGTAGTTTCCTCGCCCCTTATGCGCCGTTTAACGCTGTTGTGTCACGCACTTGCCCGTTTATTCGCAAACTCTCGTAGTTTCTCCCGCTGACACGCTGATTTTCACCTGTCTGTCGATCTTTCGCAGCAGGTTTTGTAGTAGGGGGGCATTCCCATACTACGTGACCGATTTTGGGGGGGGGAGGGGTTTCTCAAAATACCACTTCAGGTCACAGGGAGGGAGGGGGGTTTATGGGAAATTCACGTAGTATTTCAAAAGAGTCAGTTATTAAACATTTCAAGCGTTCAACGCGCCGCCGACTCGCCGCACCGGCGCGGCGTGACGGTCCCTGCGGCACGGCATGGCTCGGCACCCCCCACTCCTTCCCCGCGCAGCAGAGCACGCCAGCCGCCAGCCAGCCTGATAAGTGTTGACCGTTTTATAATTAATAAAAAACCACGAACTGATGTGAAATGTTGTCACACTTTTTTATTTTTCTTCCAAATCGCATTGTTACACAAAGCGCACGCGACGAAATGCGAGGAATTGGCTTACTTTTGAAATACTACGTGAAAAGTGGGGAGGGGGGAGGGGTTCAGGCAAATACCACTAAAGGTCACAAGGGGGGAGGGAGGGGTCAAAAAGTGGCCTAAAATCGGTCACGTAGTATGGGAATGCCCCCTAGTCCCTTCTAACTCTACGTAATTTTGCGATTTTGGTCCCGTTCGCCTGCTTGCGTGTAACATAGTTTCTTTCTGTTTTTAAGGTTCGTCCTTCTGCATCTGATCATCCGCCGGGAGTTGATCCCGACGATCCGTTGCCTGTGGAGTTGTTGGCCCAGCCGAGTGCTGTTCCTACGGCGACTGGCAGTGGAGGCGTCAACAACGGGTCGGAGACCACTGCAGCTTCCACCCCCGCCGGACAGGCCGAGATGCAGCGGATTGACCGCTACCTAAAAAAGGACGACACCACTATGGCTGAAACTCTTTGGTGCCTTCAATCAATTGAGAATCACACCTCCGCATCGGCTACGGGAAAGCAGTCGGTACTCTTCGCACGGATGTTCCCGGACAGTAAGATTGCCACATCAATGGCCCTGGGTCGCACCAAAGTGGGATATGGTCTCGTTTACGGACTAGCGCCTTACTTTGGGAAAAGAGTACTGGGGTTTGGTAAGGATAGTGGTGGATTTGTTGTAGCCTTCAACGAAAGCCTTAACAAAATGTAGAGATGTGCGAATAGTTCGAAACCGAATCGAATCGAATCGGCCTCGATTCGATTCGATTCGCTGACGGACCAGCCGCTAAAAATCCGAACTATTCGAACAATTCGAATCGGATGTAGTTCGCCTTCGAATCATCCATCATTTCCGCCGCAGCGTTGAATCACGCGCCACTCATTCTCCCTGCAAGTTTCTCATAGCGCCTCGATTCTTGCACTGTTAAAAAAAATATGAAAATTCAGACCGATTTCGTCTTACTTTGTGGTCTGAATCGCAAATTCATAAAATGAAACGAATATTCAGACCAACTGTCTGAAAAATGTGACTTGCTGTCAGAAATTTGGATTCAGACTGGCAAGTCTGAAAATTTACAGCGGCGAATATCAAGTTTCGTACCGGTGGACTGAAATATTGTACTTTGTTGTCCGAAATCTAAATTCAGACTTGTGAAGTCGGAAAACAGGCCAAAAATCGCCATTAACCTGAAACATTTTGCGGTATTCTTAAAAATAGAGAATATACTATTGTTTTATTTCAAATAATACTTTCGTTTATTGTAGTACGAGCAAAGAGAGTGTTTCAGAGCTCCAAAACGGATACATTTTTCTATAGCCGCTAGGTGGCGCTAGTGTCGCATTATTGATATCTTGGAGTTAAAATTGCCTCTGCAGCCAAAATGAGGTGAACATTTAGTTAAAAACCTATTTCAAGTCATTATCTGAGATGTCACGAGTGTACTACAGCAAGATTGATTTGAATAAGTAGAGTATTCGCCAAATAACAGATAATACAACTTCGCTCTCGCGCATGCCCACGGGTCGACGTGTGGTTGGGTTCGGGTCGATCTCTAGTTAGTGCAGTCGCGATTCGGTCGCTTCTTGCAACTTGCAGTAATTTACTACATTTTTGAGTTCACATCCTCGTCCGTAGGAATTGAATACATTGACACAACAATTATTTCACTCTGTAGAGTAATGTTACTGAGACTATCTCTGGTATTTCTTTTTCGGACAACAAAGTCTGATAAGTAAGACCGATAGGTACGATTTTTTATACAATATATTGATCTGAATATTAATAATTACGTTGTCTGAATTTTAAGACCTTGTAGTATGAAAGTTTTAGTATGAAAATTCATACTGCAAGTAAGTAAATCGGCTTCTTACAAAAAATTATGAATTTTCAGTCAAAAAAATTTTAACAGTGTGCACAAGTAATTTTCTCATTTTATTTATCTCAGTATTCTAATCATTTTTTTGTGATATTACCTTATGGTTAAATTAAAGCTGTGACTGATGTGTTCCGCACATTTTGGTTCCATTGCATTTACTCCATAAACCTCACCTCAACTTCAAAAAGTATATCTTTTAATGCATGTATTTCAACGATGGGGCAGAATCTTGGCATTTAAGGCTTAGATTCGGATTCGATTCGAAAAATAGAAGGTAAAAGTTCGATTCGATTCGATTCGGGAAAAATGTTCCAGATTCGATTCGATTCGCTTCGAGCATTTTTTAAACTGATTCGATTCGATTCGATTCGAAGGGAAAATTCTTGATTCGCACATCTCTAACAAAATGTCACAAAAGCAGCAAATGAACATTGCTGTGAAGTTTTGGGACGTTGCTTACGATGAAGTTCGCTCTCACTAATTTTCTTCTGCATTGGGCGAGCTGTTGATTTGTTAGATGCATTTAAATCAGAGCTGTCTGAGCTGAACCTTGACAATTTAGAGCAAGTATCCATGGACGGTCCTTATGTCAATTGGGCGTTTCTCAAGGAGTTTGAAGCTGACCGTAACTGAAAGAATGGGAAAAGTTGTCCTAAGTTGATGAACATAGGATCGTGCGGACTCCACGCAGTCAAACGTCAAAGAAGAGATGCTCTCCATTGTGCCCCTCACAGGCATGACAACCGCCACGGACGTCTTCGAGGCCGTCGTTGACCGCGTGGAGGCACACTGTCTGGTCTGGGCCCGCATGCACTCGGCTGCCACCGACGGTGCCCCTGTTATGATTGGTGCTAACACAGGTAATGCGCATTTAATCCTGCACCTCACAGTGGGCCAGAAGACCGGTGCCGGCGTCCAAAACTCTAGATGCGTTTTGAGCGCCAGAGTCAACATGCGTCGAGAGTTGTGCCCACCAGCGCGGGTCTTCTGGCCCACTGTGCCACTTTGCCTTTCCCCTCCAGCAAGAGTCACTCATTTTTAAAACAATGCAATTTTCACTCAGGTGTAGTCGTGCCACTGCGAGAAAAAACTATGGCAAGTCCTGTTAATTTTCTCACAGCCTCTCTTCGTACCCAAAACATCGTGGTCCACGCTACCTAGCGTGGACCTGGTCCACACTAGGGGCCAGCGTTGGGAGGCGACTTTCGATATCGGCTTTTCGACCGGTCTTAAAATGTTCGTTTTTTAACGCTGATTCCAGATATGTTTCGGATTTTGCGATCAGACGTAGGCTTGATCACCCTACCAGCCGTTTTATGTCAAAAAGCGGCAAAAATCGCATTTTTGGAGTTTTTATTTGTGTTTTCTTCCTGTTAAGCTTCGATTGGCGGTTTGGGGCCTGGATTCCGTTCACCAACACTAATGAGTAAAATAATGTCTACTTAGAACCTAAGTGAGCCTCTTAATTCGGCGCCCAGGCCTCAAACAATACAAATTTTTAGGAAAATGTTGCTGTTTTTTCAACTTTTTCGTACTCTACTGACCGCCAGAGACCTCTCCAAGGTAACCAATGTGCATGAAATGGAGGTAGGGGGAGGGGAGAGGGTAGCCCAGCTCCAGGGCGCCGACGGCGGCCTCGTGGAGGGCGCCACAAAGCCGCACAACTTTGCGAAAATTTCCCATTTTTTTCGAAACTTTGCCAAAAGCCCCCTCTTTAGCGCTCTGTAGGGCTTGTTAGCGAATGTGCAGGTCTTAGCTCGGCAACAAAGATTGCTTTACCTACCCAGGGCCCACCACGACGAGGTGCCTGCACTAGTGTGTTTCACTCAGTCGAATCTGATACCCACGACATGTTTTTCTGAAAGGCCTCGACTAAACATGAATTTTGAGCCCTCGATGAGCGGAATCGGACAACGCTAAGTGACCGCGCATCGGACATGAAGATTTTTGAGCCATCTCGAAAAACGCGCGCGCCGCCGGGCAAAGGCAGGCCCCGCGCGGAGCCATGGCGATGGATTCACACCGGACCTTCTCCGCGTCGTTCACAAGGGCCCATGGTACGTGCCCGTTCTCATATTGGACCAGCCGGTACTATTGCGGTGAATGCCTACGAGCGGCTGGACGCGGGCCGAGCCATGGCACATGGCAGCGCGCTCATTCGGCCAGTGCGAGTGCGGCGCCGGCTCGGCACGGCTCGGCCCGCGCGCTGCTCGATTCAAACGCACGGCAGGTGTGTCGCGGCACTTGTGTTGCGCTTTTGTGCGGATCAGGGTGCAGTACCTCGACCGGGAGTTTTCGAATCAGTTCCTAGTCTGGTCAAGTCGGTGCACACAAAATTTCGTTTCACTGGTTCAAATCGTTTAGCAGCTGGACGAAATTTAGACCTTGCCTAACCTAACATTCACCGCAATATTACCGGCTGGTCCAAAATGAGAACGGGCACGTACCATGGGCCCTTGTGAACGACGCGGAGAAGGTCCGGTGTGAATCCATCGCCACGGCTCCGCGCGGGGCCTGCCTTTGCCCGGCGGCGCGCGCGTTTTTCGAGATGGCTCAAAAATCTTCATGTCCGATGCGCGGTCACTTAGCGTTGTCCGATTCCGCTCATCGAGGGCTCAAAATTCATGTTTAGTCGAGGCCTTTCAGAAAAACATGTCGTGGGTATCAGATTCGACTGAGTGAAACACACTAGTGCAGGCACCTCGTCGTGGTGGGCCCTGGGTAGGTAAAGCAATCTTTGTTGCCGAGCTAAGACCTGCACATTCGCTAACAAGCCCTACAGAGCGCTAAAGAGGGGGCTTTTGGCAAAGTTTCGAAAAAAATGGGAAATTTTCGCAAAGTTGTGCGGCTTTGTGGCGCCCTCCACGAGGCCGCCGTCGGCGCCCTGGAGCTGGGCTACCCTCTCCCCTCCCCCTACCTCCATTTCATGCACATTGGTTACCTTGGAGAGGTCTCTGGCGGTCAGTAGAGTACGAAAAAGTTGAAAAAACAGCAACATTTTCCTAAAAATTTGTATTGTTTGAGGCCTGGGCGCCGAATTAAGAGGCTCACTTAGGTTCTAAGTAGACATTATTTTACTCATTAGTGTTGGTGAACGGAATCCAGGCCCCAAACCGCCAATCGAAGCTTAACAGGAAGAAAACACAAATAAAAACTCCAAAAATGCGATTTTTGCCGCTTTTTGACATAAAACGGCTGGTAGGGTGATCAAGCCTACGTCTGATCGCAAAATCCGAAACATATCTGGAATCAGCGTTAAAAAACGAACATTTTAAGACCGGTCGAAAAGCCGATATCGAAAGTCACCTCCCAACGCTGGCCCCTAGTCCACACTTGGATTAACAGTGTAAGACTTAAGAAAATGTGTAAGTGTTCTGTCACGAGGTGGTTGACGGAGGGGGTGTGCAGGGGGTTGGGGCCAGGGGCGCCTATGACAGTTCAGTCTTAGCTTATGTCTGATGTCTTCCTTACACAGTGTGGAAACTGCATCTTCAAAGCTTTCCTTTTCCGTGCTTCAGACACACCGTCTGTCCAAGCGTTTGAGAATGAAATTGTTGAATGCTTCTCCGATGCGCAGGATACCAAGAGAAGTGATGGAAGTTACAAGGCTGCTACAAGTCGACTTTATTGTTACGTTGCAGTTTTACTTTAATCGTTTCATCATTTTTCAAGGTATTGTTGTATATGTTGAGACTGTTCACCTTTTCTAAGTGAGAAACAGGTTAGGTTTTTTTTTGGTTCGTGTAGTAAAAAATATTCCATAAACCTAATTTTGCTGAATTTTGCCCATGTGTTCTTATGAACTTAGAACTAGAATGTGAATATATTTCTTTGTAAAGGATTGGTGGTATACTAAACTAATATTTATTTTTTACGTTGCAGGTTGAAATCAGGAAAGGTAGTGGAGTGTCTATTTCATCAAGTGTCAGAAGTCATTCTGTTGACTGGATCAAATCTGGGGCCCGGGAAAATATTGACCGCTTTTGTCCAGCTGTTTAGAGAAAGGCTGAAGTCCATCCATGGCACTGTGACCATAAGACCACATGTTTTAAAAGCAATCATAGGTAATTTGAGATTGCAATTTACAAGTTTCTTAAATGCTTTGTTGGGAAAGGTTTTTGTTTTGTTTATAGTTTTTGTCAATTGATTAAAACGGAAAAAAAATAAAACAAAATATTGATATGATACGCTTACTCTAAAAGCGTCCATAGACACGAGCATACCGTTCGGGGCCATCGGTTCCTTACGCCTAATAAATCGTGGCCTCGTGAAGTAATGTACCACTGTTTTCTTCTTTTCCAGTCACCACTGAAAATGTTACGGTCGGACACATGGCCAAATTATGGCGTGACATAAAAGTCACGCCAAAAATTGGCGTGACAGGAAATTCACGCCGAAAAATGGCATGACATGTGAGTCACGCCGTCATGTGGCGTCAATGGCAGTGCGTTTTACGAGAAAAGTCATGCCAAAAACCGGTATGACAGGAAATTCACGCAAAAAATTGGCGTGAATATCTGAGTCACGCCGATTTTGGGCATGACTTTTTGTCATGACACTTTATTCACGCCCCTAAAACGGCATGAAGTCACGCCGATAGATTTTCAGTGACGACCGCAATAAGTGACCATCAACAGTTCCAGAGAGTCGGTGCGAGAAAAATTGCTGTAGGCTTCGTAGGGCAGTGCGACGGCTTCTGCTTAGTCGCGGCCGACGAACCCAAGCCGCACACGCCGAACAGGGACAGCAGAGCGTGCTCGAAGAGGACGACCATGTAAGGGAGGAGTTCCGACCCACCGAGCATGAGCACATCGGAAACCAACAGGCAAGTGCTTGAGCTTGACCAGAATTCGGACTCATACAAGGTGTCCGGAAAGTGCAGCGTATAGTTCAGGCAAAGAATGCAACTACTCACAGCTTCACCATCATGCCGTTTGTCACTGCAAGCGGAGACCTTAAATCTCCTACGTATGTTGTGCTCCAGGAATCCACTGGTACATTCGGTCCAAGGGTAGGTAAATCACCGAACAAATTTTCAAGTATTCTGGACGGTTTATGACATGGTCAAGTGCAATTTACAGTTAATGCCGGCAAGGACTACGCGATCTGGTAAAACAAAGGCAATAATCTTCGTGTTTTAACGGCATACACGAATAAAGCCTTTTATAGCCATCATGCATTGTCATAAGAGGCGTGCGCCTATGAACGGTGTGAGATTGTTGCCTATGTTTTACTCGTGGCTCTTTCATCAAATACTTAAAACGTGGTTCTGAAAAACTAACTGACGTGCAACGTATCAACCTAAAACATTGCCATTTTTATGATCACTGAACACATGCACTACATTTCCTCGTTTCAAAGTGGAAAAAATGCGAAAAGAATTTGAACGGTTAAAGACCGACCTATACGTGACGAACAAATTTTAAATGTCACTGCACTTTATCGGTTCCAGGTTAGGGACTCTCTCTTCCAAGCTCCAAACTTGTTCGTCTCATCATCAAAGTCAGGAAAAATGGGAAAAGACCATCTCGATGAATGGATTCGGGAAGTTTTGATTCCCTCATCAAATGATGACATTCTCCTCGTAGTGGATTCATGGTCAACATTTACCGAAGAAAACATTCAGCGGATGGTGCCGGATGACAAACAGGTAAGCAAGTCTACTGTGGTTCACTTCAAATTATCTTGAACAAGACGTCAAGAATTCCAGTAATTGTTTACTGTTATCGGCATTTCAATTGTATTTCTTCCTTAATTTATAGCATTTGAGCGTCTTGGTGCAACGTCTGTCAGACAACCGCACAATTATTTCCTAGCACACCCTCCACCTTCCTATAAAAAATTATTCGGAATAATGTCTACTATAAATAATTACAAAATACTCTCGGAAAATTTTGCTTAAATGCCTGCAAAGAGAATGATCTGAAAAATAATGATCAAAATATTGAATGAAAAGCACTACAAAGGCACCCTCACGCTAAAATTGTAGGGCAGTTTAGCAGAACATTACAGTAACGAAAATATTGCACTTCAGAGTGCCATGAAAAGTAGGACTGGCTGAAACGGTTTTAAAGCAGAAATTTGTGGTATAAGTATCGCTTTATGAATGACAGTGTTACTTATTACCCGACACAAACTTTTAACTCTTAATAGACACCATGTATCCACACACTGTAAAAATTTGTTGTCACTTTATGACGAAAGCTTGGATGATTTTTTCATCCCTTTTAAATGATGACAGTGTCATCGCAAATTGATGACATTTTCATAAAAGCTCCGATGCCTTTTGCATGGGCGTGACAAAAATGCCAATGCTTGTAAAATAAATTAGTCTTGGAATTGTCATCAAGTGACAACCAAAATTTTTACAGTGGGAATAAGAAAAGTGTGCAAACGTAGTAACGGATCAGTAACGAGCAAACAAAAATCCGGAAGGTACGGGCAGGGTAAGAAATCTTCGTAATACGGAGGAAATCATCAAGCTTAATCTGTCTGCAATTACGTCTGCAAAAAGTTGTCCGTAGTATGGATACCTGTTTCGGTATGAAGATAAGTGTGCACACCCCACTGTAATGCACGATGGTTGCAGGTGACTGTGAAGCAGATTCCAGCTGGTGCAACTGGTCTGATTCAGCCCTTTGATGTTTATGGATTCAGGCCATTGAAAAACTACGTCAGGCACATTGAGGACTTTATCATGCTGCATGAGGTAGAGGTGGTTATTAGTCAAAGGAACAACACACTCAAGCTCATTTCATTGGTTCTGAATCAGTTCCAATCACCCAGGTTTGTGCCGTTTTGGAAGTACAGCTGGCACAAGGCTGGTTTGATTGAAGAACGACCAGATACATTTGATAACCCAGTGACATTCTGCTTCAAAGATCTTTCATTAATTTGCTCGAGCTGTGACAACATCAATTTGTTGAAGTGTAGTTGGTGCAAGGAATCGTTATGCTTTGAACATTTTTTTGTTCAGTTCCACGTATGCAACAATTTCATTCCTTAAACGGATCTATAGTGGACTATGTTACATAAACTATGTTTTTTAACCTGACAATGATACTGCAGCAGAAGAGTAAATTAAGAGTAAAGTGTATACTTCTGCTTTTATTTTTGTATTATTTTGTCTCTAGTGGATGTACCTTGCATGTTCCTGAAACGTGATAATGATACAGCGGTAGGACCATTACTATTTGGAGAGTTGAGATAAAAATTATGTCATTCTTAAAAGAATTGTTGTTTTTTTTTTTTTTAATCTTTGTACACTGCAAGTTTCTGTGAAGGACAGTCCGGGACAGTCACACCATACTTTTTGGCGTGAACCAAAATATCTCACAGTCACAATTTAAACCTCCTTTCTCCCAAGCTTCCAAGTGTGCAAGTTGCAAGCTTGGGACATGTGGCACGAAACCCCAGAGAGCCAAAGGCGGCAAGTGTGGAGCCAACCGTGTCTCAAACGTACAAGTCTGAGACATCGCACTGCAAATCTAAGTGTGGGACAGAGTCGGACGAATACATGTCCCACGCTTACAAACGTGGGACAAACTGACAAATTTGCCCCACGTTATCTTGTTCATGCCTGTCCCACACTTGGATTTGCAGTGCGGTTTCTCCCACTTGTAAGCGTGAGACATTTGGGTTCACGCCTCAGTGTGGGACTGTCTCATACTAATATTTGCTGCACATGTGACTCAACGCAAATAAACCTGAAAAAAGGAACAACAAAAAATTTAGATCAGCATAATGCCATTTTCAGTGACCACAGTGAAGCAGACGGATAGAGTAAAGTTGAACGTTGACACTTTTAATGATTGTGTAGAATTTCGCACGATTTTGAGCGTAAGTGGAATTTACGTGATATAATGCGTAAAAATGAATAGATTTGAGCACATTTTCATGCAAAACACTGCACAGGTTTAAATTAATGCATCACTACGCACAAAATTCTACATAAAATTTCAGTGTGGGGTAGATACACTACTGACACCTATCGACACATTCCAGGTCAAAAGGACGGGTCATCTGCCAGCACATTTTATATTTTTATGCCGAAAACCCTAACAATAAGCCCAATTAATGTCGTTGAAAGCTCAAATAGGTGTCATTATTGTCATCAGCAGACCTAAATACGAAAGGAATTACGCGATTCTCTACTTTTAACTTTCTGATGTAAAGTGACCTATCGCAGGGAAAATTTGACAAAATTTAGGCTGAAATTTACATTTTGAACCCCTTAACGTGGTTGAAAGTTAAAATGAATGCCCTTATCGTGCTCAGCATGCCGAAAAATGGTCAAAACAATATGAAACTCAAAATTTTAATTTTGCTCTAAATTGACCTATTTTGGGGAAAAAGGTCAAAACTTCGTATTTTGAAAAAATCGTTTCGAGTTGAAATAATGTATCTTGGCACGAACTTTGGGGTGCATTCTTAATCTTATATGGTACCCTTACGAAAAAAAAAGTTTGGTCAAAATCTGAGTGTATCACCTGAATATGTTCCCTTGTCAGCGTCATAACACTGACCATGCACCCTGTCAAAAAAGACATGGACCATGGAGACTGGTACCGTGCTCCTGAACAAGGCAGTAGGCCACGTTTGTGGACTTGGCCGAGCGTGGCGAACGCGCCTTTGACAAGGCGTCGGTGGCGTGTGCGGGGCGCGTACTCCCCACCCCTCCCTCTTTCGTTGTTCAGGAGCAGGGCGCCGGCGGCGTGCGCGAGGTTAGAGCACCACATCCCACAAGAACCAAGGCGTGTGCGGAGCGCGTACGCCCCGCTCCTCCCTCCTTCGTTGTTCAGGAGCAAGGCGGCGCCACACTTTAAGTGCGAGACAAACAGATACACGTGACGATCCTACGGAATCAGGCGTCAAGCCACTGTCTATGAACGTGGCCTTCTTGTTGCCCAAGAGCACCACGCCGCACAGTAGGCCAGAGGACCGGTGTAGGCGCTCAAAATCACGGACGGAGTTTTACGTCCAGAGTCGCTATATGGGCCTCGAACCGAACGTGACCCCACCAACCGATTGCTGTCCGAACCAGGAATCCATTGGTGGGGTCACCCGTTCGGTTCGAGTCCTGTTTACCGACTCTGGAGCTCAAAACGCGTCGTGAGTTTTGGCCGTCTGCGCTGATCTTCTGTCCCACCATGCACCGCCGCGCCAGTTCCCGCAGCGGCGACTCTTTCCCTGACCTTTATTAGCGGTATCCAGCTACGTTTTGTGTGGGTTTTTTTTAGGAGTCGAACAGTACTTTCACCGAGGGTGCTTCAGCTGTAGTTGCAAGCTGTGGTACGAAGGTGGGAGGCAACGTTTCCTTGCGCGTCCCTGTGGGTGCTTCATTCACTGGTGGAGTATGTAGTGCTAAGTATGTATATTGTTGGTGTTCTTTCCACCTCAACGTTGCCCCGCTTCAACTGAGTTGCCTCAAATTGAGGCCAATCAATTGTAAATAAAATGATTGGCTGAGCGATTAGCGAAGCCAGTTACTTCACTGGGGTTGAAAAACTTTTCCTGTCTGTCTGTCTGTCTGTCTGTCTGTGTGTGTCCGCACTACTTCTCCTGAACGGCTCGGCCGATCTGGCTGAGATTTTGCAGGGTTATTAGGTATGTCCTTGGCTCGCCACACGCCAAAATGCAGCTTTCTATCGCAATCCAATCAGTCGTACCAACGAAAAAACACTGAAAAAACGGCAGAAAAAGTGCAACTTTTATGTGAGTTTTCATTTTAGAGACATTTTGACATGGTTTCGCATGGTTTGGAAGGTCTGATGACGGAAATGAAGTCCATTATGACCCCTGACCAAAGTGTCAACCACGTAGGGGCCACCCCGTCTAGAATATTCTAATATAATATACTTCGACCATTTATCACGTAGTGCACTACTCATTGCCTCAATGAACCTTAAAACAGCTTGCTGAAAGCAAGCAGGAAGCGCCGCAGGCCACGGCAGGTGTAACGCCAGGCGTGGATTGTCGAAACTGACGCAGCATCGCGAAGCCTGTTACGACAAGACACGGTCTGGCGTAAACCTACCTTGTAGTGGGACAGTACTATTTTCAGAGTTTGTACGAAAAAGTTCGCATGTTGAAAATTGTGTAGGACCACGTAAAACATTGTACAAATACATTACGTGTGTACCTAATTCGGCGTTCTCTTATTTCACAAACATCGTCCGCCAAATGGAGGTGGATAAACATAACACCCTGGTCAAAGAGTCGATGGGGACCAAGAGGAGGGTCGCCCGCCACTTGGTCCAGGCTAGATCCCAAAGAAG
The DNA here is from genome assembly GCA_030522485.1 of Stenchaetothrips biformis. NCBI lineage: Eukaryota > Metazoa > Arthropoda > Insecta > Thysanoptera > Thripidae > Stenchaetothrips > Stenchaetothrips biformis. Next base: position 3,956,428 of record CM060103.1, on the reverse strand, counting down.
ACGAATACAGGTTCGACTCCGACATCTTACATATTAAGAAGAAACTCAGAGACAAGAAGGGGGTAGGAGACTATTTGGACCAAGTGACGTTTAGCATACGCAAGGAGCTGGAATTCCTTCGCATTTGGAACAACGGTTATACCCCTATCAGGTTGGTTTCTGGACAAGGGATTGCCCATGCCTAGACAACACTGAATTCCTTTGTACAATTTTTGTACGTGGTCTCCCACAATTTTGCGCATACGTGCTTTCCCTACAAATCTGTACGAAATTTCGCACAACTTTGTGCGATTCTGCGTACAAATTTGTACGAAAAAGTTCGCATGTTAAAAATTGTGAGAGACCACGCACTGGTAGAAAAAAGTACGGAAAAAGTACGGAACATGTCCAGTCAACAATTTGCCTGGACCGTCTGAACTTGCCAAGTACGGAACTTTCTGTACTTTTTTCCGTACCCGTTTACATGAGCTCATATGAAACAGGTACGGACGTTCCGTACTTTCGTCCCTACTTCCGTACTATATTCTTCTCTACATTTTCCGTACAAAAACTACAGAAATTTTTACAGTGCGCACAAATTTGTACAAATACATTAAGTGTGTACACACTTTGCACACATCAAATGTGCGTTACGGTATTGAAATGCCGCAATTTTGTCGTATTTGACCCCACAATGGTAATGACGCGTAACACTGGGATTTTGTGTGCAGGGCATTACACACTTAATTCCTTTGTACAATTTTTGGCTGAGCGATTAGCGAAGCCAGTTACTCCAGTGGGGTTGAAAAGTTTTGTCTGTCTGTCTGTTTGTCTGTCTGTTTGTCTGTGTGTCCGCACTACTCCTCCCAAACGGCTCGGCCGATCGAGACGAGATTTTGCAGGGTTATAGGTATATCCTTGGCTCGCCACACGCAAAAATTCAGCTTTCTATCTCATTCCATTCAGTCGTACTAACGAAAAAACACTAAAAAAACAGCAGAAAAAGTGCAACTTTTTAGTGACTTCATATTTAAGAGACAGTTTTATATGGTTTCTTATGTTTTTGAAGTTCCTTATGACGAAATTGAAATCAATTTCCACCCTTAACCAAACTTTTAAGTGCGAATTGGCTACCTCGGCCCAAATTTACTAACATAATCAACTTCGACCCTTCATCTTGAAAAAAGGGGGTCGACCGACTAAAAATTTTTATTGCACATTTCGACAAGTCTCGGCAAGACTTTTTCAAAGAGGGGTCGGAAGGGGGGTCTGGGAGCCCGACTTCATCAGTTGCCTGAATCAGGATCTTGAAAAAAGGGTATCAACTGACTAAAAATTTTTTTGGCAGATTTCGATAGGTCTCGGCAAGACCTTTTGCAAAGAGGGGTCGGAAGGGGGGTCTGTGAGTCCGCCTTCATGTATTGTGAAAATTGGTGCAACGGCCATGTTTTGCACATTAACTTTGGCACAGTGGGAACTCAAGAGCGGGCCTCAGTCCTGATGTTACATCAATAAATTTGCGCTTTACCTCCCCGGGATGTGAGGTGCGAGGACCGAAGGCCCGAGAGACGGCCTCCGATTGGGCCAAGCCATGCGAGGGCCGAAGAAGGCCCGAGAAGAATCCGCCGGCAGGCCAAGCTGGTATCGGCCCCTGTCGAACTGAATTGCCGGCGCAGCGAAGCGGAGCTGCTTACTCCGTTCGACGGAAGGTCGGGCCCTAGCTTGTATACTTGGACCATTCATCACGTAGTGCACTACTCATTGCCTCAATGAACCCTTGAAACAGCTTGCCGAAGGCAAGCAGGAAGCGCCGCAGGCCAAGGTAGGTGTAACGCCAGGCGTGGATTTTCGTAACTGGCGCAGCATCGCGAAGCCTGTTACGACAAGACACGGTCTGGCGTTAACCTACCTTGCAGTGGAGACCAGAGTGGCCCAAGCACCGTGGGTATCATGGTCTTTGAACACCGGCCTGACCCACCACCTTCTATTCTTTTTATCCTGTTCCATTTTGGAACTATATTTGGTATTTGACGTAAGAACGACCATTGCAGCTAAAAGGCGTATGCGCCTCCTCTTCTTTAATCGGGAAATACTCAGGAACCTTTTAGTGGCAACCATTGCACTCCCTGAAACAGGCAGAAACGATCCAAAGGTACACATTGTAAAGCAACGAAGCAGCATAATAATGTGATATTCTGACATTGTGACAGTTCTGAGAATGGAAAGGGAATAGGGTACTCCACTGAATCCCAGAGCGGAAGAAGAAGAACAAAAACAAGCCTAAACCGGAAGCCGGTTCGGGCCTGGATCTCGGATATGGTATGAGAAATCCGGCAGACGAAGCACTACGCAGCACGGATTTCTCATACCATATCCGAGATCCAGGCCCTAACCGGCTTCCGGTTTAGGCTTGTTTTTGTTCTTCTTCTTCCGCTCTGGGATTCAGTGGAGTACCCTATATAAGTAGCAACGACACAGTGGATGAAAGAGCCCCAATATGCACACTTTGCAGAAGGGGCCCACTTGCACTCATCTGATTCGAATGGCAGCCCTCTGGCCCTGCATCTCCTGAATAAACAAAGGTCAGCTGTTGTGTCGTCTGCTGCACCGCTGTCGGGCAGTGCCGAGTGAGCGGATGCGGATCGGCGGTGCGATGACCGAAAATGACCGACTAACCTCTCCCTTCCCGGCCTCCCCTCGCCGAACGCACTTGCGCTGCCTCCAACAAGGTTGAAACGTTTGTCACACGATGAAATCCATCACTAACATTGAATTTATCCACTTTCGAATCGCCCAAATGTGTGATAATAATGCCGTCAGAACAATTTATGCAAGTATGACTCCCTTTTTGATTTGAAAGTAATTTGGAGTGTGCAGAAAGTGTCTGCCAAAAGATATTAACATATGAGAATATTCATTTACATCAACTACTAAACTTCATAAAAACTCAACTTTTTTGTTAAAATTAAAATTTATTTTTGGCTAAACTTATCTTAGAATCACTCAGGCTTGGACAATAAGACAACAGATAGAATGGGAGAACTTTTGTAGACATCCAACATTTCATCGAGCAACTTCGGAAACAAAAACCGCAGAACTTGTTCTGTAAAAAATGATGACTTGGACTCAACGTGTCACCATGTCATGTTAAAGAGAGTGAGTCTGAAGTAAAACAAAGATATTCTAACAATAATGGTGGTCATACATACATACATTATGAGAAAAAAGGATTCATACCTATACCGCTCTGTTAAGGGTAAAAACTGAATTTTTTCCTTAATATTTTTGTCTATCTAACTTAAACTCATGCCAGAGTACTTCACACTTGGATTTAAAAGTAAAATGGAGAGTGTGGAAGGCCATTGCAACGGATACAAGGAGATGAAAATATTTCACAACTCCGACTGAGTGAACATGTTCCGCTTACTTAATTTTTAACAAAATATTATTGATTCTCATGAAAGATTTTTGTTCCACATAGAGTTAACATCATGGCAAAGCTTTCGTAACACGATTAAAGTCACAACTATTTTCAATTGAGTTGGAAAATTTTATTTTTACTGAAGTACACTGTTATCAATCATAACACCACTTTTTAAAGAAATTCAAAATTAATTTAACCTGGGATCATATCAGAAAGCAGTAGAACATAGAATGCAAGACAGCAGAAGGCAAAAGATAACTGGATTAAACCTCTTTTCAACCTTAAGTCAAGTTTCCGAACCCATAACAACTCAGAGCTTACACTGTAAAATAAATGACTTGTACTCAAAATTTCTCAACGATACTTTAAAGGGAGCTACTCTTATGTAAAACAAAAGTTGATCCAATGAGTTTCTCAAGCACACACTGTTAAAAAAATTTAATTACATTTTCATTACATTGTAGTGAAGCTATAATCATTACAATGTAATTAAAGTTTTCATTACATATATGTTATTAAAACTTTCATTACAGTGTAATGAAAGAATGTAATGAAAAATTTAATGACAATAACGTAATGAAAATGAAGAAATTGACGCAAACTACATAACTTTTGGTTTCGATCTGAGATTGGTTTGGGTGCGGATTACTTCTCTGACAACAGAGGACAGGTAAAAATTGACGACTCAGAATGTCTGAAGTCGGAAGCAGATGCTGCTTGAGTGTGGGAGATCAGGCGTTTGCCCTACCTGACCGCAGCCCGTAGACGCCATCGAGCAACATCAGAGAAACTTATTTTGTCATCTGCAGATGCATGCAGTGAGACACAATACTTCACTATAGAGTCAGCAGCCACTTGGCAAAAAATACATCTTTCTAATTAAAAATTATAAATTAATTTTGACAGATACTTTGTCAGAGAAACAAAGACTTGGATTTAAAAATTAAAATTTGAGAATGGCAATTCAAGAGGAGGTCTTCAACAAGAACAGACACCACTTCAGAAACTCGAATCAAGGTATCGTTAACTTCACTCACATGTTTGCCAGGGTTAACAGGCCTGGTGGGTACAGTGTGCCAAACCCCCACCTCCACAGGGTGCGGCGGAGTCCTTGGGGGGTGGTGGGCGGGGAAGGGCGTGGGGTGGGCGGGGCGGCGTGGGGACGGGGTGCCCAGGGAGGGGAGGCTCTCCCATGACTTTTCCTCCCCAACGTTGACCTGAGCGAATGGGAAAACACTCACACAACCGAAAACAAACATGAAAAATGGAAAAATTAATAATTTTGCACGTACTTTTTTGGGGGTGCTCCAGGCTAGAGGAGGGCCCACCAGGGCCTCAACCAGAGCGTCGTCCAGTGACGGGGCCTTCTCCAGGAGGACGACCAGGGGCGGCTCCACTTCATACCCCTCACCGGGGGCGGGTGAAGGGGGTAGGCCAACGCGGGGTGGCGGGGCGGTCGCTTCAACGCCCTCAACATCATCAGGCTGAAAAAACGAGAGAGAGTTGAAAACGAAAGCACGTGAATTACGGATGGTCCCACCCCGCCGCGCCGCGCACACACGACGCGAGTCAGGTCAGTGACGAGGTTAGGATGACCGCGGGTTTTTGGCATAAAGCACGATTCTGAGACTTAAGTGACACAATTAACGGTTCGGGGTACGCCGCGGACATGAAATTGGTTCGTTTTTAACATGGATTTTGAACAAAACAGGCAACACTCCTCTGGTGTCGAGACGCAACAAGTGGCTGGACTCGCCACGGCACGGCACAGATTCTCGGAATAGGCGCGCAGTTCGCGGAACAGGATGACCTGTGGCAGCCTGTCGGCGACGCCGGCTTTAGAACGTTCAAGAAAACAGGACTTGTCATGAAGTAACGAAAGCCGAGACAATGTAACGCACACACGCACACATTTTTGCGGCCGAAATTGACGCGAACGGAGAATGACAACAAGCCGAACCAAAGATTGAACACGAAAACCGACACGACTGCATGAACACTGAATGAAATAAATTTTCCTTGAGAACACTGATTTGAACAAGCCGAACCAAACAAGAGGTGCGGCAACACATAAAATACACGCGGACGAGAATAGGTTAACCTGACACACAGACTTTCAGGACTCAAATTTTTCGGCAAAATACTGTCGAGACTCGAGGAAAAAAGGGTACTCACCACAGGATTTTTATCATACAGCGCCCCAGAAACATCGATGTCCACAGAAATGGTCGTGGAGGAGCTCAGCTTCAAATCACCGTATTAAAACTCCATGACACACAAGCACGCAAGCACGTATTGCACCAAAGGCAACAACCACCCAACTGGCAAAACACGGTCCCCTGCGACAGGTGCCGACAGGCAACCCAAATCACGGCATCTACACTGTAAAAAATTCTGTGCAAATCACAGAGAAGTTACCGACAGTTCTTAACGGAGACACCACAGACTGCCCCGTGGCCAGATTCTCTCTGTGATCTGGTGTTAACGGACAGTCTGTAAAGAGAATAGTCCGTGAACAGACAAGTCCGTGAACAGACAAGTCAGTGGCCAGAAATTTTCCGTGATCTGGATTTAATCCGCGCACCTTCCTCATTTTCAAAAAATAGAAGTCAGCAAAAAGGGAAGAAATCAAAATAACGGGTTCCCTCCATCGAAACAAACAAAATAGTCGACACATATCTTGGGTTGAAACGACAAATGTAAAAGTCAGTGGTCTTAAATTTCTTTTGGGAAGGTTTTCGCACTTGAGGTAGTTAATCCATAATTTTTTGCTTGTTTTAATGTTGTAAGTTTGTCTCAGAGAGACATACATTTCTGGATAACTGTATCAATGTTTTGCTTTTGAAAGAAAAAGCCTTTTCTTTCTGTTGTCCTATGCGTGGAACACGGTAATTTTCTGTTTACAGACATGTTCTGTTCACAGGCTGTCCGGTATGATTCTGTGAACACTACGGATAATTACGGACTGTCCGTGCAATCAATTGACCAGAGAAATTCTCTGTTTTTTTCTGTGATTTTTTGTGACCGTGTAGATGGCCACACACGTCCAGGAAAGTTGCGCGCGAAAAAATCCGTCGTCTGCCAGGCCGAAACATAGCGAAAAACATGGTACACGCAGCGTTTCTTGACAGAAAATTATTCGTGACGGACACCTTTTGACGAGGCAGAGTCACTCGAACACACATTCATGTCATGGATTGCGAAAATAAATCAATTAATCCATTGACCGAAGGAGGGCGAGTTGCCGAAGTCCACCGCCAGGGGCGCGGGGAGCGCCACTGCGCGGGGCGAGGACTGCTCACTTCGGTCTGGAAGGCTGGGAACATGGCGGCCCCCAGGCGGTGGAGCGGGGTTGCCTACCCCCCAGGGTGGGAGATCCACCTGCTGCTGGCGGCTTATGGGACACGTAGTGTTTTCGGGGCTTTCTACGTTAAAAATAACATCGAAAGTGCTTCAGTTGTCCATAATTATCATCCCGAATTTTTTTTATGCCGACAGACATCCTCCGTAGGTAGATATTATGCTGAAAATCAGAGTAAACTGCGGAAAACCGACACTGTGATAGCCCTCCGTGGCAGGTCTGTTTACATTCGTCAAACATTTTACAGGTGTGGTTTAAAATACTTTAAAAAATCTCCTCAAAAATCGGGACTTTTTGTATTTTATCTTAAGTCAAAATGCAAGCCTTGTTTGATCGCGGAAAGAGATACATAATGTGGTGCATTCGGCGTCTGCTTGGTGTGTCAACAGTGCAGACAGGTGGCAGCGCAGAGGAGCGGAATCACAGCAAAAGTTATGGATCATATGTCATATTTGTGTGTAGTGTCAATAAACAATAAAGAAACGAAAATCACAAAGTTATTGTGGTCTTTATTTTCCCGCCTACAACAGCCCTAAACCTAGGTTAAAGTGTGCAGAACATAATTAAAAATGCCATCTTGTTGTGTACCAAATTGCACAAATGGCTACAATTACAAAAGAGATGTGGAAGCAGCAGCAGCCAGAGGTGTTACACTCAGTTTTTTTCAAGTGAAACAGGTAAAACAAACTCTTAGAGTATGCCTAGGTAGAGTGGTTCGTTTTTCCTTCATGTTCAAATTTTGGAGTTGGGTAACTTTCATTCGGTTCCGCTTTCCATATGATGAATTTTGGCACCTCAGCCGGCAAAATCGGCCCAGCGGAAAAGGTCGCGAAAGGGGCTTAAGTGCGCCTTAACAGCCCTTAATGACTCAACGTCTAAGTATCGATGTAGGACCTTCGCCATATTGTAAACATAGTGATTTTGACGCCCAAGGGTCAAAATTTTGACCGTTTTGCCGTATCTTTACTCCTTCAGGGCGAAAAAAGCGAAAACGTTGCAAAAACATCCTATTTAGCTCAAAACACTATTTGAGACCACGTTTTCGCTTTTTTCGCCCTGAAGGAGTAAAGATACGGCAAAACGGTCAAAATTTTGACCCTTGGGCGTCAAAATCACTATGTTTACAATATGGCGAAGGTCCTACATCGATACTTAGACGTTGAGTCATTAAGGGCTGTTAAGGCGCACTTAAGCCCCTTTCGCGACCTTTTCCGCTGGGCCGATTTTGCCGGCTGAGGTGCCAAAATTCATCATATGGAAAGCGGAACCGAATGAAAGTTACCCAACTCCAAAATTTGAACATGAAGGAAAAACGAACCACTCTAATGCCTAGGGCATGAGCATGAGCAGACCGCTCTATCGCAAACAACATCACTATGTCAAAAATCTAAAGCAGCCAGAACTGTTACCTTAAATATAATACAGAAACAGATCGGAATGGCCCACAAGTTCATGATCATACATACAACATTAAAATGAGGAAAGAAAGCACAGTAGTTCACTAGTAAAAAAATTTCAATGCTCCGCATTACATTGTGTTCCGATTGTTACATTAAAAAGTTATCTAAAATGTCAACAAAAAAATTAATAAATAGTTGAATCATTAGGTGGTTGAATTAACAGGTGTTCGAACAAATCAATGAGGTGGGGGAGACAAAGAAGCTCAATCGTAAATCAAATAGGGGACCCTATTGGAACCCCTAAACATATAAAAGAGTGATGAGAGATATCACTTTTCAATATGCATGACTTCTATGACTAATGAACATCTTTGTATTTGTTTTAACAAATTTACTCATGTTTTTTCTTGCTTTTGACAGTCTCAGGTAGAAACATGGAATCGTGCAATCCCTAGGAAAGACAAACAAATTTCTACTTCAGACTTTGTATGTTCAGAACATTTCTATGAGTCGGACATAAAGAGGTTTGATGAAGACATTGTTATTGATGGAAAAATAATTGAAAAGGGGAGAAAATTGAGGCAACCAAGACTCATCCAAGATGCAGTGCCCAAAATTTTTAAAGGCCCCTCATACCTTACCAAACCTGAAGCAAAAAAGAGGGCCCCACGAGAGAGGTCCAGCACACCAATCCCAAGAAAAAGAAGCAACATTAATGTAAGTTGTCCCCGTTGATAATCAGTCTCTGAGCAACAGGTCCAATGTCTTGATTGTTAATTAGTGCACAAGGAATAATTTTGAGACTTTTATGATTTATAGAGAGAGAACCAAAAAAATACTTTGTTAGACACAGTTTCACCTGGTGATGTACAACAAGAGGTAAGATATTTTTTCTATAAAGTCAGGCGCACACATCATCAATTCAGAAATGAGAATTAATTTTACTTTTTAACTTATTTTGGGGCTCTGCACATTTAGCGAGTGACATTAAAGGAAATTTTTAGAGGTAATATAATGAACAAAATAAATCAGAATAAGACACCTCCTGCATCTTTTGTAAGTCTAACACTTTAGTTCAAATACATTTTGTTGAGGGGGAACAACTTACTTACCTCTGTTAATGTTTCTTTGGCAGGTTGATGACATTAGTAACGTCCCAACAGCAGACCAAGAAATTCATGAAATAGCAGCAACCAACCAGACACTAATTGGAGACATTCAAGAGATAGAAGTAACCATTCCAAATGATGGGGAAATCCTCAATCAGGAGGGCATCAAGGTGCTTTATGTTGAACCCCTTCCAGATGAACCCATTCCTTCCCTTGCAGATGCAAAGGTAACCCGGTGGAAATTTTAAGAGAGGAAGAAAAATATAAAAACATTTAATACATCACTTCAAATGAAATTCCTTTTGCAGGTGAACAACAGTGTACCCATTGAACCAGAAAAAGTAAAATTACCTGGCTTTGGCTGGGGTTGGCATGCTCACCCCTCCTCTCATGTCTTTGCGAAAATCAATGATAAATGCACTACTATGACCCACTGCGTCCAAATAACTGACGGGAAGGCCACAGTAAAAATTAGAGGCTGCCTTTACCCAGAATCATTTGAGATTAACTCCAATTCAGATATTGAAAATGCATTATGGGCTGTGGATCAAATCAAAGTTTGTGGCGGCAATGGTCATTTGGGTCATTCAAAGAATTGCCTCGGAGGAGTGAAGAAGGGGATAAGGTGCCATGCATGCAGGAATTCAGGGAAATGTGAGAGAAAAAAAATGAAAAGAGCAGCCAAAAACCAGAAGACCACAAAGCAAAAGGTGAACATAAAGAGGTCCAAGAAAATGTATTATTATAAAAAAAGAACTGGGGTATTAACAAAACAGGTAAGATAAAATACACCATACACCTTTTCTTGTACTGATTCTTCTCTAATTACATTATTATTACAAACCACTCAAAAAATGTTGATTAATTTATGTTTCATTTTCAAGGTGAAATCTCTTAAAGATGAGCTTAAAAAGCTTTACAAAATTAATCAAAAGCTGGAAAAAAGCCAAGTTGAAGAGCGTATTAAGGATCTGCCACTAGGCCAACAACATGCAGTACTGGCATGCCTGGATGCTACTAAAAGAGAGGGCCCACATGGGAACTGGTACCACATAGAGTGGATTTATGAATGCCTACTAATGAGGATCAAAAGTCCAGCTCTTTATGAGCATATTAGAACTCAGAATGTGTTGGCTTTGCCTTGCAGAACTACCTTGAATAGGTATGTGAGGAAGTTGAAACCTGTATATGGGTTCCAGTCTGTTCTGTTTGAAGTTCTTAAACACAAAATATCTGGACGGTAAGCAATAAATGAATGACAAAATAAATTAAATTCCAAATGATACTGAAGCCTCATGCTTGGCCCACAGGTTCTCTTATTGTTGATGAGATGAAGATTCCCTCGGAACTGGATTTTGACAGGCACACATTAAAGACCATAGGATTGGTGGACATTGGAGATTTCACACCAGAAGAGGACAAGACGGAGGCAGGCGACCATATCCTGGTTGTAATGTTCAGGCCTTACAGAGGAGATTGGTATCAAACTCTTGGCATATTTTTGGCAAAGGGAAATGTGAAGGGCCCAATCCTTGCCAAGATCATTTTGGAAGCAGTTGGTCTCTCAGAGAATGCTGGGCTCAAAGTGGACTCCATATGGACTGATGCAGCATCCTGGAACAGGAACATGTGGACTGTATTCAACATCAATGAGAACAACAGCAGCATGGAGCATCCACAAGACGAATCCAGGAAGCTGTTCTTTTTCTCGGATTGGAGTCATGGTGTCAAATGTGCCAGGAATTTGATGAGCCCGGAACTTCCCCAAAAGCCCAAAAATGACAGCAGCACCACCAGCAAAAGAAAACCAAAAAATCCAAGAAAGAAGTTAAATGAAGAAGGTCAGGAGATGACTCCTCAGGAAGTATACGAGAAAAAATTGCATGATGCCCTGAATAAAGAGATAGAGGTAATTCATAATGTGTTACATAATGTGTTCATAAGTACACAGTTTCTTGTCTGGACAAACAGAAAAATATCCTCAATAAACTTTCCAGGTTCCAGAGGGCATAGTTAAACGCCAACACTGGATTGCACTCCTCAAGGAAGAGGATGACCTTGCTAATAGACAAGGAGTGGCTGCACTGACTTATGTTCCTGGCCTCACTAGAAAGACTTATTCCCTGACGGATTTGAGCGTATGAATGTTGCCATGGCTTACAAAGTGAGTGCATGAGTTATTTTGTTATCAGGCAGGTTATAAGTTTTATTTGAAGTTGATTAATTATGCTTACCTTTTCCTATTTGGCAACCAGTTTTTCAGTAATAGTGTGAGAGCAGGCATGGAATTTTATCGGAAACAGGGTGTTGAAGATTTACAAGATTCTGAGCCAACTGAAAGTTTCATCCACAAGTTCAATGAACTCTGTGATGTCATGAATTCCCATGGACCGAAGGATGCTGTGAGAGCAGACAATGGAAAAATTAAGGTAACATCACCACACTGTCATATCAATAATATCAATACAAATGCATACCAATGGTTATCTGCCCTTTCAACAGATAATGTCTGATTACTTGGAATACCACAAGGAGTGTGTACAGCTGGCAAAAAGAAAAGGAAAGGCCTTTCTCAGTAAAGAGACTGATCTAGGAATAACAGTTACACTCAAATCAGCTATAGATCTGTCTGAGTACTTACTTAATACTGTTGGGTATAAGTATGTGATGACATCTAGGTTTAACAGTGACCCAATTGGGGTAAAAATTGGTGAAAAAATATCAACATAAAAAACATTTGTCTACATACAGAAATTGAGGGTCCTTAACATTTTCTTGTTCCGTACAGCAATTCTTTTCCAAACTTAGGGCTGCTGGGCGGGCAAATTCAACACCCAACCCAAAACTTGTCGCACAGTTGTACCGTTTATTAGCTGTTTATTCCTTGATCAAGCCACCAAAAGGTACAAATGTTGATGGAGGAGAAAATGTCAAACACCTAATGAATGCTGAGGACGTTCTGGGAACCATGGAACAAAACAGACAACAAGAGATAAATGAATTGCTTGACGAAATAGTAACTCATGGTAAATTCTGTTGCATACTTACTATTGCTTGTGATTAGAGTAATTCTCTAACAATTGCTGTATTTACAGGTGAAGTGGATGACTTTGCCATGCCTTACATGATGGACCACTCGTACCTCCAAAGTCCTGAGCAATGCGAGGAAAATCTCCTCAGCTTCATGGCAGGGTTCTCTTCCTTCAAACAAAAAAAACTTGCAAGAGATTGTAACAATTGTGTGTTGACCTTCAGCAAGCCAAGGGAAGAGGCGGGGCGAAATTTTGAATTCACCAGAACAAAGGAAATATACATGGGCTATACTTACCCTTCAGACCAGATGAGGAATCTTGTGTCTGCAGTAGAAAAAGCAGTGAGGGAGTCTATGCATATACATGGGGTGCAAGCAGACATGTTCGCCCAAACTCTTAAGTACATTAAACTTGATGTCAACGATCATGTAGGTTGCATCGAGCATAGTGAAGAAATCAGCAAAAAAATCATCAAGTTCTACCTGACAATGAGGATGTTTTTTATTATTAAAAGAAGAAACACAGAAATAGACCTAGAAAGAAGGAAGCAAGAGCAGAAGAAGCACGTCAAGAAGTCAAGACTTTTGTCATTGGTGTACCATGTTTAGGGTGACATTGGAAATGAGGACTTTCTTTAAAAAAAAAAAAAAAGGATGGATTTATCTTGGATAGAAACAAATAGCCTGCATTGCAATTGAATGGAATCCTCAAAATCTATTGAGTAGAACCAGTTTACCCTCCAACCTTGTTTTCATACCAGCTCATGCTGTATGTATTGTTTGATTAACATAATTTATATAATTTATATAGTTTATATTTCAAATTTAAATTATCTTAAGAGGGTTCTAGTCTTAGAAAGAACGAGTCCAAAAAATTTAAAGCCAAGCTTTGAGTAGTGTAGTGTTGGGCACTATGAGTGGGAAAGGAGCGAGAAACGGTACTGTATGGGAGATAGTCCGGTTTATTGGGACGTTCTGTACAGGCTGGGGCTTGGCTACAGACTGACTGCGGCTCTGAAGCGCGCTCCGATTTATAGTTTGGGCAACAGTAACACCTGCTAGAGGGTGCGTTCAGAAAGCTAGGGAATAAAGGAACCTTGGCCAAGGAGGGGAAACCATACCAGAGTCAGGAAGAAGAACAGAAATCAGAACTGACACTTGTTGCTTTCAGTGTACACTGTAAATCGTTACACCACTCCCCCTTAAAAAGAAATTTACTTTATACTAGTTGCCTCAAACTTTACAACTTGTCCACTCTAATGTCCCTCGTCGAAGCTGTAATCTATCGTCACACTTAGGCCAACTCAGGGCAAGGCTGTCCAGGCCTTCCCTGACACGCCATCCGTGATCAAAATCAAATAAAAATAAAGCGAAGCAATGCTGATCCTCTATGCAGAGTGGTTATGTCAGCGACACTCATGGCACGTCCAAAGAACTTGTTAAGGACGCCAGCCTGAGGTGCAACTGTCGCACCTGACCAGCAATAAGAATTAAGCTTAACTGTCATTCATGAGAAAATTGATTAGTCTGCCCTTGTCGTTTCTGGATCTTGGAAACTGATGTCACGAGTCACTTGAAACTCTTGGTCTTGGAGAATGACGCTGCGAGGCTCTAGAAGTTCTAGAAGTTGTCGTTATAGATCTCACATGAAGTTCTGGAAGATGTTGCAGTTCTTGTAGTTTTCTTCTGGACACATGCAAAACACTTTGCACAGTATTTGTATCACGTATTCCCCCCTAACTAAAAGAGTGGGGTGTTTTGCCTTGGTGTTTCCTAATCCCTGACTAGCTAGCTAAATTCCTATCTAAAAACACCATTGAGATCTAAGAAACCTATGAACTGTGTTTTAACTATAGCACTTAGCTTTGAACAGGACAGGGTACGGCTCTGCACTGCACAGCAGATGACTGCACGCTGTAACTGGTGGTTCTTCTAGCCTTCAGCTGATGTGTGGTTCCAGTAGTCCTCACACTGGCCTGAAAGTCTTGTTGCAAAACCTTTTGACCCTTGACCTGTGATTGTCGTCTGATGAGACAACTCAAATTTTAGTAGTTTTGAAATTTTACATTAGTTTTCTCACATTTGAACTGCTTTTTCAAACAAAAGTTACGTGTCAAGTTTAAAGTGATAACATTTTCAAGACTAGTTTTGACAACTCATTGTGGTGAGTACTTTTTTACTTTATATGACCTTTTTAGATATTACTCGCAGACTTCAGTTACCAACTTGACTTTTGTTTTCCAGTACACCTTTTGACTCCAGTGGGATTAATGCAGCAGACGACTCGTCTACCACAAGATGTAAACAGAGAGAGCCAAGGGCTCAATCTTTTGCTTAAAATGGTATTTGTGTCATGTGAATCAGTACAGTGTTCCCTAGTGTTAATGTGTAGTGAAACACAAAAGCGCGATCAGGGACTTGACCCACTGACGGGCTTTCTTTGTGTTTTGTTTGTGTAGAAAGCACTCAACTCGGTCCTACGGACGGGTTACGAGTGTTTCTCTAAACAATTTAAAAACATTTAACTTGTGTTGGGGGGAGTTCAAAAGGAGTACCAGGAACAAAAGGTTAATAAACAGTTGTCATTTAATGTATCAAAAATATTTTCAATTGAACTAGAAAATTCAAAGTGGTTAAAACAGTTCAGTCTCGGAGAAATTAGTAAGTCAATACAGAGTCAGAGGTTAAAATCAAAAGGAACACATTATTTTTCTTTGACTTTGAAAGCACACATGACACCCGACTGGACCAGCAACATGAAGCAGGTACGTTTAACACTATTTTCTTACATTAGTGTGAGTAAAAAGACCCGTTTTTAACAGTATTTCCATTTCCTTACAGGTTCAACACACCTTGAGGCTGGATCACTTTCTTTCACTTCAATTGGCCATTCATTTCTCGTGTCTGGACTTAGGACTTTCACTTTCGCTTTCCTTCACTGTCCTTTGCTGTCCTTCATGGTGACGTCCACAGAAACCTGCTAGACTACAACGCAAGGAAGTACAAGGATATGGACATTATCCCTGGCATCCTTTTTGCTGCATTATCATGTCAGGCTTCTCGTGCCTCAACCATGCGCTGGTCTCTGCCAGCTCATCAGCCTTCAACTTTCCAGGTTTGTCATTCACAAGTTTTCACATTTGCTACTTTCTCGTACAGTTTTCTTTCATTGAACTCTCCATAGTTTCCAATCTTTGCTTGAACGGGACTTTTTATTTCTTGGGCCAGGCTCATCTCATCTGCCCATTGTGAACTTCATATGAAATATTTTAATTCAACAAGTTTTACTCAAATGGTCCAGACTGGGCCCTGCGTGCTAATAAAATCTTTATCAATTCTTTCAGTTCTGTGCTTGTTTGCTCTGAGCCTAATCGTTGTATTTTTTATTTTTTTTTATTTTTTTTTGGTTTGTTTCTTCAGACAAGCAGACTAGTAATCTTCTTCTCCGTCGAATTCTTCTTCGTCTTCCTCTGCTGCTGCAATTCTCACTCGCTGTTTTAAGTATTGCGTATACTTGACGCTGGTATGCTAAAGTAAAGTATACCAGTTTTAGATTATAACTGTCCTACGTTTAGAAAAAGCATTGATATACTTGAATTTAGCGCCATTGGTTCTCGAGCGCGCCACCAGGCGCGCTGCAGTCCACCGACGCGCCCCCTCCCGCCCCTCCCGCCTCCCTTTGTCCAACGACGTCAACAGGTCGCAAGACGCCGCAAGCCCACAACAAACGCTCCGTTTCTTTCTTGGCTCGGCTCTTTTCGTCATTTTGCCAATCCTGCTGAAAATGGAAGACTTAGACATTAGCATTTCATCCTGTGTTGAACTCCTTATCAAATGGAACTTCAGCGAGGATGTCCAGCTTGCTTTCCTGAGTACACACTAAATGTTCTACGGTGAAATCTATTCGCAATACGAATGAACATTATGGTATCTTACGGTACTTGCTGCGCAAACATAATACGAATGAAGGGTCTCATATGTTACGGTGAACCTTCTCCGTAAAGAAATGCTAACTGTACTTTACGAATCCCAATTATGAATCTGCTTGCTCCCCGTAGAAATGGAAGCCATTCGTGAACCATGATAATTTTTCATTTATAAAAATTTGCTTACCCTTTTAGATTTACTCATCAAAATATAATACATGACGCAAATCATTTTCTCTTTACTCTTTCATCCATGCAAACCATGTTCAAGAAGTACCCGGATCACATCTTGGCATACATTTCTACGGTGGTGACATTCTGCACTTATTTACGAAGACCTTTGCTCCCACTGAAGCTTGGTTAACAATAAAACAAAAAACTCTATTTAATTACATGGAATGGGGCCAACAGTGATAAGGAAATTTGTAATTCCTATGTTGTTTATCTTCTTCTTCCAACCAGCCATCAATCCAACCATTGTGTTTAGGTTAGGAGGGGCCCAATGGCATTCACATTTGATGGCCAAAATAAACACTTTGTCATAAGTTCCAGCATCTTGCATGCATGGAAGATTGTTGTTTCCGCCACTGTGATTCGAGTCCTGCCGCTTGTTGACCATGGCGATAAAAATTCAAAGATCTTTTCTAGTAAAAACTATCTCGATTCAAGTCGTACACAAGTCATAAATACAACAACAAGCAGCACTAGTAGTTACACTAACGCCCACCAGGAGCGCTACAGGCGTCGGGCATCAAGGGGCACGGGGGAGAGAAGGCAGGGGACAAGGCGTAGACAGGAACCAAACAAAACAAAGTTGGAAAAAAGAATTCGGGAGTCGCGACTTTAAAAAAATACACTTTGGTTACAATGTCACCATTAAAATATGGCAAGATTAGAATCAAAGTGGCTGTACCGATGATTTTGAGCGAATGCGAGGTAGTTAAACAAATGACAAAGTGTTTGTTTTGGCCACCAAAGAAGTTTGCATCGGCCCCTAACCTTTGACACTTGACTTAGGAACCAAGCTGCCAGAAGATAGACACATCAGAATTTTCATGTAGCCCATCGTTTTGAGTCTCATTCTACATCGTTCCGTGTAAGTCATTAAAATGGGGCTTTGTCCAAGTTATGCTAAAACTTGTTACTTGCTTATGTTAGCATCTGCCGTTGACTAAGTATCTAACACTAGGAACTGGCGCTTTCTTTTGGTTAACATGAATAACAAGATAAACTTATACCTTTTTTTTTTTGGTTTAAGTCCAAGACTAGAAGTGATGATTCATAACATACGTATGAACTCTGCATTGTGTTTGTAAGCTACCAATATTTTCAGACACTCATGTCAGATTCGTACTGTACTGAAGCTGTAGTCGCCTCCTTACGATGAGATCTCACCGTAAATTATAGAGCAAAAGAATAGGAACAGACCTGATACGTATTACAATACAAATCAAGAAACTTGATTCGTATTACAATACAAACCAGAAATGTTGTTTGTAGCATACGAAGAACAAAATTTCTTCGTAGCATACCAACAAGATTTCACCGTAGAACATTTAGTGTGTAAGTATCTCCGGGGTGTTCATGTGAGCGTTAGTTGGAGCGTTCAGTCAATTCTAGAGTTGTAATTAAGAAAAGATAAGTCAGTGCTTCTTTATTTTTTGTCTATTTGGTACCTACGTAAGATATTTCCGCCGAAACTTCGTAAACTTGTCAGTTGGAAACGTTTGGTTTTCAGTTTTTTTAGAAGTGCATCCCCTTTTGAGGTTATACACAAACTTGCAAAGTTTCTTTGCCATTTTCCCCAGTACCTTTTGAAGCCATTTTAAAAGAATGAGAGTTTCTAAACCATCTAGTTTATAGTTAGCCTGCCATGCATTGCATCTGCATTTGAGGTTACCTTGACTCAAACAAAGTTTTCGAAGTTAGCGTTGCTTCTGAGTTTCTTTGCACTGGATCTTGAAAGTTGGATTTACCATATCCCTGTCCTGTAATATCTAGATGCAAATGTAGACCTTCAGGAGTTTTTAAATATGGGCCTTGTCCGACTCCAAGACTTCGTCCCTGATAGCAAAGAAAGGTTGAGGCTCATAACCGAAATCTTGAAATACAAAACTGCTCAGCTGGCTTCGGTAAAATAACGTATTCTATTTATGTGCCTTGTATTACTTATTTACTCTGAGAGACAACTCAATACTATGGGTCACTTATATAACTGATTTGCATGTTGACAGAGCTCTAAAGAAACTGGAGACTCTGAAGCTGATAAGGATATTACACGGGAGGACAAGACTAAAGACCCCGACTTCGATCCGGATGAATACATCAACTCCAACAATTCTGTAAGTAAGATGCAGTCAGTAATTGTTACATTAGCCGCCTTGTCATTTTTTATCTTGTTCTGTTCTTTGAATTTTAGGAGAGCAACCAAACTAGTGACTCGTCTCATTCTGAGGAAGAACACCAAGCTCAGAACAAGCGCCAGCATACATCCAAACAGCAAAATGGTTCAGCAGGCTTGAAAAGCAAGACAACATCTGCAACTGCGTCATCAGAAACCAACAACGGGTCAGAGCAGCCTTCACGCCTGACTTCAATTATAGCCCGGAACACTTTCGGAGACTTTGTAAGTTATGTTTACATTAAATGATTAGTATTTTCCCAGTTCAGCTTTCCATCTAACCACGTCTTGTGTTTTATGTTTTAAAATTAATTTAGGATTTAAAAGCATATCTTGAGAGACAAAAATCTAGAAGAGTTGTGTTTGTTGGCAACAAGGATGGAATTTTAACTAAATCTAATCGGAAACTTCTGACTTCTATACTTGCAGAGTATATTCTTAACCATACTTACAGGTATTTATTTTTTAAATCAACTTTTTCCTAACACACATTTTGTCTTTCTTTGCTTCTTGTTCTTGTTAACTGATTGCTCTATATTGCATTGCAGTCCTGCTTCGGACGATTTCTTGATCATTCGGGAACAGATTTATAAGGTTTTCCCTGGAGAGCCAAAGGTATGTTCTCAATTTTATATCTTATTGATGGTGTTATTTTGGGTTTTAAAATCTAATTATTTTTTTTTTTTCATTCCAGTTTTTGTACTACGCTGCCCCAAGAGAAATAACTGAACACCAAGTGCTAGCTAAGGGAAAGCTGTTTGATAAAGTACGAAACAAGATTGGTGGTCTCATTGAGAAGGGCATTCTGGCACCCCGAAGAAAACGGAAAGCACCTGTTTTGCAGGAGAAAGATTCTGAAACTGAGAGTCAATGTAAGAGAAATACAGAACATAACTTAGTAGTTTTATCTTGGATTTTCTATTGCAATTTTGTTTTTATTATTTATTTCTTTTCTATTACAGTGTCTGGCCCATCTCTTGATGTGGAAGCAGCTTTGGTGGTACTGAAACGGTCTCGTCAAGTCACTACTGAGGTAGAGGAGAAATGGAATGTCACAAGTGAACATCGGTTGAAAGTACTTTATAATGCTACAAAGAAATCTAAATCGAATGCAAAGAAGCAAAAACCGAGCAAGGAAAACAATGCGGGTGATGAACTAGATTTAGCTTTTCAGTACTTTGAAGAATACAAAGTTCTCAAACACCCCTCTGATTATAAACTTGTAAGTTGACCTATGATTTTAGGTACAAATCCCTATAAATTCAGTTCAAGTCTAATTTATTCTCATTGTTTGTTGCAGTTTTTAATTGACTTCAAACACATGCATTCTGAAGAGAGTGATAATCTTGTGAAGAATTGGACGTCTTTTGCAAACAAGATAGAAAAGATTGCACGCTCCGTAACTAGAGTTGATGATCCAGTTTGGAAAGAATTGCATGAAAAGATTCTTAGTTTGCACAAGGATAATGACACAGAGACAGAAGACGTTGAAGGATTAGATGAGGGTAAGTGCTTTTATTTTTTCCTAGTGCTCTTTTTGATCAGAAAATTTTGTAATTACAGAATTTAATTTTGGAACTCTTTTAATTTCAGATGGTAGAGATGCATTGTTGCTACAAATGCTGCCGTCTCCCTGTCCACCCACATCTCGAGTCCGGGTTGGAAAAAAAACTCTGAAACCATCCACAGCAGAGTCCAGGAATGCCTTCATTTGCCACACAACAGTAAGAAATATTTTTAAAGCTTGTATTATTTTGTTTTTTAAAAAAATGCATGATTTAAGTTCATGTGAGCTTATTGGTTTATTTTGCATTGTTCTTTTTTACAGTAAGCTTCTGATCTAGAGGCATTGATTGAGAGGAGACGGGATCGAATGGCCACTTTGAAGGCACCACTGCAACCATACCTCGTATTTGTTGGTCCTCAGCTTTGGAACGTTTCAGCTGCATACGTTGTAGTTGACAGAGTTCTGTACCACTTCGACACTGTCCTGCAAGCTGTTGACACCTGCTACAAGATCTTCCATGCTGCTTGCATAGACTACCCTGCTGAAGCTAAACATCTCTGGTATATTTTTCATGAATTTTTGTATGGCTTGAGACACAACCAAGCTTTAGATGGTGAGATGCCCAACTCTACTGTAGAATTTTTACTAACTTTGAAGTCTGTTTAATGTTTCTGAAAGGAATGCAATCCTTCGTTTAATTTAAATTCACCCTACTGATATTTAAGGTTTGCAGTTACTTCTTGTAATATAGTTTTTAATTTTTTGACTATTTTAGTAGCTATTTGCTGTGATGGAGTCCTCAGTATTTCCTTGTTTTATTTGTAAGAAATCTTTTGCAACAGCTGACGGTCTTGTAGGTCATATTAGTCTACTCCACTCTACCCTACAGATACAAACGTTTACCTGCAAATTTGATGGCTGTGTAAGAGAGTTTGACCGAATGAAGTATTTTAAGAAACATTTAACTAGTCACCAAGGAGTTCCTGTCTCTGTAGTCAATAATGGAAACAAAAAGCTTGTACTTGTTACTAATGTAGAAGATTTAGATTCTAGTGAACTTAATGTGTCTGAGCAACCCACAACTGAAGCGCCTTCTTTTGAGTGTGACGAACCATCTGCTTTGTTTTTCCAAGCTGTTAACAACAATGTTTTGAAGATATTAGGAGATCTGCATAGCAAAGATTCTATTACAAGGAGCCACATTCAAGATGTTATTGAATGTATGAAAGACATAGCTTGCGGTGCCTATTTTGACATTCTAGAGGATTGTGTTCTACAAGCTTTGAAACTTTGCAACTCTGATAAAATTAGTAATATTAGGTGTCTCTTTGCCATATTTCGGGGCATGTTCGACGATGTGGATACAGAGCACAAGAGATTTAAATATTTTAAAAATCAAGATGCATACATTGAACCTGATCAGTATGTAACAGGTGTTTCTAATGTTCAAAAAAATGTATAACGTCAAATAATTCTAAAACCTGTTCCTCTGACTGGCTCATTCATACCACCTTCTAAGATTCTCAAAAAGTTTTTAAAACTGCCAGGTGTTTTTCAGAATATTATTTCATACATGGACAGTTTAGAAAAGGAAACTGCTATAATGGAGAATGAAATTCAAGGAACACTTTGGAAGGATAAAGTTAAACCTCTCTTTAATGACAAATTAGTGATACCCTTGAATATGAGCTATGATGATTTTAAGACTAATAAGGATCTTGGAAGTCACTCTACAGTTCATAAGTTGGGTGCCTGTCATATAACGGTTTCCTGCTTGCCTCCAATATATCAGTCAGCTCTTGAAAACATTATTCTAATTGCTTTGTTTTATGCTTCAGACAAGTCTACCTGAGGTTTTTGGGCCAGTTTTGGATGACCTTAAGAATCTTGAAGAAAATGGCTTAGAGATAGTTGTTGATAATAAGGAAATTACAGTATTTTTTGCCCTTCTACTGATTATTGGTGATAATTTAGGAGTTAATACCATCTTGGGACTAGTCGAATCTTTCCGAGCAAATTACTTCTGTTGTTTGTGTAAAATGCATCGTGATGCCACTGAGGTCTGTGTGACTGAACGACCTGATCTCTTAAGAACAGAGCAGGGTTATTTACGTGACTTACAAAGGAACGACACTTCCTCCACTGGTATCAAGGAAAGGTGTATTTGGAATGACCTCAGAAGTTTCTCAATTGCTAACAACTTATGTGCTGATATTATGCATGATATTTTGGAGGGAGTGGCTGACTATGACATGGCTCTAATAATTAGAATAATGATTGCTGAGAAGTATTTTAAGAATAACGATGAACTGAATGAATGTATTCAGTCATTTTTTTATGGTGAACAAGAGTTTGGCAACAAACCTCCCCTTATAACAGCTGAGCATGTGGCTGAAGAGTCCTTAAAATTTTCAGCAACTGAGATGTTGTGCCTTGTACGGTATTTTCCTCTGATGGTTGGACACAAAGTACCTAAAAACTCAGAAGTTTGGAAAATTTTTTTGTCGTTGCGAGAAATTCTTGACTTGTTATTTTCTCCTAAGTTTGCTGTTTGCAATCTGTCTAGATTAGATGAGGTCATTACTGAGCACCATAAAACATATATGAAACTATCCAAATATGTATTAAGACCAAAATATCATAAGATGCTTCACTACAGGAGATTAATTGAAAAATCAGGTCCTTTAAAACCCCTCTGGGCTATGAGGTGGGAGGGGAAGTACAAGGAATATAGACAGGCTGCTACTGCCACCAGTTGCCGCAAAAAGATATCTCACACGTTAGCAATCAAACAAAGCCTTAAAGTTTGCACCCGTATTCTGAGCAAAAGGGGCCTGGCCCCAAGGTGTGAATTTTCACCCTTTTGTGTTAGTACTGCTGTAGAAAACTTGGATGATTATGATAACTTTGAAGAACGTCTTCCAAATAAAGAAAGAGGTTCAACTTGGAATGTTGTAAATTGGATAAAGCTAAATGGAACTCTTTACAAGCCAGGTATGGTAGTAGTCACTGGTCTTGATGAGTTTTTCCCCTGTTTTGGAACTATTGAAGTTATTTCTGTCACTCCTGATCATGAAGTCAGGTTTTTAACAAAGGATTTGGTAACAATTAGCTTCAATTCACATCTTCATTCCTATCATGTAAAGGAGGATACTTCATGGGATTGCTGGAATTTTGTGAATCAAAAAGACTTGGTTACCTTCTGTCCAGCTCACAAAAGGCTTTTCTATGATGGCGAACTATATGTTATGTTAAGGTAATCCTGTGTGATGCACTGTGAGATCCCATTATTTATATATTTATTTATTTATATATTTATTATATTGTACTTCCTTTGCTATATTTGATTTGACTTGTACTCAGTAGAAGTAAGTACTTAAAACAATAAAAAATATTAAGAATATCCTTCTAGTTTCTTTCATTTGTATTGTTTAATTCGAGCCTCAATAAGTCTCATTACGACCAGATTTTGTAATTGCGTCAAGATGTAGTAGCTTTCTTTCAATACAATCCCATTTTTGAATTTAGATGAAAATATGGTTACACCAACCCTCTTTCCATGCTTATTTTAAGACCAGTAAACTTAAATTTAGTTTAGCTAAACTCAAGCATAATTATTACTAGAAGCGACCATACTATGTTTGGGGCTATACCAAGTATTAATTATGCTTAATTCAAGTACTGTACCGTTGAATTAAGTAGAGATTTTTTTCGGTGTGCCTAGGCAGGGTGTACCCCCCCGGTACAACATGCCTAGGCAGGGTGTAGGCATGTTGTACCCCCCCCCCCCCCGGTACACCATGCCTAGGCAGGGTGTACCCCCTGCGTTATTTCTTTCCATTTCTTTGGGCCCTTCAAAGTGTTTTGTGGAACAGTTAAACAAAATAGACTTTTTTGAACATTTCAGTCGTACACTTTCAAGGGCCTTGATGCCCAAAATGAAGTGCGATTTGACCCAACAAAATGCGCCGGTTTGTATTCCCACTATCCCTTAAAATTGTTAGGTGGAGTTTGGTTGTTTAGGTCCCAATTTATTATTATTATTATTATTATTATTATTATTATTATTATTATTATTATTATTATTATTATTGGGGGGTACAACAAGCCTACACTGTTAAAAAAAAATGTTGTAGTTTAACAACATTTACGCTGTTAAGTTTGATAGTAACACATTTTGCTATATTACAAGCATTTTGTAGCCCTTTGTGCTGTTTTCTGATGAGTCGATTGTTTTAAAACAATACTTCCATAGAGTCTTCGATCATGTCTTGGCCACATTTGTGTTGGCCTCATCGTGTTGTTATTTAACAAGACCCTTGTAATCTGACAACAATGGTTGTTTTAGGATTGCCCGATCGTTGTTTATAAACAGTAAACCTGTTGAATGACAACATAACTGATTTTAATCACAGTTACATTATTGTTTTTAGACAAGGAAGTGGTAATAAAACAAAAGAGTTGTCTGTAGATGGATTTCCCGTTCAGACACCAAACAGAAGGGTTGTAATTCAACAACATTCCTGTAGGATATTGTGTTGTAATATTACAGTGGATTTTTAGCAGCGTACCCCTTGTTCGCTGCTTAGACGGGCTTGGCGAGTTCCTTGGCGAGGCACTTGGAAGCGGCGGCCACGATGTCGGTATTTACTTCAAATCTGCGGTTGTTCAAGCACGTGGTGATAAAAGCAGCCATAGTGTCCTTCGAGTAGCCGTACTCCAATTTGTCCCTTGCTTTCCACATGCAATCGGTGGCCGGATGGTCGAACCCTTGCTCGGGCACATCCTTCAGGCACACACGCATGCGGCCGTACAACTCGAGAATCTGTTCGTGGGTGTAGTTTTCCTGCGTCAAAAATTCAAGAAAGGTTTAACATCAGACGAAAACAATGAACCATTTTCGGAAAATGAATTTTCAGCACATGACGCACTATGCTTAAAAAAAATGCACTGGTAAAACTAAAGCGTCCTCCGATCATAAATACATGGTGGAACTTCCACTTCATGCTTCATTTCAAGCGTAACGTCTTCAAGCGTAACTCTAGGTCTCAACTTTTAATATTTCACCCATATTTGTACTGGAGGTCATAGCAACATCCGTTCCGGAGATAAGATAACGGCAGCTCGCTGGATCTGTTCCGTGCCATAGGGCAGTCAACCGAAGAGAAATGCCGAAGGCCTGCAAATGTCCGGAGGTGCCCCAGTCTCCGGACAGCCCTCGTGGTAAGCCCGGCGGACACCGCTGTTAAAATGTTCGCAATCGGTGCGGCAACAACCCGGGTTTTATTCTCGAACCACCCTAATCTGTAACACGTTCATTCAAAATCGATACAAACCGAAGGGATCATGATTTGATTCGGGTTCTTGCTTTGTTGATACCAATGTCGTCTTGGAAGGGTGCAATGCGCTCAGTTTTTCGTTTCCATTTGAGAGCATATGGGAAGTTCGCAAAATTTTGGTCCCATTTCACCACTTTAAACTTTAAAAATGAAATTGCGCGAATTTTGTTTTTGTATTTTTCTGATGTTTATGGTACCATAAGAACCTTTTTTTGGTGGAGGCGAGGATCTACACGACAACTCATTTTTGCCCTATCCTTCACCATTGAAAAAGTGCCTAAAATGCCACGGAAGTTACATGACACGGAAGTTACAGTCTCAGTTAAACAGCGAAATTGGCCCTTGCTTCAATGCTAATCGTATGGGATTTCCCTATTTGCTCTATGTTCACGTAAAAATTCAACAAAAAATGTGGAAAACGCAGACGGCCCGGGAGGGAGTCGAACTCTGGATCGCTCGTATGGCTCGCGGTCGCTCTGTCCACTGCGCTATGCAGGCCACTCTGAAAATTGGAAGGTGAGACTGATGGCCAAAACTTGGCGAGAAAAAAAGTCTCGCCATCTTGTGGCGAGAAACAAAAGTCTCGCCATAATTTGGCGAGAACCAAATTTTTCGCCGAATTTTGGCGAAAATCAAATTTCTTGCTAAATTTTGGCGAGAATCAAATGTCTCATATGGCTACAATTGCCACCCAACTCTATTTGAGATACGAGGAAACACACCACTCAAAATATTCCAACAATAAAATAAATTATATTTAGTGTCTTTAATCTACAAGATCATTAAATGTAGGGTGCTTCCTCGTATAAAATAGAGTAGGGTGACAATTATTACCATATTTTGGTGAGACATTTGATTCTCGCCAAAATTTGGCGAGAAATTTGATTCTCGCCACAGTCTGGCGAGCCTTTTTTTCTCGCCCCCAGGATGGCAATAATTCTCACCTTTGAGTTTTCAGTGTACATAAGCATACTAGCAGTATCTTTCTACTCTTAATTTTCATCTCTATTAATAAATGTGTATGACTTTTATTTTTTATTGTGGATTTAAGGAATTTTAGCTCGTTTTTAACATGCAAGTAATGAGTAACGAAGTACCGGCGATACCAGTAACGTAACGCGTTACATTTATCTCAAAAGTAACGAAGTAACGCGTTTTCGTTACCACACATCGGTAACGAAGTAACTGTAACGAGTTACTTTTTAAATGGAACCTTATTAGCCCTGGTAGTAATAATGCGATACCGATGAGTGAGTGCATGGTAAAATTCTTATACGTGTATATGAAAATAGCTTTATATACATGTGCAGGAATGTGACAATAATTTTGTTTAAAGCAGCATCGTCTGCATCATTTCATGACATTTTTCTTTCTTGAAAAATTGTGTCAAGAAATTCTTCTGTATCCCAAACTCTGTGACCGTAAGCTTCGGGCGTGACGCAGCATGCTGTTGCCTTACCCCGGCGTAGGCGATCGCCACAAGGGCCAGGAAGACGAGAAGGGCACGAGCCATGTTGCTGTAGTCACGACTGGGCGAGGACTGTGGAAAGATGAGGCCCTTCTGGCTATATAAGACACCCCTGGTCTGATGCGTCGCGTCGCACGGCATCTGGCACGACACATACAACACGTCGTGTCAAGCTTGTTGTGACAGCGTACCAGCGAATCATGACAAGTTGAAATGTGGTTCTACCAATCGGGCACACAGGTGCGTCAAACCCAAATACACAGCTTAATCAGCACGGCTCTGACTGTACGCCGCAGTCTGCTCCTTTGGTTTACCTTGGCGTGGCCTTCACAGCTCCCGCCATTCCATCCTGGGAACATCAGATCCGATAAATTTTATGTCGTTTTGCTGATATAATTTGATCCGTTATGGATTTTTTTTCCGAATGACGAAGTGGCGAAACGACGTATCCAGGTGCTGTTGTTTATATGAAAACTAGTTAGATTAGACTCTCTGCGTCTGCTTCCAAAGAAGCCGACACACTTAAAAGAGCCAATCAGGAACAGCCCTGGCCTCCGTAATGTCAATATATCGATAACCTCTTCGATTCGACTACAACTAAGGAAACGTCATCAACACGCCCGAGGCGATGACGTCGGAGGCGTGTGACATAATAGTCAGCGACCAAGAGAGGTCGACAAAACTTTTGTCAAAATGACAAACATTTAGTGGATTGAAACGTGAAAACGCGGACGAAACAGGCCACGTCGATTCGACTAAAATTAGGTGACCCCCTGAAATGACGAAATATTTTGGTGGAATCCACTGAGGCTTAGTCGATTAGGACTTCCTGTCAGCTAAACTGTCTACATGGTATGCAGTAAGTACTGCATACATGCTATGTATACAGCAAATACTCTATACATGCCATGTTTACAGCTAATGCTGCGTACATGCCCATGTATGCAGTAAATGCTGCGTACATGGGATGTATACATCTAAAAATGCATAGGGTTTATGGGCAGATCCAGATGTATACATGAGCATGTACGCAGCATATAGACACTGAAAATTGGAAGGTTAGACTGATGAACTTGGCGAGAAAAAAAATCTCGCCATACTGAGGCGAGAAACAAAAGTCTCGCCATTATTTGGCGAGAACCAAATTTTTCGCGAAATTTTGGCGAAAATCAAATTTCTCGCTACATTTTGGCGAGAATCAAATGTCTCATATGGCAATAATTGCCATTCAACTCTATTTCAGGTACGAGGAAACACACCACTCAAAATATTCCAACAATAAAATAAATTCTATTTAGTGTCTTTTATCTACAAGATCATTAAATGTAGGGTGCTTCCTCGTATAAAATAGAGTGGGGTGACAATTATTACCATATTTTGGTGAGACATTTGATTCTCGCCACAGTATGGCGAGCCTTTTTTTCTCGCCCCCAGGATGGCAATAATTCTCACCCTTGAGTTTTCAGTGTACTGCATACATGGGCATGTACGCAGAATTAGCTGTACACATGGCATGTATGCAGTTTTTACTGCATACAATTTATAGTTCAGCTGACAGAGTCCTTTGGGACAGCGGGCCGCCGAACCGCCGCCCCGCAGCGCAGTGCAGCGCGGTGCAGCGCGACGTGGACATGAAGATGTTGGCTGAAATTGATGTGCTCAATCTTCTTTTGACATCCTCAAAGAAGACTGTCATACTCTCAGTATCGATCCTGTTACTAATGCAATAAGCACCTGGACACCCAGCTCCGTACTCATCAACAGTCATATGGGTGGTTAGTTGAAAGTCATACTTGTTTGTTCCGTGTGTGCTGTCAATGAGAGTTTGGTCAGTGCTGTACTTCTGGAGGATCTCCCTCTGATAGTCATTAGTACAAAACCATGAAGTCTTCTTCTGCGAGCACGCCACATGGATCCACTTCATGCTGTCTTTTGTAGTATGCTTGCTGCTCGGCTACCCACATATTAACACTCTTGTCATGAGCTCTGTTCTTATCAAGCTTGAATTCCTTAATGAAATTCAGTACATCTCGCAGGTGCATTCTCGATAATCCTCCTTCTTCACTAACACTGTCTCTTATATCATCTAGAATGTCATTCATGGGAAATTTTGAGTGTAGCTTTGCTGCAAGCATGGCCGTTTCATTTTTGTTGAGGCGCAGGTTGCCCAAATCAAAATCATGCCCAACATGACCTTCGTGGTGCACTACTGATACTTTTCCTTTGACTTCTGTTACAGTTATTCGAGCAGGGCAGTAACGCTCGATTTTTGATGATTCTTTCCATCTGATCCTATCTGGAGCTTCTACCTTTGTTGAGTTTCCAGACCTGTGGCAATAAAAATTTCTACTTTTTCCATGATCAAGCATCCTTGCACCTTCATGCTGAATATACAAAGAGTTTGTTCCTCTCTCCATTTTCTCTTCCCAAACATAGAAATCTGTGGTGGGATATAAGAAGTTCTTCAAGTAATGAATAAAGGTACAGTATAACAATGAAACAAGACAGTGTTATCCTTACCATCAATGCTCTCGAAGTTCATCTGGGAAGAAGAAAAATCAGTATTGTGGTCGTGTGCAAATGCATATCCATGCTTGTGGATGAGGGAAACATGACGTCACATAATGGACAGAGGAGCTTCGATCTGTTTGTTTGTGGCTGAACTTTGTGCTGATCTCTTAGATGACGATTTAGTACTGAGATACTGGAGAACACTTTATCACACACAAAGCAAACTTCTCCTTTCTTTTCCTCACTTGGCGGAACAAAGTTATGCTTAGTACGCATGTGCCTATAGAGGCTCTTCTTATACGCAAAGGTCGCAACACACCTGACTCAAGAAAAATAAATATGATATAAGGTGTAGAGAATCATCTGAATATAACAATTTTGAAGGAGAGACAAAATATCGTGAACGCCAGGGCTTGATAAAAAAATAACTCACATGGCACACTTAACACAGGGGTGTGCAACTCGTCTCTGGCGGGCGCCGGGCACCTTGCGGGCGCCCGGGCAGCAGGCGCGGGCGCACAATGATCCAGAAATGCCGAAAGGGGGAAAAAAATCCCGCGGTGGCCTGACTGGTCCAAAACGGTTCTAATATGTGCCTTGTTGCTAAAAAAAGTGTTTTAGGACCGTATTGAGGCAGTTGAGATACAGTTTGTGATTTGTGGGTCAAAAATAAGTTATTTACTAAATTCTGAGTAAAATCATGTAAATCTTTTTTTTTTTTTTTTGCTGACAATCTATTTATAATCAATCTCAATTAATAATTGATGCTCGAACTTAACTCAAAACAAAAATGAAGTATCAATTTAAAACAAAAAATAAGTATCACAATAAATTAAATAGAGAAAATCACGACGATTCTTCCATTTGCCAGTCTGGTGGTGTGTAGTCGCTGGCACCTGCTGAACCAATGGTCAAACTCTCGAGCAGGACTTTCAAAGACAAAAATACCAAAACCTCAGAGACCTAGTTTTTTTAGATTTTTGTTTAAGTGTAATAAACATTGTATTTGTTAGAATGTTAATCTTGTGTCAGATATAGGTCTGTTTGCGTCTTTTGTTTTTTCTTTTTCCTTACTTTATTTTTAAGTTTCTTTCTTTTGTTTCCTTATTTAAATTGCGCCTTCTAAATGTTTATGTTTTTGTACTGTATCCGGTTTCCTGTTTCCTGTCTCTTCAGTTGCAATAAATCAGTCATTGAGCGCAGATGTGTGTTATTTAATATCGTCCGGAATCACCAAGAAGATATTAAAATATCAGTAGAGACACTATCATTTCAACAGATTATGAGACTGAACAGCTACCAGCGTCAGCCGAAGATTGAAATTACCAGAAGACCAGTAGATATCGATTGTGAAGAAGATGGCCACGGCGAGCAAGAGCACGTTGCCGGTTCTCGAGTCGGATAATTATCTGACATGGAGAGAACGTATGAAAGCAGTTCTTCAACAAAGAAGATTATGGGATGCGATCGAACCAGGCATCGACGATCCTGAAGATGAGGATGTATCAAGAGCTGATTTAGTCCGAAACAGTGACGCCCTTAACCTATTAAAACAGTGCACCAACGATGAGTCTTTGCACTTTATAAAGGGGCTGAAATCTGCCAAGTTAGCATGGAAGGAGTTGGACAAGATTTATTGTGATTATTCTGGTGTGGACATATGTGATCTCTTCGAGGAACTCTACTTAATCAAGAAAACCGCAAGTAATACAATGCTAAAATCTCTGAGCAATCCAAACATGTTGGAGTACTGTATTACTTTGTGAGACAGTGTGTGCGTTTAGGGGAAGTTAAATTTAATTTTGTTAAGTCAAGTCTGAACGTATCTGATGTAATGACTAAGGTGTTAGCCAAAGGGAAAATGTGCCAGATGGTGAAATGGCTAGGATTGAGAGATATGTAACTGTTAATTGTATTGTTCATGTCAATTTGTCAGTTAATCTATCAACAGACTATATCTGAAGGGGAAGTGTTAGAATGTTAATCTTGTGTCAGATATAGGTCTGTTTGCGTCTTTTGTTTTTTCTTTTTCCTTACTTTATTTTTAAGTTTCTTTCTTTTGTTTCCTTATTTAAATTGCGCCTTCTAAATGTTTATGTTTTTGTACTGTATCCGGTTTCCTGTCTCTTCAGTTGCAATAAATCAGTCATTGAGCGCAGATGTGTGTTATTTAATATCGTCCGGAATCACCAAGAAGATATTAAAATATCAGTAGAGACACTATCATTTCAACAGTATTAAAACATGTGATTATTGCTAGTTTTAACTTTTCTCATTACCCAACCGTTCAGACTGAATACACAGCCCACCTGGAAAAGGCAGCATATGGGTACACTTACCACTTGCTTTTGAAGTGCATAACTGCACTTCCTTGAAGCCCCCCCTCCCACCCCTCCCTCAGTTTCAGTTAAAGGACCACAAAAGATGCAATAACGAAAAAAAGCAAAAATTTGAGTTTTTCGCCAACTTTGGACCCGATTTAGGCACAGGGCTGCATAGGCCTGGGCGATTAATCGACTAATCGAAAATAATCGCGATTATTTTGTTAATCGTCCGATTATTTCAAACCCTCGATTAGTGGTTCGGTAATCGAAGTATTGAACGATTATTTATCGATGATCGATTATCGATTAATCGTCGCTTTATCGGTTATCGTATCCAGCATCTGTTCAAATTCTGAGCGGAACGGGTGAAAATGTTTCCAGTTAAGGCAGAAAAGTCGTCTTAGACACTCAAGGTTGCTTAAATTATTTTCCTACCTTCTTACGACATGCTATTTTAAGCATGTCACGAGTATAAACCTTCTTTTGGCAATTTCCAAATAATCGGTTTCTTCCGATTAATCTATGTCTTTCGATTAATCGTGTGCGTTTTCGATTACCGATTACCAAACTGCTAATCGACACCAATCGCGATTATTTTATTCATCGACCGATTACGATTAAAAGCAATAATCGCCCAGGCCTAGGGCTGCAACTGGCTGCACTTATCGTTGACGGATCCTTAAAGTACACCGTAGAGAGAGTCAAATGCCGGTTAGGGAACAACAAAGGCTCCCAAAGAAAAAAAGATCTGGTCCGCCAAAAATCAAGTTATAGCTGTCTGTTCAGCATTTAAAAACCGCAACAGTGGCAATACAGACGTCTTCAGTGTTAAATCTGTCTCTGGCATCATGTAGAGGGCATCAAGACGTTTCTGGAAACATATAAACATAAGGCATTACGACAAAGCATCACAAAAATATTCGTGTCGAAAGTTCATGCTAATTTGCAACAATGCAAAGTCCTGAAAACACTTAACTTTGAGGCCTAAAACCACCATGTATCCATTCTTGAAACTGAAAACTGAGGTCATATTCGTTCTCTCCGGACATTTTTCATTCGATTTCACTACTTGGATTCTCAAAAATCTTAAAAAAATAATAAAGGATTTTTTCCGCCTTTTGGCATTTCTGGATCATTGTGGGGCGGTCGGCTGTTGGCTGCCTGTCGTCTGTGACGCGTAGCCGAGTTCGCACAGTGCTGGCCGGCTGGCTCGCTGCGCTCAGCGAGCGGTTCGATCCCGGCGAACCAGCGCGCCGCCCAGTCCCATCCGTCCTTGTCTTTTCTATATGCCGCCATGAGAGCGAGAGAGACGCCCGATGTGCTGGCTTCGTCCCGCTTCGTCCAGTCGAGTTCACACCTCAGCGTCGGTCACCCAGCCGCGCTGCCGCCAGCCAGACACCGGCAAGCCCCGGCACAGGCCTCGGCTCGGCAGCGCCCGCGTGGCTCGAGCGCCTGCCCGCCGGGCGATTTGGGTGCCCGGGGCAGCGCCGCCCGGGGCAACTGAGTTGCACACCCCTGACTTAACAGCAGACATCTTGGCACTATGTCAGGTAGAACACAAGTGGGACATAATCCCGCGGTTTTGTCGTCGATTTGCTCTTTTTATTAATACTACCAACTTGAATGAACCTGTTCTGAACGATGCACCTGGGAGGGCTGGGTTAAGTGCGGCGTTACCAGATTTCGGTCTGTTGCTCCGCGCTCCGGGTTCCACTCGTTCAAACCGTTCTCCAACGGACGCGGACGTGAGAGGGGCACGGAATAGCTTCAAATATTATTTTATCGTTTCAAGTTTCAAGTTATCTTTTCGACGGTGTTTTCTCTACAACATAGACGAAACTCGGATCATTCTCCAAGTGGATGTGTACTAAATTTCAGGTGAGCGTTGAAAGCGTTGAATCTGTTCTGATCGTTCCACCAGTCTAACCCTCTTGGGGGAATGACGTTGTCAGGCTTATTAAAAATGAATTATTATTTTCAATATTCTCAGTTTATTATCAGTTTTTAACGATTTTACTATCATGCCACGTATACTGCCCTGAAATTACAATCCACTTCTCTGACATAGTGGCTCGGTGGGTGTCAGTCCCCATCTCCCTTTTCGTTGGTCCCAGGTCGATTTTTTTATGTTTCAGGTCTATCTAATTTTTGTAACTTTCCTAAACATAATCTACAATGAGCGGAGAAATCGTTGATTGTGTCTGTCGCCAACCAGACGATGGAAGGTATGATCATGCATGCGACTGGGGCCTGGTCTGTGGAATAACCTTTGCTTATCACATTTTCACACTGTATTCTTTACTTTATATCCAGGTTCATGATTTCATGCGACAGGTGCCAAACTTGGTTTCATGGAAAATGCGTTGGCCAATTCAGTAAGTTTTGGGAATGTTTCATTATACTGTGGTGATATTATGCATAGCGGTGCTAATATTGTTTTAAAAATTTCCCAATACTAGAATCAAAGAGTAAACTATGGCAATGGCACTGTCCAAAGTGCTCCAATGTCTGGAATGGACGCTGGTTGAAGATCCAAAAATCACGTAAAGCAATTACCTCCCCATCGTTAAAGATCAGTGAAGCTGTGAAAGTCAATTTATTTGACTCAAAGAGCATCGCTCCAGGTGAATGGACATATTCCCCTTTGAAAGGGAATTATTACCAACTTACTTTCTGTATTCTTTTTAATATTCATCTTGATTGTTGCCCTTCACAATGATGAATTTTTTGCAGATACCAGTGAAACAACTGCTCAAGCCTTTACAGATGAACTATGCAGCCAGACAAGTGCTTCTGTTAGTCATAACTTGTTTCCCTCCGCAATTAAGTCTCCAATGAAACAGGAAGTTTCCCTAGTAGAAGCAGGTACTTATATGCTTTTTATTTTTGTATCTTAAATGGTATCCCCATATGACATGGTTTCTTTCTTATTTTGGATGGCATAGCTGACTTGGCTACTGAAAAAATTAGCTCCCCAGCTGAAGCTGTGTCTCAGAATCTGGATTTATTTAACTCAACAAGCATCTCGCAAGGCAAATGGGCAATTTCTGCTTTGAAAAGTAATTATCACCAACTTGCTTTCTTTATTCTATTAATAGCCATTATTTGATGTTGCCCTTCATAATTATGCATGCGTTCATTCTTCAAATATGTTTGCAGATACCAATGAACCAATAACACAAGCCTTTAAAGATACTGAACTACACAGCCCAAGTACTTTGGTTTCTCGTGATTTGTTTACCTCTGCTGCAGAAAATTCTCCAATGAAAGGAAAGGCACCTGTTGAGGAAGCAGGTATTTATTATAATGTCTTTGTCATTTTTGTATCTTTAATGATAACCCCATGACATGGTTTCTTAATTACTTTTACTTTGGATGACAGCTGTCTCGGCTACTGAAGAAATTAGCTCCCCAGCTGAAGCTGTGTCTCATCTGGATTTATTTAACTCAATAAGCATCTCGCCAGGGAAATGGACAGTTTCTTATTTGAAAGGTAATTATCACCAACTTGCTTTCTTTATTCTATTAATATCCATTATTTGATGTTGCCCTTCACAATTATGAATGTGTTTATTTTACAAATATGTTTGCAGATACCAATGGACCAATCACACAAGCCTTTAAAGATACTGAAGTATGTAGCCAGTCAAGTACTTCGGTTTGTCGTAGTTTGTTTTCCTCTGCTGCTTCTATGAAATTTCCTATGAAACGGAAGAACCCTTTTCAGGAAGAAGGTACTTAGTCTTCTTTTTATTTTTGTGTAATGATTCCACAATACTGACATATTTCTTGTTTGGGCGCTATGTTTTTTGAAATCATAAATTTTTTTGTTGGCAGATTTTAATACAAGAGAAAGGAAAAGTAGCACTCAGGAGGGCTTCTGCCGAACTGGCGGCGGCGAGCGAACCGGACATGCGAACAAGCGAACGAATTGACTCGCGGCGAATGAACATGACTACGAATGACGAAGAGCCCGAACGAGCGGTCTTCGTGAACGAGGAACGAGGGCGATCGAACGAATTGTTTCATTGGGAGTGAATGTTTCACGGATGCGTTCAATGTATGCAAGAGGTCGCATTCGATCATTCCCTTCGTTCGCGACTTCCCTTCGCGCCTCCCGCTCGATTCATTCCCCACGTTCGTTCATCGCGCCGCTGGCTCGTTCATCTTGTCATTCGCGCCGCGGAGGCGTTCGCCCGCCAGCTTGTTCGTTCGCATGTCCGGTTCGCTCGCCGCCGTCAGTTCGGCAGAAGATGACGAGTAATATTTTCAAGAAAAGCAAGTTAAGCTTAGGAAAATCCAGGCTGGGTTCATCTCTTGAAGGTATTATTATTAATTTATCTTTTCCCCTTTTTTTCTTGTTTATCAAGCCCCTTTAAATAACTTATTATATACTGTCCAGGTTGGAAAGGAAATGGGCACAATCAGCAGTTCAATAGCTTTAACTCTGCCACCACCACTCTGCATCTGTCCTCTCCAAAAGGTATGCTTTTCTTCATTTTGGCCCGTTATTGCACCTTGTTTGAAATTTCTCATGAACAATGACATATGTGATTTTGTATTTGTTTTTACCAGGAGAAAAGCCCCATTCTTTGGAAAAGTCAGTTCAGAAATTGAGTGGTTTATGCAAGCAAGAAGCAGGGTCTGCTCCTAACTTAGATGAAAAAGCTTCTCAATTTAAAAAAAAATCTGTGAAAAAGACAAGTTCAGGTAATTTATGAGAGTTTGAAGTCAGTCTGAAACAGTTGTTATGTTTCAATTTGGAGAACTACATGTGGTTTTGTGTTTGTTTTTACCAGGGAAAATGCACTTACAATTGGGAAATTCAGCTGCTTCCAAGAAATTGAGTGGTCCAAGCTTAAGACAAGAAACGGGGTCTTCTTCTTCTTCTTCTTCTTCTTCTTCTGACTTAGATGAGGAAGTTTTTCAAGTTAAAAAATAGTTTGCCTACTGTTTTGTACTACTTTTTCTCTTTTTTTTGCAGACAGTTTGGAATGTCATAATGTAGAACCTTATGATTGCAGGTCTACAACTGAAGAGGCTCCCAAAAAGCTTATTAAAAAAAAATTGACTTGCAATTTTTGTGAAGCCACACTTCAGCTGTCACCAAAGCCTCAGCCGCCACAAGAAGAACTGCAAGCTTAATGAGAATAGAAAAACATGTGCTCACAAGTGCCCCACTTGCGGTAAAGAAATCCCTAGGAAGTATGTTTTCAATGAACACATGAAAAAGTGCACTGGCAAAAAAACTACAAATTATGGTGTGGCCAACATACCCTGCCCGTTTGGTAACTGCAAAAGTAGTTTTCCATTCAAAGTTCATCTGTATGAGCATCTTTATATCGTGCACAAGGCTGACTTAAAGCCACCCGAAATTCATACCTTTGACTCCTTTGATGACTTTGAAAAATGGAAAACCGACATAGAAGATCAATCATATTCCCATTTTTCACAACAGTATGGCAAGAGAAACGGCAGGATCCACTACTATTGTCAGCATGATGGCAGCAACAAAAACCACTCCAAAAATCAGGAACCAAGGAAGACCAAGAGAAGAAATAAGAAAGGACGTATTAAGTTAAATGAATTATGTTTGGCTATGATGTCATTAACCTGTCTAGAGAGTGGAAAGATTCAAGTTGCTTATCGACCCACTCATCTTCACCCTTGCCGGCCTAAGGATTTGAAACACCAGCCTCTCTCCAAAGCCAC